>JAEHOC010000118.1:0-104222 GCA_016834605.1 Chlamydomonas incerta
CAGACTCTACTCTAATCCCCTCCCGCCGCGAGCCTCCCGGCTCGCTCCACCCCAGGCACGATCTGGGCTGCTGGCGGCGCTTCCCTGGATGGCGGCTGGTGCGCTGGAGCCGTGGCGCTGGGATGGGTTGGGTGTGGGACGAGGGGCAGATTCCGGCCAGGGCGGCAGACGGGCGTATGCTCCCTGTCGTTGATTTCCTGGCGCGGAGGGTTGGCTCGGTTTGTGGCACCAGGCTGCGGCAGGGTTTTTTGGCTTGCGCTTGGGTTCCCGTTTTTTTCCCTGCTGCGTTCTGCCTGGTGCCTTTTCTTCGCTTTTGGGAACCCGAGTCGAGGCCACGGGGTGTTCGGGGTGTGTGTGCTGTGTGGTTTGCGGCGGCCTCGTCTGGGCGTGCGCTGTGGCCTCGAGTCGTTGGTGTTTTTTGCCGCGGCTGCTCGGTGTGAGCTGTTAGTCTCAGCGCGCGGCTCGCGCGTGCTGTGTTTCGGCTCTGTGGTCGTGGTGGTTTGGCCCCGCGTGGCCCGCGCTCGCTCGGCGCGCGTGTGTGGGCTCCTCTGCAGTGTAAGTGCCATTTGTCCGGTTCGGTTCCTCTCGGCCCAGCTCAGCCCAGTATTAGCTCCGTTACAGCGAAGGCCGTTGGGCCACCAGGCTAAACGATCCCCTGGCTTTCTATTATCTGGCGCGATGCGTGAGGGGCACTGCGCGTGTGCATGTGAGCCCTACCCCGCATTTCGCCCGGCAGCCAAAGCCCTCTCTTTCCTGGCGCAATGCGTGAGAGGCACTGCGTTTGTGCATGTGAGCACTACCCCGCATTTCGCCCGGCAGCCAAAGCGATCCCCTGGCTTTCTTTTTTCTGGCGTGGGGCATGAGGGAGACTGCGTGTGCATGTGAGCCCTACCCCGCATTTCGCCCGGCAGCCAAAGCGATCCCCTGGCTTTCCCTTATCTGGCGCAATGCGTGAGGGGCACTGCGCGTGCATGTGAGCCCTACCACGCATTTCGCCCGGCAGCCAAAGCCCTATCTTTCCTGGCGCAATGCGTGAGAGGCACTGCGTTTGTGCATGTGAGCCCTACCCCGCATTTCGACCGGCAGCCAAAGCGATCCCCTGGCTTTCTATTTTCTGGCGTGGGGCATGAGGGAGACTGCGTGTGCATGTGAGCCCTACCCCGCATTTCGTCCGGCAGCCAAAGCCCTCCCTTTCCTGGCGCAATGCGTGAGAGGCACTGCGTGTGTGCATGTGAGCCCTACCCCGCATTTCGACCGGCAGCCAAAGCGTTCCCCTGGCTTTCCCTTATCTGGCGCAATGCGTGAGGGGCACTGCGCGTGCATGTGAGCCCTATCCCGCATTTCGCCCGGCAGCCAAAGCCCTCCCTTCTCTGGCGCGATGCGTGAGGGGCACTGCGTGTGTGCATGTGAGCCCTACCCCGCATTTCGTCCGGCAGCCAAAGCCCTATCTTTCCTGGCGCAATGCGTGAGAGGCACTGCGTTTGTGCATGTGAGCCCTACCCCGCATTTCGTCCGGCAGCCAAAGCCCTATCTTTCCTGGCGCAATGCGTGAGAGGCACTGCGTTTGTGCATGTGAGCCCTACCCCGCATTTCGCCCGGCAGCCAAAGCGATCCCCTGGCTTTCTATTTTCTGGCGTGGGGCATGAGGGAGACTGCGTGTCCATGTGAGCCCTACCCCGCATTTCGTCCGGCAGCCAAAGCCCTCCCTTTCCTGGCGCAATGCGTGAGAGGCACTGCGTGTGTGCATGTGTGCTCTACCCCGCATTTCGCCTGGCAGCCAAAGCCCTATCTTTCCTGGCGCAATGCGTGAGCGGCACTGCGTGTGTGCATGTGAGCCCTACCCCGCATTTCGCCCGGCAGCCAAAGCGTTACCCTGGCTTTCTATTATCTGGCGCAATGCGTGAGGGGCACTGCGCGTGCATGTGAACCCTACCCCACATTTCGCCCGGCAGCCAAAGCCCTATCTTTCCTGGCGCAATGCGTGAGGGGCACTGCGTGTGTGCATGTGTGCCCTACCCCGCATTTCGCCCGGCAGCCAAAGCCCTCCCTTATCTGGCGCGATGCGTGAGGGGCACTGCGTGTGTGGCTGTGAGCCCTACCCAGCATTTCACCCGGCAGCCAAAGCGTTACCCTGGCTTTCTATTATCTGGCGCAATGCGTGAGGGGCACTGCGCGTGCATGTGAGCCCTAACACGCATTTCGCCCGGCAGCCAAAGCCCTATCTTTCCTGGCGCAATGCGTGAGAGGCACTGCGTGTGTGCATGTGAGCCCTACCCCGCATTTCGACCGGCAGCCAAAGCGATCCCCTGGCTTTCTATTATCTGGCGTGGGGCATGAGGGAGACTGCGTGTGCATGTGAGCCCTACCCCGCATTTCGTCCGGCAGCCAAAGCCCTATCTTTCCTGGCGCAATGCGTGAGAGGCACTGCGTGTGTGCATGTGAGCCCTACCCCGCATTTCGCCTGGCAGCCAAAGCCCTAATCTTTCCTGGCGCAATGCGTGAGGGGCACTGCGCGTGCATGTGAGCCCTATCCCGCATTTCGCCCGGCAGCCAAAGCCCTATCTTTCCTGGCGCAATGCGTGAGAGGCACTGCGTTTGTGCATGTGAGCACTACCCCGCATTTCGCCTGGCAGCCAAAGCCCTATTATTCCTGGCGCAATGCGTGAGGGGCACTGCGTGTGTGGCTGTGAGCCCTACCCCGCATTTCGCCCGGCAGCCAAAGCATTACCCTGGCTTTCTATTATCTGGCGCAATGCGTGAGGGGGCACTGCGCGTGCATGGGAGCCCTACCCCGCATTTCGCCCGGCAGCCAAAGCCCTCCCTTTCCTGGCGCAATGCGTGAGAGGCACTGCGTGTGTGCATGTGAGCCCTACCCCGCATTTCACCCGGCAGCCAAAGCCCTCTCTTTCCTGGCGCAATGCGTGAGGGGCACTGCGTGTGTGGCTGTGAGCCCTACCCAGCATTTCGCCCGGCAGCCAAAGCGTTACCCTGGCTTTCTATTATGTGGCGCAATGCGTGAGGGGCACTGCGCGTGCATGTGAGCCCTACCCCGCATTTCGCACGACAGCCAAAGCCCTATCTTTCCTGGCGCAATGCGTGAGAGGCACTGCGTTTGTGCATGAGTGCACTACCCCGCATTTCGCCCGGCAGCCAAAGCCCTCCCTTATCTGGCGCAATGCGTGAGGGGCACTGCGTGTGTGCATGTGTGCCCTACCCCGCATTTCGCCCGGCAGCCAAAGCCCTCCCTTATCTGGCGCGATGCGTGAGGGGCACTGCGTGTGTGGCTGTGAGCCCTACCCAGCATTTCACCCGGCAGCCAAAGCGTTACCCTGGCTTTCTATTATCTGGCGCAATGCGTGAGGGGCACTGCGCGTGCATGTGAGCCCTACCACGCATTTCGCCCGGCAGCCAAAGCCCTCCCTTATCTGGCGCAATGCGTGAGAGGCACTGCGTTTGTGCATGTGAGCCCTACCCCGCATTTCGACCGGCAGCCAAAGCGATCCCCTGGCTTTCTATTTTCTGGCGTGGGGCATGAGGGAGACTGCGTGTGCATGTGAGCCCTACCCCGCATTTCGTCCGGCAGCCAAAGCCCTATCTTTCCTGGCGCAATGCGTGAGAGGCACTGCGTGTGTGCATGTGAGCCCTACCCCGCATTTCGCCTGGCAGCCAAAGCCCTATCTTTCCTGGCGCAATGCGTGAGGGGCACTGCGCGTGCATGTGAGCCCTATCCCGCATTTCGCCCGGCAGCCAAAGCCCTATCTTTCCTGGCGCAATGCGTGAGAGGCACTGCGTTTGTGCATGTGAGCACTACCCCGCATTTCGCCCGGCAGCCAAAGCCCTATTATTCCTGGCGCAATGCGTGAGGGGCACTGCGTGTGTGGCTGTGAGCCCTACCCCGCATTTCACCCGGCAGCCAAAGCATTACCCTGGCTTTCTATTATCTGGCGCAATGCGTGAGGGGCACTGCGCGTGCATGGGAGCCCTACCCCGCATTTCGCCCGGCAGCCAAAGCCCTCTCTTTCCTGGCGCAATGCGTGAGAGGCACTGCGTTTGTGCATGTGAGCCCTACCCCGCTTATCGCCCGGCAGCCAAAGCCCTCTCTTTCCTGGCGCAATGCGTGAGGGGCACTGCGTGTGTGGCTGTGAGCCCTACCCAGCATTTCACCCGGCAGCCAAAGCATTACCCTGGCTTTCTATTATCTGGCGCAATGCGTGAGGGGCACTGCGCGTGCATGGGAGCCCTACCCCGCATTTCGCCCGGCAGCCAAAGCCCTCTCTTTCCTGGCGCAATGCGTGAGAGGCACTGCGTTTGTGCATGTGAGCCCTACCCCGCTTATCGCCCGGCAGCCAAAGCCCTCTCTTTCCTGGCGCAATGCGTGAGGGGCACTGCGTGTGTGGCTGTGAGCCCGACCCAGCATTTCGCCCGGCAGCCAAAGCGTTACCCTGGCTTTCTATTATGTGGCGCAATGCGTGAGGGGCACTGCGCGTGCATGTGAGCCCTACCCCGCTTATCGCCCGGCAGCCAAAGCCCTCTCTTTCCTGGCGCAATGCGTGAGAGGCACTGCGTTTGTGCATGAGTGCACTACCCCGCATTTCGCCCGGCAGCCAAAGCCCTCCCTTATCTGGCGCAATGCGTGAGGGGCACTGCGTGTGTGCATGTGTGCCCTACCCCGCATTTCGCCCGGCAGCCAAAGCCCTCCCTTATCTGGCGCGATGCGTGAGGGGCACTGCGTGTGTGCATGTGAGCCCACCCCGCATTTCGCCCGGCAGCCAAAGCGATCCCCTGGCCTTTCCTTTTATGGCGCAATGCGTGAGGGGCACTGCGCGTGCATGTGAGCCCTACCCCGCATTTCGCCCGGCAGCCAAAGCCCTCCCTTATCTGGCGAAATGCGTGAGAGGCACTGCGTGTGTGCATGTGAGCCCTACCCCGCATTTCGCCCGGCAGCCGAAGCGATCCCCTGGCTTTCTATTATCTGGCGTGGGGCATAAGGGAGACTGCGTGTGCATGTGAGCCCGACCCCGCATTTCGTCCGGCAGCCAAAGCCCTCCCTTTCCTGGCGCAATGCGTGAGAGGCACTGCGTGTGTGCATCTGAGCCCTACCCCGCATTTCCCCCGGCAGCCAAAGCCCTCCCTTATCTGGCGCAATGCGTGAGGGGCACTGCGTGTGTGGCTGTGAGCCCTACCCAGCATTTCGCCCGGCAGCCAAAGCCCTCCCTTATCTGGCGCAATGCGTGAGTTGCACTGCGTGTGTGGCTGTGAGCCCTACCCAGCATTTCGCCCGGCAGCCAAAGCGTTACCCTGGCTTTCTATTATCTGGCGCAATGCGTGAGGGGCACTGCGCGTGCATGTGAGCCCTACCCCGCATTTCGCCCGGCAGCCAAAGCCCTCCCTTTCCTGGCGTGGGGCATGAGGGTCACTGCGTGTGTGCATGTGAGCCCTACCACGCATTTCGCCCGGCAGCCAAAGCACTCTCTTTCCTGGCGCAATGCGTGAGAGGCACTGCGTGTGTGCATGTGAGCACTACCCCGCATTTCGCCTGGCAGCCAAAGCCCTATTATTCCTGGCGCAATGCGTGAGGGGCACTGCGTGTGTGGCTGTGAGCCATACCCCGCATTTCGCCCGGCAGCCAAAGCATTACCCTGGCTTTCTATTATCTGGCGCAATGCGTGAGGGGCACTGCGCGTGCATGGGAGCCCTACCCCGCATTTCGCCCGGCAGCCAAAGCCCTCCCTTTCCTGGCGCAATGCGTGAGAGGCACTGCGTGTGTGCATGTGAGCCCTACCCCGCATTTCACCCGGCAGCCAAAGCCCTCTCTTTCCTGGCGCAATGCGTGAGGGGCACTGCGTGTGTGGCTGTGAGCCCTACCCAGCATTTCGCCCGGCAGCCAAAGCGTTACCCTGGCTTTCTATTATGTGGCGCAATGCGTGAGGGGCACTGCGCGTGCATGTGAGCCCTACCCCGCATTTCGCACGACAGCCAAAGCCCTCTCTTTCCTGGCGCAATGCGTGAGAGGCACTGCGTTTGTGCATGAGTGCACTACCCCGCATTTCGCCCGGCAGCCAAAGCCCTCCCTTATCTGGCGCAATGCGTGAGGGGCACTGCGTGTGTGCATGTGAGCCCTACCCCGCATTTCGCCCGGCAGCCAAAGCCCTCCCTTATCTGGCGCGATGCGTGAGGGGCACTGCGTGTGTGGCTGTGAGCCCTACCCAGCATTTCACCCGGCAGCCAAAGCGATCCCCTGGCTTTCTATTTTCTGGCGTGGGGCATGAGGGAGACTGCGTGTGCATGTGAGCCCTACCCCGCATTTCGTCCGGCAGCCAAAGCCCTATCTTTCCTGGCGCAATGCGTGAGAGGCACTGCGTGTGTGCATGTGAGCCCTACCCCGCATTTCGCCTGGCAGCCAAAGCCCTATCTTTCCTGGCGCAATGCGTGAGGGGCACTGCGCGTGCATGTGAGCCCTATCCCGCATTTCGCCCGGCAGCCAAAGCCCTATCTTTCCTGGCGCAATGCGTGAGAGGCACTGCGTTTGTGCATGTGAGCACTACCCCGCATTTCGCCCGGCAGCCAAAGCCCTCTCTTTCCAGGCGCAATGCGTGAGGGGCACTGCGTGTGTGGCTGTGAGCCCTACCCAGCATTTCACCCGGCAGCCAAAGCATTACCCTGGCTTTCTATTATCTGGCGCAATGCGTGAGGGGCACTGCGCGTGCATGGGAGCCCTACCCCGCATTTCGCCCGGCAGCCAAAGCCCTCTCTTTCCTGGCGCAATGCGTGAGAGGCACTGCGTTTGTGCATGTGAGCCCTACCCCGCTTATCGCCCGGCAGCCAAAGCCCTCTCTTTCCTGGCGCAATGCGTGAGGGGCACTGCGTGTGTGGCTGTGAGCCCTACCCAGCATTTCGCCCGGCAGCCAAAGCGTTACCCTGGCTTTCTATTATGTGGCGCAATGCGTGAGGGGCACTGCGCGTGCATGTGAGCCCTACCCCGCATTTCGTCCGGCAGCCAAAGCCCTCTCTTTCCTGGCGCAATGCGTGAGAGGCACTGCGTTTGTGCATGTGTGCACTACCCCGCATTTCGCCCGGCAGCCAAAGCCCTCCCTTATCTGGCGCAATGCGTGAGGGGCACTGCGTGTGTGCATGTGTGCCCTACCCCGCATTTCGCCCGGCAGCCAAAGCCCTCCCTTATCTGGCGCGATGCGTGAGGGGCACTGCGTGTGTGCATGTGAGCCCTACCCCGCATTTCGCCCGGCAGCCAAAGCGATCCCCTGGCCTTTCCTTTTATGGCGCAATGCGTGAGGGGCACTGCGCGTGCATGTGAGCCCTACCCCGCATTTCGCCCGGCAGCCAAAGCCCTCCCTTATCTGGCGCAATGCGTGAGAGGCACTGCGTGTGTGGCTGTGTGCACTACCCCGCATTTCGCCCGGCAGCCGAAGCGATCCCCTGGCTTTCTATTATCTGGCGTGGGGCATAAGGGAGTCTGCGTGTGCATGTGAGCCCTACCCCGCATTTCGTCCGGCAGCCAAAGCCCTCCCTTTCCTGGCGCAATGCGTGAGAGGCACTGCGTGTGTGCATCTGAGCCCTACCCCGCATTTCCCCCGGCAGCCAAAGCCCTCCCTTATCTGGCGCAATGCGTGAGGGGCACTGCGTGTGTGGCTGTGAGCCCTACCCAGCATTTCGCCCGGCAGCCAAAGCCCTCCCTTATCTGGCGCAATGCGTGAGTTGCACTGCGTGTGTGGCTGTGAGCCCTACCCAGCATTTCGCCCGGCAGCCAAAGCGTTACCCTGGCTTTCTATTATCTGGCGCAATGCGTGAGGGGCACTGCGCGTGCATGTGAGCCCTACCCCGCATTTCGCCCGGCAGCCAAAGCCCTCCCTTTCCTGGCGTGGGGCATGAGGGTCACTGCGTGTGTGCATGTGAGCCCTACCACGCATTTCGCCCGGCAGCCAAAGCACTCTCTTTCCTGGCGCAATGCGTGAGAGGCACTGCGTGTGTGCATGTGAGCCCTACCCCGCATTTCGCCCGGCAGCCAAAGCCCTCCCTTATCTGGCGCAATGCGTGAGAGGCACTGCGTGTGTGGCTGTGTGCCCTACCCCGCATTTCGCCCGGCAGCCAAAGCGTTACCCTGGCTTTCTATTATGTGGCGCAATGCGTGAGGGGCACTGCGCGTGCATGTGAGCCCTACCCCGCATTTCGCACGACAGCCAAAGCCCTCTCTTTCCTGGCGCAATGCGTGAGAGGCACTGCGTTTGTGCATGAGTGCACTACCCCGCATTTCGCCCGGCAGCCAAAGCCCTCCCTTATCTGGCGCAATGCGTGAGGGGCACTGCGTGTGTGCATGTGAGCCCTACCCCGCATTTCGCCCGGCAGCCAAAGCCCTCCCTTATCTGGCGCGATGCGTGAGGGGCACTGCGTGTGTGCATGTGAGCCCTACCCCGCATTTCGCCCGGCAGCCAAAGCGATCCCCTGGCCTTTCCTTTTATGGCGCAATGCGTGAGGGGCACTGCGCGTGCATGTGAGCCCTACCCCGCATTTCGCCCGGCAGCCAAAGCCCTCCCTTATCTGGCGCAATGCGTGAGAGGCACTGCGTGTGTGCATCTGAGCCCTACCCCGCATTTCGCCCGGCAGCCGAAGCGATCCCCTGGCTTTCTATTATCTGGCGTGGGGCATAAGGGAGACTGCGTGTGCATGTAAGCCCGACCCCGCATTTCGTCCGGCAGCCAAAGCCCTCCCTTTCCTGGCGCAATGCGTGAGAGGCACTGCGTGTGTGCATCTGAGCCCTACCCCGCATTTCCCGGATGCTTAGCTCCGGGGGGAGCGAAGCGACCACCGGGGCTGAGCAGGGTTTAGCATGGGGGCCGTAGAACGGCCGAAGCGGTTTAGGCTCGCTGCTCTCTCCTGTTCGGCATTCTGCCTCTCTGATAGAGCAGCTCACACCGCTTCTGAGCGGTCTTTCAGTCCAAGCCTTCCAAGACTCTACTCTAATTGAAGGAGCTTCTTCGTCGCGATGGTCAAGACCCGAGCAGGCAAGACAACCGCAGCGGAGGATGTAGGAGGACAGCAGCAGAAGAATGTCGCCAAGAAAACCGGGAAGCGGGGCGCGAAGTCGGGAGCGAAGGGCGCGAAGGGTGCGAAGATCGCGGGTGCCCAGCGCAAGCGCGCGGAGAAGCGGCCTCCCGCGAAGCAGCCTGCTGCAAAGGAACCCTCTAAGGCAGTCACGGTGCAGTCCAAGTCGGGCAAGCGCACCGGCGAGGGTGGGGAGTCGCGATCGCACTCGCGCCCGCGCACGTCCTTTGCGGGCTTCTCAGACTGGCAGCGCGGGGTGGGCCAGAACATCGCAGACGCTCTTATTCCCGCGCTGAAGGAGGCGCTGGCCCCGGTCGTGCCGGCGACGGTCGCGCGTGCCACGGCCGTGCCGGCCGCGGCACCCCCTCCCGCCCCGGCCCCCGCCCCCCCCCGCCCCCGCAGACCGCCGCCGCGGCGGCCGCTCCGACGGCCGCCACCGCGGCCGCGGGCCCGGCGGCCGCCCCCGTGGTGGCCGCCCCCGCAGTGGCTGCGCCCGCGGCCGCGCCCGCGGCGGTCGGCGGCGAGGCCACCGCCATCGAAGACAACAAGACGGTCGTGCTCGCCAACGTGTCGTTCGCAAACCTACCAACCGGCTATGCCAACGTGCACAAGTTCTACCACCGCCTCGCGCTGCTCGCTCTGGCCAAGACGGGCAGCAACGAGCAGAGCAAGCCGTTCATCCGCGCCATCGCGGCGCTGGCCATGAACGGCGAGAAGGTGTACAAGCTGCACGGCAACGAGCCCAACAACGGCGCTCGCCTGGACGGCTGCCTGGCGTACATCCACGAGACCATGGCGCGCGTGTGCGACGACGTCAACGCCGGCTACGATGCCGAGCTGGCGAAGTCCTGCCTGGCCGCCGCGGCCAAGAAGGGCAACGGCGGCGGCGGCGGCGGCGGTGGCGGCGGCAACGGCGGAGGGGCGGGCGGCAAGAACAAGAAGACGGCGCAGCACGGCCAGCAGCAGCAGGGCCAGCAGCAGCAGGGCCAGCAGGCGCAGGCGCAGGCGCAGCAGCACCGCAACCGCGACCGCGAGCGCCCTTGAACACGAATGAGTATGGGGGCGTAGGGTCGGGCCCGGGCTTTCCTCCTTGCCCAGTGATCACCTCCCCCTCCCCGCACCGGGTGTAGCATAGGCACGAGTTGGCGGCGGGGCCGCGTGGTTGGGCCCAGGGGGAGGGGGAGCAAGGGCAGGAGCCGGGCAAGCGCGTAGGTTCCCTTGCGTGGTTGTCGGCCTGAGCCAGCGGTGCCGCGTCATCGCTTGCTCTGTTGTGGCCTGTGCTGTTCGGGCCGCGCCCCGTCAGCAAGATGTCGCCCGCGTGCGACGGACTTTCCACCCGCGCGTGGACTAGCCAACCGCCCGCGGGCGGACGCGTGCAACTGTTGGGGGTCTGCCACTTTCCCTTCCCATCTCTCCACCTCCAGGCCGGCTAGTCACAGCCCCAGCTTCACCCCAACGCAGGATGGACTTCGTGAAGAAACTTTTCCGGCGTGACAGCAAGAAGAAGAGGGAAGCTCAGGAGGCGCTAGACGACGTTCACCGCGCGCTCAGAGCAGACAAGGCGCAGTTCGACACGCAGCGGGCAGCAGCGCCCGCTGCAGCCCCGCGGCCACCGGCAGCGGCGGCGCCAACTCCAGCCGCGCTTCCGGGGCAGCCAGCCGCGGACCGTGCCCGGCAGCTCCCCCAAACAGCGCGTGCACCAGAACAGGCGCCTCGTGTCCGCCACCGGAAGGAGGCCGCACCACAGCCCCTCTCAGCCGAAGGTACGATTAGGGATGAGGGGTTTGCGTTCGGAGCGGACAACCCGGGCGAGGTGGAGGGCCCGGCCGCAGCCGCAGCGGGAACAGCAGCAGCAGCCAAGCCGCCACCCCCAGTAATGCGGGGCCGCCTCCGGGCCTGCTACAGTGAGTGGGAGCAATGGGTTGACAACCCGCTCGTGCTGAGCTGGGTGCGGGAGGGGTTCCCCCTTTCCTGGGAGGGCGGCAGGGCGCCGCCCCGGCACCACGGCCGGAACCACGCCTCCGCACTTGAGCACGCCGACTTCGTCGACAAAGCAGTCGCCGACCTGCTCACCGCTAACTCCATTGAGCCCGTTGCCGCGAGACCCCACATGGTGTGCCCACTAGGCGTCGTACAACAGGGCGAGAAGTTCCGCCTGATCTACGACGGCCGCCCGCTAAACGACCACCTGCACGCGCCCAAGTTCCGGTACGAAGACCTGAAGGCCGTCCCGGGCTGGCTGCTGCCGGACGACTGGGTCTTCACGCTGGACCTCAAGTCCGGCTATCACCACGTGGACATACGTCGCGACTTCTGGACGTACCTGGGCTTCGAGTGGCGCGGGCAGTACTACGTCTTCACGCAGCTGCCTTTCGGCGTCTCGTCCGCCTGCTGGGCTTTCACCAAGCTAATGCGGGCGGTGCTGCGCGGGTGGCGCCGCCGCGGCTGGCGCTGCGGCGGGCTGCTGGATGACCAGTTCCACGCGGACCAAGACAAAGACGGTCTGGTACGGAGGCGAGCGGAAGTCGTGGCGCAGCTGGGGCGCCTGGGGTTCGTGGTGAACAGGGACAAGTCCATGCTGCAAGACGTGTCGCAGCGCGTCAAGTACCTGGGCATGATCCTAGACACCAGGGCCGGGGTGTTCGAGGTTCCGCCGGAGAAACGGGCTAAGGCCATGCAGGCCATCAACTCAGCCCTGTCCGCACACCGCCTGCCTGTGCGCACGATCGCCTGCATCAAGGGGCAACTGCTGGCCATGTCCTGGGCCTTCGGCCCCTGGTCGCGCCTGCGCACCAGGGGCCTAGGCCAGCTCATTGAGACCCGCCGCTCCTGGAGCTCCCACCTCGCTCTGACAGGCGCCGCCCGCGAGGACCTCGAGTTCTGGCGGGACTACTTCGACCACTTCAACGGCCGGCGCAGCCTCTGGCTGCCCCCACACGTCCACTCCCTCATCTTCTGCGACGCCGCCGGCAAGAGCGACGCCTCGCTCGGCGGCTGGGGGGCGTGGACAGTGCTGGACGGCCGCGTGGTCGCGGCGCGCGGCGACTGGGACGCCCGCATCAGCTCCTACGGCTCAACCCCGCAGGAGCTCCAGGCGGCCTTCAACGCCCTCCGCTCCTTCGAGCGGACGGCGGGCCTGGACGGGCAAGTCGTGCGGGTCATCACGGACAACCTCAACGCGGCCAACATCATCAACAAGGGCTCCGCCAAGGCCGACAACTGCTACACCGTCGCCTACCAGCTCCTGTGGTACTGCGTGGAGAGAGACATCCGGCTGGAGGCGGAGTGGCGGCCGCGGGACAAGAACAAGCTCGCCGACTACCTCAGCAAGTACCCCGACCCCGACGACTGGGCGGTGTCGGACGCCGTCTTCACCCGGCTGTCGCGGCTGTGGGGGCCGTTCGAGGCGGACCTGTTCGCCTCACACAACACCCACCGCCTCCCAGTCTACTACTCGGCGTACTTCACGCCGGACACCTCGGGAGTCGACGCCTTCCGCTTCACCTGGGGCCGGGCGTGCTGGGCCTACCCGCCCTTCGGCCTCATCCTGCGTGTGCTGAAGCACGCGCAGGCGTGCCGGGCGCGGCTGTGCCTGCTCGCTCCCGTGTGGCCGACGCGGGACTGGTGGCCCTTCCTCACCGGGGACGGGGTGAAGTTCAAGGGCTTCGTCCACGGGGTGGTGTCGCTAGGGCCGATCGGGACGGTTCTGGCACGGGGGCAACGCCTGCCGCGCCGCGCGGGCTCCTGGGACGTGATGGCACTGCTCCTCGATTTCGCCTCGCCCTCACCCCGCCCGGTCCCCGTGCCCCCCGACGGCGTGCAAGCGCGCCCGCAGAGGCGCGCCTGAGGGAGGACGCTGTGCTCGGGCCGCTCGCGCAGCACGCGGACCCCGAGCTGCGGGCGCTGGCGAGGGCGTTCGCCGCCACTGCCGACGCCCGCCTGGCCCCCAGCTCACAGCAGCAGTACCGCGCCCCATGGCGCGCGTTTGAGGCGTGGTGGCGGCAGCGGCACCTGCCAGGATCGGTCTACGACGCCGACCCGTGCATCGTCGGGCTCTACCTGTTCGCAGTGTTCCAGGCGGCCCGCGCAGACAGCGTGGGGGAAGGGCGCGTGCGCCAGGCCAGCGGCGCAATCCACCACTACTTCACCGCCGCGGGCCGGCCCTCGCCAACTTCCCACCCGACGTGCAAGTCAGTGCGGCAGCTGGCGGCGCGGCAGCTAGTCCCGCGCGCGGCCCCCCGCGGCGCCTTCACGGCGGATGACCTCGCCAGGTTCGTGCCATTTGTCAGGTTCGGTTCCTCTCGGTCCCGCTCAGCCCAATATCAGCTCCATTACAGCGAAGGCCGTTGGGCCACCAGGCTAAACCCGGCAGCCAAAGCCCTCCCTTATCTGGAGAAATGCGTGAGAGGCACTGCGTGTGTGCATCTGAGCCCTACCCCGCATTTCCCCCGGAAGCCAAAGCCCTCCCTTTCCTGGCGCAATGCGTGAGGGGCACTGCGTGTGTGCATGTAAGCCCTACCCCGCATTTCGCCCGGCAGCCAAAGCCCTCCCTTATCTGGCGCAATGCGTGAGTTGCACTGCGTGTGTGGCTGTGAGCCCTACCCAGCATTTCGCCCGGCAGCCAAAGCGTTACCCTGGCTTTCTATTATCTGGCGCAATGCGTGAGGGGCACTGCGCGTGCATGTGAGCCCTACCCCGCATTTCGCCCGGCAGCCAAAGCCCTCCCTTTCCTGGCGCAATGCGTGAGAGGCACTGCGTGTGTGCATCTGAGCCCTACCCCGCATTTCCCCCGGCAGCCAAAGCCCTCCCTTTCCTGGCGAAATGCGTGAGAGGCACTGCGTGTGTGGCTGTGAGCCCTACCCAGCATTTCGCCCGGCAGCCAAAGCGTTACCCTGGCTTTCTATTATCTGGCGCGATGCGTGAGGGGCACTGCGCGTGCATGTGAGCCCTACAACGCATTTCGCCCGGCAGCCAAAGCCCTCTCTTTCCTGGCGCAATGCGTGAGAGGCACTGCGTTTGTGCATGTGAGCACTACCCCGCATTTCGCCCGGCAGCCAAAGCCCTCCCTTTCCTGGCGCAATGCGTGAGAGGCACTGCGTGTGTGCATGTGTGCCCGACCCCGCATTTCGTCCGGCAGCCAAAGCCCTCCCTTTCCTGGCGCAATGCGTGAGGGGCACTGCGTGTGTGCATGTGAGCCCTACCCCGCATTTCGCCCGGCAGCCAAAGCGATCCCCTGGCCTTTCCTTTTATGGCGCAATGCGTGAGGGGCACTGCGCGTGCATGTGAGCCCTACCCCGCATTTCGCCCGGCAGCCAAAGCCCTCCCTTATCTGGCGAAATGCGTGAGAGGCACTGCGTGTGTGCATGTGAGCCCTACCCCGCATTTCGCCCGGCAGCCAAAGCCCTCCCTTATCTGGCGAAATGCGTGAGAGCCACTGCGTTTGTGCATCTGAGCCCTACCCCGCATTTCCCCCGGCAGCCAAAGCCCTCCCTTATCTGGCGCAATGCGTGAGGGGCACTGCGTGTGTGGCTGTGAGCCCTACCCAGCATTTCGCCCGGCAGCCAAAGCGTTACCCTGGCTTTCTATTATCTGGCGCGATGCGTAAGGGGCACTGCGCGTGTGCATGTGAGCCCTACCCCGCATTTCGCCCGGCAGCCAAAGCCCTCTCTTTCCTGGCGCAATGCGTGAGAGGCACTGCGTTTGTGCATGTGAGCACTACCCCGCATTTCGCCCGGCAGCCAAAGCCCTCCCTTTCCTGGCGCAATGCGTGAGAGGCACTGCGTTTGTGCATGTGTGCCCGACCCCGCATTTCGTCCGGCAGCCAAAGCCCTCCCTTTCCTGGCGCAATGCGTGAGGGGCACTGCGTGTGTGCATGTGAGCCCTACCCCGCATTTCGCCCGGCAGCCAAAGCGATCCCCTGGCCTTTCCTTTTATGGCGCAATGCGTGAGGGGCACTGCGTGTGTGCATGTGTGCCCTACCCCGCATTTCGCGCGGCAGCCAAAGCGTTCCCCTGGCCTTTCCTTATATGGCACAATGCGTGAGGGGCACTGCGTGTGTGGCTGTGAGCCCTACCCCGCATTTCGCCCGGCAGCCAAAGCCCTCTCTTTCCTGGCGCAATGCGTGAGAGGCACTGCGTTTGTGCATGTGAGCACTACCCCGCATTTCGCCCGGCAGCCAAAGCCCTCTCTTTCCTGGCGCAATGCGTGAGAGGCACTGCGTTTGTGCATGTGAGCACTACCCCGCATTTCGCCCGGCAGCCAAAGCCCTCCCTTTCCTGGCGCAATGCGTGAGGGGCACTGCGTGTGTGCATGTGAGCCCTACCCCGCATTTCGCCCGGCAGCCAAAGCGATCCCCTGGCCTTTCCTTTTATGGCGCAATGCGTGAGGGGCACTGCGCGTGCATGTGAGCCCTACCCCGCATATCGCCCGGCATCCAAAGCCCTCCCTTATCTGGCGAAATGCGTGAGAGGCACTGCGTGTGTGCATCTGAGCCCTACCCCGCATTTCGCCCGGCAGCCAAAGCCCTCCCTTATCTGGCGCAATGCCTGAGGGGCACTGCGTGTGTGCATGTGAGCCCTACCCCGCATTTCGACCGGCAGCCAAAGCGATCCCCTGGCTTTCTATTATCTGGCGCGATGCGTGAGGGGCACTGCGCGTGTGCATGTGAGCCCTACCCCGCATTTCGCCCGGCAGCCAAAGCCCTCCCTTATCTGGCGCAATGCGTGAGAGGCACTGCGTTTGTGCATCTGAGCCCTACCCCGCATTTCCCCCGGAAGCCAAAGCCCTCCCTTTCCTGGCGCAATGCGTGAGGGGCACTGCGTGTGTGGCTGTGAGCCCTACCCAGCATTTCGCCCGGCAGCCAAAGCCCTCCCTTATCTGGCGCAATGCGTGAGAGGCACTGCGTTTGTGCATCTGAGCCCTACCCCGCATTTCCCCCGGAAGCCAAAGCCCTCCCTTTCCTGGCGCAATGCGTGAGGGGCACTGCGCGTGCATGTGAGCCCTACCCCGCATTTCGCCCGGCAGCCAAAGCCCTCCCTTTCCTGGCGAAATGCGTGAGAGGCACTGCGTGTGTGCATCTGAGCCCTACCCCGCATTTCCCCCGGCAGCCAAAGCCCTCCCTTTCCTGGCGAAATGCGTGAGAGGCACTGCGTGTGTGGCTGTGAGCCCTACCCAGCATTTCGCCCGGCAGCCAAAGCGTTACCCTGGCTTTCTATTATCTGGCGCGATGCGTGAGGGGCACTGCGCGTGCATGTGAGCCCTACCCCGCATTTCGCCCGGCAGCCAAAGCCCTCTCTTTCCTGGCGCAATGCGTGAGAGGCACTGCGTTTGTGCATGTGAGCACTACCCCGCATTTCGCCCGGCAGCCAAAGCCCTCCCTTTCCTGGCGCAATGCGTGAGAGGCACTGCGTGTGTGCATGTGTGCCCGACCCCGCATTTCGTCCGGCAGCCAAAGCCCTCCCTTTCCTGGCGCAATGCGTGAGGGGCACTGCGTGTGTGCATGTGAGCCCTACCCCGCATTTCGCCCGGCAGCCAAAGCGATCCCCTGGCCTTTCCTTTTATGGCGCAATGCGTGAGGGGCACTGCGCGTGCATGTGAGCCCTACCCCGCATTTCGCCCGGCAGCCAAAGCCCTCCCTTATCTGGCGAAATGCGTGAGAGGCACTGCGTGTGTGCATGTGAGCCCTACCCCGCATTTCGCCCGGCAGCCAAAGCCCTCCCTTATCTGGCGAAATGCGTGAGAGGCACTGCGTTTGTGCATCTGAGCCCTACCCCGCATTTCCCCCGGCAGCCAAAGCCCTCCCTTATCTGGCGCAATGCGTGAGGGGCACTGCGTGTGTGGCTGTGAGCCCTACCCAGCATTTCGCCCGGCAGCCAAAGCGTTACCCTGGCTTTCTATTATCTGGCGCGATGCGTGAGGGGCACTGCGCGTGTGCATGTGAGCCCTACCCCGCATTTCGCCCGGCAGCCAAAGCCCTCTCTTTCCTGGCGCAATGCGTGAGAGGCACTGCGTTTGTGCATGTGAGCACTACCCCGCATTTCGCCCGGCAGCCAAAGCCCTCCCTTTCCTGGCGCAATGCGTGAGAGGCACTGCGTTTGTGCATGTGTGCCCGACCCCGCATTTCGTCCGGCAGCCAAAGCCCTCCCTTTCCTGGCGCAATGCGTGAGGGGCACTGCGTGTGTGCATGTGAGCCCTACCCCGCATTTCGCCCGGCAGCCAAAGCGATCCCCTGGCCTTTCCTTTTATGGCGCAATGCGTGAGGGGCACTGCGTGTGTGCATGTGTGCCCTACCCCGCATTTCGCGCGGCAGCCAAAGCGTTCCCCTGGCCTTTCCTTATATGGCACAATGCGTGAGGGGCACTGCGTGTGTGGCTGTGAGCCCTACCCCGCATTTCGCCCGGCAGCCAAAGCCCTCTCTTTCCTGGCGCAATGCGTGAGAGGCACTGCGTTTGTGCATGTGAGCACTACCCCGCATTTCGCCCGGCAGCCAAAGCCCTCCCTTTCCTGGCGCAATGCGTGAGAGGCACTGCGTTTGTGCATGTGTGCCCGACCCCGCATTTCGTCCGGCAGCCAAAGCCCTCCCTTTCCTGGCGCAATGCGTGAGAGGCACTGCGTGTGTGCATCTGAGCCCTACCCCGCATTTCCCCCGGCAGCCAAAGCCCTCCCTTTCCTGGCGCAATGCGTGAGGGGCACTGCGTGTGTGGCTGTGAGCCCTACCCCGCATTTCGCCCGGCAGCCAAAGCCCTCCCTTTCCTGGCGCAATGCGTGAGAGGCACTGCGTGTGTGGCTGTGAGCCCTACCCCGCATTTCGCCCGGCAGCCAAAGCCCTCCCTTATCTGGCGCAATGCGTGAGGGGCACTGCGTGTGTGCATGTGTGCCCTACCCCGCATTTCGCGCGGCAGCCAAAGCGTTCCCCTGGCCTTTCCTTATCTGGCGCAATGCGTGAGGGGCACTGCGTGTGTGCATGTGTGCCCTACCCCGCATTTCGCCCGGCAGCCAAAGCCCTCCCTTTCCTGGCGTGGGGCATGAGGGTCACTGCGTGTGTGCATGTGAGCCCTACCCCGCATTTCGCCCGGCAGCCAAAGCCCTCCCTTATCTGGCGCAATGCATGAGGGGCACTGCGTGTGTGGCTGTGAGCCCTACCCAGCATTTCGCCCGGCAGCCAAAGCGGTACCCTGGCTTTCTATTATCTGGCGCAATGCGTGAGGGGCACTGCGTGTGTGCATGTGAGCCCTACCACGCATTTCGCCCGGCAGCCAAAGCACTCTCTTTCCTGGCGCAATGCGTGAGAGGCACTGCGTGTGTGCATGTGAGCCCTACCCCGCATTTCGCCCGGCAGCCAAAGCCCTCCCTTATCTGGCGCAATGCGTGAGAGGCACTGCGTGTGTGGCTGTGTGCCCTACCCCGCATGTCGCCGGGCAGCCAAAGCCCTTCCTTTCCCGGCGCAATGCGTGAGAGGCACTGCGTGTGTGGCTGTGAGCCCTACCCAGCATTTCGCCCGGCAGCCAAAGCCCTCCCTTATCTGGCGCAATGCGTGAGGGGCACTGCGTGTGTGGCTGTGAGCCCTACCCAGCATTTCGCCCGGCAGCCAAAGCCCTCCCTTTCCCGGCGCAATGCGTGAGAGGCACTGCGTGTGTGGCTGTGAGCCCTACCACGCATTTCGCCCGGCAGCCAAAGCCCTCTCTTATCTGGCGCAATGCGTGAGGGGAACTGCGTGTGTGCATGTGAGCCCTACCACGCATTTCGCCCGGCAGCCAAAGCACTCTCTTTCCTGGCGCAATGCGTGAGAGGCACTGCGTGTGTGCATGTGAGCCCTACCCCGCATTTCGCCCGGCAGCCAAAGCCCTCCCTTATCTGGCGCAATGCGTGAGAGGCACTGCGTGTGTGGCTGTGTGCCCTACCCCGCATGTCGCCGGGCAGCCCAAAGCCCTCCCTTTCCTGGCGCAATGCGTGAGGGGCACTGCGTGTGTGCATGTGTGCCCTACCCCGCATTTCGCGCGGCAGCCAAAGCGTTCCCCTGGCCTTTCCTTATATGGCGCAATGCGTGAGGGGCACTGCGTGTGTGCATGTGAGCCCTACCCCGCATTTCGCCCGGCAGCCAAAGCCCTATCTTTCCTGGCGCAATGCGTGAGGGTCACTGCGTGTGTGCATGTGAGCCCTACCCCGCATTTCGCCCGGCAGCCAAAGCCCTCCCTTATCTGGCGCAATGCATGAGGGGCACTGCGTGTGTGGCTGTGAGCCCTACCCAGCATTTCGCCCGGCAGCCAAAGCGGTACCCTGGCTTTCTATTATCTGGCGCAATGCGTGAGGGGCACTGCGTGTGTGCATGTGAGCCCTACCACGCATTTCGCCCGGCAGCCAAAGCACTCTCTTTCCTGGCGCAATGCGTGAGAGGCACTGCGTGTGTGCATTTGTGCCCTACCCCGCATTTCGCGCGGCAGCCAAAGCGTTCCCCTGGCCTTTTTCTTATATGGCGCAATGCGTGAGGGGCACTGCGTGTGTGCATGTGAGCCCTACCCCGCATTTCGCCCGGCAGCCAAAGCCCTCCCTTTCCTGGCGCAATGCGTGAGAGGCACTGCGTGTGTGCATGTAAGCCCTACCCCGCATTTCGCCCGGCAGCCAAAGCCCTCCCTTATCTGGCGCAATGCGTGAGAGGCACTGCGTGTGTGGCTGTGTGCCCTACCCCGCATGTCGCCGGGCAGCCAAAGCCCTCCCTTTCCTGGCGCAATGCGTGAGGGGCACTGCGTGTGTGCATGTGTGCCCTACCCCGCATTTCGCGCGGCAGCCAAAGCGTTCCCCTGGCCTTTCCTTATATGGCGCAATGCGTGAGGGGCACTGCGTGTGTGCATGTGAGCCCTACCCCGCATTTCGCGCGGCAGCCAAAGCCCTATCTTTCCTGGCGCAATGCGTGAGAGGCACTGCGTGTGTGCATGTGTGCCCTACCCCGCATTTCGCCCGGCAGCCAAAGCCCTCCCTTATCTGGCGCAATGCATGAGGGGCACTGCGTGTGTGGCTGTGAGCCCTACCCAGCATTTCGCGCGGCAGCCAAAGCGTTCCCCTGGCCTTTTTCTTATATGGCGCAATGCGTGAGGGGCACTGCGTGTGTGCATGTGAGCCCTACCCCGCATTTCGCCCGGCAGCCAAAGCCCTATCTTTCCTGGCGCAATGCGTGAGGGTCACTGCGTGTGTGCATGTGAGCCCTACCCCGCATTTCGCCCGGCAGCCAAAGCCCTCCCTTATCTGGCGCAATGCGTGAGGGGCACTGCGTGTGTGGCTGTGAGCCCTACCCAGCATTTCGCCCGGCAGCCAAAGCGTTACCCTGGCTTTCTATTATCTGGCGCAATGCGTGAGGGGCACTGCGTGTGTGCATGTGAGCCCTACCACGCATTTCGCCCGGCAGCCAAAGCCCTCTCTTTCCTGGCGCAATGCGTGAGAGGCACTGCGTGTGTGCATGTGAGACCTACCCCGCATTTCGCCCGGCAGCCAAAGCCCTCCCTTATCTGGCGCAATGCGTGAGAGGCACTGCGTGTGTGGCTGTGTGCCCTACCCCGCATGTCGCCGGGCAGCCAAAGCCCTTCCTTTCCCGGCGCAATGCGTGAGAGGCACTGCGTGTGTGGCTGTGAGCCCTACCCAGCATTTCGCCCGGCAGCCAAAGCCCTCCCTTATCTGGCGCAATGCGTGAGGGGCACTGCGTGTGTGGCTGTGAGCCCTACCCAGCATTTCGCCCGGCAGCCAAAGCGTTACCCTGGCTTTCTATTATCTGGCGCAATGCGTGAGGGGCACTGCGTGTGTGCATGTGAGCCCTACCACGCATTTCGCCCGGCAGCCAAAGCACTCTCTTTCCTGGCGCAATGCGTGAGAGGCACTGCGTGTGTGCATGTGAGCCCTACCCCGCATTTCGCCCGGCAGCCAAAGCCCTCCCTTATCTGGCGCAATGCGTGAGAGGCACTGCGTGTGTGGCTGTGTGCCCTACCCCGCATGTCGCCGGGCAGCCAAAGCCCTCCCTTTCCTGGCGCAATGCGTGAGGGGCACTGCGTGTGTGCATGTGTGCCCTACCCCGCATTTCGCGCGGCAGCCAAAGCGTTCCCCTGGCCTTTCCTTATATGGCGCAATGCGTGAGGAGCACTGCGTGTGTGCATGTGAGCCCTACCCCGCATTTCGCCCGGCAGCCAAAGCCCTATCTTTCCTGGCGCAATGCGTGAGGGGCACTGCGTGTGTGCATGTGAGCCCTACCCCGCATTTCGCCCGGCAGCCAAAGCCCTCCCTTTCCTGGCGCAATGCGTGAGGGGCACTGCGTGTGTGGCTGTGTGCCCTACCCCGCATTTCGCCCGGCAGCCAAAGCCCTTCCTTTCCCGGCGCAATGCGTGAGAGGCACTGCGTGTGTGGCTGTGAGCCCTACCCAGCATTTCGCCCGGCAGCCAAAGCCCTCCCTTATCTGGCGCAATGCGTGAGGGGCACTGCGTGTGTGGCTGTGAGCCCTACCCAGCATTTCGCCCGGCAGCCAAAGCGTTACCCTGGCTTTCTATTATCTGGCGCAATGCGTGAGGGGCACTGCGTGTGTGCATGTGAGCCCTACCACGCATTTCGCCCGGCAGCCAAAGCACTCTCTTTCCTGGCGCAATGCGTGAGAGGCACTGCGTGTGTGCATGTGAGCCCTACCCCGCATTTCGCCCGGCAGCCAAAGCCCTTCCTTATCTGGCGCAATGCGTGAGAGGCACTGCGTGTGTGGCTGTGTGCCCTACCCCGCATGTCGCCGGGCAGCCAAAGCCCTCCCTTTCCTGGCGCAATGCGTGAGGGGCACTGCGTGTGTGCATGTGTGCCCTACCCCGCATTTCGCGCGGCAGCCAAAGCGTTCCCCTGGCCTTTCCTTATATGGCGCAATGCGTGAGGAGCACTGCGTGTGTGCATGTGAGCCCTACCCCGCATTTCGCCCGGCAGCCAAAGCCCTATCTTTCCTGGCGCAATGCGTGAGGGGCACTGCGTGTGTGCATGTGAGCCCTACCCCGCATTTCGCCCGGCAGCCAAAGCCCTCCCTTTCCTGGCGCAATGCGTGAGGGGCACTGCGTGTGTGGCTGTGTGCCCTACCCCGCATTTCGCCCGGCAGCCAAAGCCCTCCCTTTCCTGGCGCAATGCGTGAGAGGCACTGCGTGTGTGCATGTGAGCCCTACCCCGCAGTTCGCCCGGCAGCCAAAGCCCTCCCTTATCTGGCGCAATGCGTGAGGGGCACTGCGTGTGTGCATGTGAGCCCTACCCCGCATTTCGCGCGGCAGCCAAAGCGTTCCCCTGGCCTTTCCTTATATGGCGCAATGCGTGAGGGGCACTGCGTGTGTGGCTGTGTGCCCTACCCCGCATTTCGCCCGGCAGCCAAAGCCCTCCCTTTCCTGGCGCAATGCGTGAGGGGCACTGCGCGTGCAAGTGAGCCCTACCACGCATTTCGCCCGGCAGCCAAAGCCCTATCTTTCCTGGCGAAATGCGTGAGAGGCACTGCGTTTGTGCATGTGAGCCCTACCCCGCATTTCGCCCGGCAGCCAAAGCGTTCCCCTGGCCTTTCCTTATATGGCGCAATGCGTGAGGGGCACTGCGTGTGTGGCTGTGTGCCCTACCCCGCATTTCGCCCGGCAGCCAAAGCCCTCCCTTTCCTGGCGCAATGCGTGAGGGGCACTGCGTGTGTGGCTGTGTGCCCTACCCCGCATTTCGCCCGGCAGCCAAAGCCCTCCCTTTCCTGGCGCAATGCGTGAGAGGCACTGCGTGTGTGCATGTGAGCCCTACCCCGCAGTTCGCCCGGCAGCCAAAGCCCTCCCTTATCTGGCGCAATGCGTGAGGGGCACTGCGTGTGTGCATGTGAGCCCTACCCCGCATTTCGCGCGGCAGCCAAAGCGTTCCCCTGGCCTTTCCTTATATGGCGCAATGCGTGAGGGGCACTGCGCGTGCATGTGAGCACTACCCCGCATTTCGTCCGGCAGCCAAAGCCCTCCCTTATCTGGCGCAATGCGTGAGGGGCACTGCGTGTGTGCATGTGAGCCCTACCCCGCATTTCGCGCGGCAGCCAAAGCGTTCCCCTGGCCTTTCCTTATATGGCGCAATGCGTGAGGGGTACTGCGCGTGTGCATGTGAGCACTACCGCGCATTTCGCCCGGCAGCCAAAGCCCTCCCTTTCCTGGCGCAATGCGTGAGAGGCACTGCGTATGTGCATGTGTGCCCTACCTCGCATTTCGCCCGGCAGCAAATGCCCTCCCTTTCCTGGCGCAATGCGTGAGAGGCACTGCGTGTGTGCATGTAAGCCCTACCCGGCATTTCGCCCGGCAGCCAAAGCCCTCCCTTATCTGGCGCAATGCGTGAGGTGCACTGCGTGTGTGCATGTGAGCCCTACCCCGCATTTCGCCCGGCAGCCAAAGCCCTTTCTTTCCTGGCGCAATGCGTGAGGGGCACTGCGTGTGTGCATGTGAGCCCTACCCCGCATTTCGCCCGGCAGCCAAAGCCCTCCCTTATCTGGCGCAATGCGTGAGGGGCACTGCGTGTGTGCATGTGAGCCCTACCCAGCATTTCGCCCGGCAGCCAAAGCGTTCCCCTGGCCTTTCCTTATATGGCGCAATGCGTGAGGGGCACTGCGTGTGTGCATGTGTGCCCTACCCCGCATTTCGCCCGGCAGCCAAAGCCCTATCTTTCCTGGCGAAATGCGTGAGAGGCACTGCGTTTGTGCATGTGAGCACTACCGCGAATTTCACCCGGCAGCCAAAGCGATCCCCAGGCTTTCTATTATCTGGCGTGGGGCATGAGGGAGACTGCGTGTGCATGTGAGCCCTACCCCGCATTTCGCCCGGCAGCCAAAGCGATCCCCTGGCTTTCTATTATCTGGCGTGGGGCATGAGGGAGACTGCGTGTGCATGTGAGCCCTACCCAGCATTTCGCCCGGCAGCCAAAGCGTTACCCTGGCTTTCTATTATCTGGCGCAATGCGTGAGGGGCACTGCGTGTGTGCATGTGAGCCCTACCCCGCATTTCGTCCGGCAGCCAAAGCCCTTCCTTTCCCGGCGCAATGCGTGAGAGGCACTGCGTGTGTGGCTGTGAGCCCTACCCAGCATTTCGCCCGGCAGCCAAAGCCCTCTCTTATCTGGCGCAATGCGTGAGGGGCACTGCGTGTGTGGCTGTGAGCCCTACCCCGCCTTTCGCCCGGCAGCCAAAGCCCTCCCTTATCTGGCGCAATGCGTGAGGGGCACTGCGTGTGTGGCTGTGAGCCCTACCACGCATTTCGCCCGGCAGCCAAAGCTCTCTCTTTCCTGGCGCAATGCGTGAGAGGCACTGCGTGTGTGCATGTGAGCCCTACCCCGCATTTCGCCCGGCAGCCAAAGCCCTCTCTTATCTGGCGCAATGCGTGAGGAGCACTGCGTGTGTGGCTGTGAGCCCTACCCAGCATTTCGCCCGGCAGCCAAAGCGTTACCCTGGCTTTCTATTATCTGGCGCAATGAGTGAGGGGCACTGCGTGTGTGCATGTGAGCCCTACCCCGCATTTCGCCCGGCAGCCAAAGCCCTCTCTTTCCTGGCGCAATGCGTGAAAGGCACTGCGTTTGTGCATGAGAGGACTACCCCGCATTTCGCCCGGCGAACAAAGCCCTCCCTTATCTGGCGCAATGCGTGAGAGGCACTGCGTGTGCATGTGAGCCCTACCCCGCATTTCGTCCGGCAGCCAAAGCCCTCCCTTTCCCGGCGCAATGCGTGAGAGGCACTGCGTGTGTGGCTGTGAGCCCTACCACGCATTTCGCCCGGCAGCCAAAGCCCTCTCTTATCTGGCGCAATGCGTGAGGGGCACTGCGTGTGTGGCTGTGAGCCCTACCCCGCATTTCGCCCGGCAGCCAAAGCCCTCCCTTATCTGGCGCAATGCGTGAGGGGCACTGCGTGTGTGGCTGTGAGCCCTACCCAGCATTTCGCCCGGCAGCCAAAGCGTTCCCCTGGCTTTCCCTTATCTGGCGCAATGCGTGAGGGGCACTGCGTTTGTGCATGAGAGCACTACCCCGCATTTCGCCCGGCAGCCAAAGCCCTATCATTCCTGGCGCAATGCGTGAGAGGCACTGCGTGTGTGCATGTGTGCCCTACCTCGCATTTCGCCCGGCAGCCAAAGCCCTCTCTTATCTGGCGCAATGCGTGAGGAGCACTGCGTGTGTGGCTGTGAGCCCTACCCAGCATTTCGCCCGGCAGCCAAAGCCCTCCCTTATCTGGCGCAATGCGTGAGGGGCACTGCGTGTGTGGCTGTGAGCCCTACCCCGCCTTTCGCCCGGCAGCCAAAGCCCTCCCTTATCTGGCGCAATGCGTGAGGGGCACTGCGTGTGTGGCTGTGAGCCCTACCACGCATTTCGCCCGGCAGCCAAAGCTCTCTCTTTCCTGGCGCAATGCGTGAGAGGCACTGCGTGTGTGCATGTGAGCCCTACCCCGCATTTCGCCCGGCAGCCAAAGCCCTCTCTTATCTGGCGCAATGCGTGAGGAGCACTGCGTGTGTGGCTGTGAGCCCTACCCAGCATTTCGCCCGGCAGCCAAAGCGTTACCCTGGCTTTCTATTATCTGGCGCAATGAGTGAGGGGCACTGCGTGTGCATGTGAGCCCTACCCCGCATTTCGTCCGGCAGCCAAAGCCCTCCCTTTCCTGGCGCAATGCGTGAGAGGCACTGCGTGTGTGCATGTGAGCCCTACCCCGCAGTTCGCCCGGCAGCCAAAGCCCTCTCTTATCTGGCGCAATGCGTGAGGGGCACTGCGTGTGTGGCTGTGAGCCCTACCCAGCATTTCGCCCGGCAGCCAAAGCGTTACCCTGGCTTTCTATTATCTGGCGCAATGAGTGAGGGGCACTGCGTGTGTGCATGTGAGCCCTACCCCGCATTTCGCCCGGCAGCCAAAGCCCTCTCTTTCCTGGCGCAATGCGTGAAAGGCACTGCGTTTGTGCATGAGAGGACTACCCCGCATTTCGCCCGGCGAACAAAGCCCTCCCTTATCTGGCGCAATGCGTGAGAGGCACTGCGTGTGCATGTGAGCCCTACCCCGCATTTCGTCCGGCAGCCAAAGCCCTCCCTTTCCCGGCGCAATGCGTGAGAGGCACTGCGTGTGTGGCTGTGAGCCCTACCACGCATTTCGCCCGGCAGCCAAAGCCCTCTCTTATCTGGCGCAATGCGTGAGGGGCACTGCGTGTGTGGCTGTGAGCCCTACCCCGCATTTCGCCCGGCAGCCAAAGCCCTCCCTTATCTGGCGCAATGCGTGAGGGGCACTGCGTGTGTGGCTGTGAGCCCTACCCAGCATTTCGCCCGGCAGCCAAAGCGTTCCCCTGGCTTTCCCTTATCTGGCGCAATGCGTGAGGGGCACTGCGTTTGTGCATGAGAGCACTACCCCGCATTTCGCCCGGCAGCCAAAGCCCTATCATTCCTGGCGCAATGCGTGAGAGGCACTGCGTGTGTGCATGTGTGCCCTACCTCGCATTTCGCCCGGCAGCCAAAGCCCTCCCTTTCCTGGCGCAATGCGTGAGAGGCACTGCGTGTGTGCGTGTGAGCCCTACCCCGCATTTCGCCCGGCAGCCAAACCCCTCCCTTATCTGGCGCAATGCGTGAGGGGCACTGCGTGTGTGGCTGTGAGCCCTACCCAGCATTTCGCCCGGCAGCCAAAGCGTTACCCTGGCTTTCTATTATCTGGCGCAATGAGTGAGGGGCACTGCGTGTGTGCATGTGAGCCCTACCCCGCATTTCGCCCGGCAGCCAAAGCCCTCTCTTTCCTGGCGCAATGCGTGAAAGGCACTGCGTTTGTGCATGAGAGGACTACCCCGCATTTCGCCCGGCGAACAAAGCCCTCCCTTATCTGGCGCAATGCGTGAGAGGCACTGCGTGTGCATGTGAGCCCTACCCCGCATTTCGTCCGGCAGCCAAAGCCCTCCCTTTCCCGGCGCAATGCGTGAGAGGCACTGCGTGTGTGGCTGTGAGCCCTACCACGCATTTCGCCCGGCAGCCAAAGCCCTCTCTTATCTGGCGCAATGCGTGAGGGGCACTGCGTGTGTGGCTGTGAGCCCTACCCCGCATTTCGCCCGGCAGCCAAAGCCCTCCCTTATCTGGCGCAATGCGTGAGGGGCACTGCGTGTGTGGCTGTGAGCCCTACCCAGCATTTCGCCCGGCAGCCAAAGCGTTCCCCTGGCTTTCCCTTATCTGGCGCAATGCGTGAGGGGCACTGCGTTTGTGCATGAGAGCACTACCCCGCATTTCGCCCGGCAGCCAAAGCCCTATCATTCCTGGCGCAATGCGTGAGAGGCACTGCGTGTGTGCATGTGTGCCCTACCTCGCATTTCGCCCGGCAGCCAAAGCCCTCCCTTTCCTGGCGCAATGCGTGAGAGGCACTGCGTGTGTGCGTGTGAGCCCTACCCCGCATTTCGCCCGGCAGCCAAACCCCTCCCTTATCTGGCGCAATGCGTGAGGGGCACTGCGTGTGTGGCTGTGAGCCCTACCCCGCATTTCGCGCGGCAGCCAAAGCGTTCCCCTGGCTTTCTATTATCTGGCGCAATGCGTGAGGGGCACTGCGTGTGTGCATGTGTGCCCTACCACGCATTTCGCCCGGCAGCCAAAGCCCTATCATTCCTGGCGAAATGCGTGAGAGGCACTGCGTTTGTGCATGTGAGCACTACCGCGCATTTCGCCCGGCAGCCAAAGCCCTCTCTTATCTGGCGCAATGCGTGAGAGGCACTGCGTTTGTGCATGTGTGCCCTACCTCGCATTTCGCCCGGCAGCCAATGCCCTCCCTTTCCTGGCGCAATGCGTGAGAGGCACTGCGTGTGTGCATGTGAGCCCTACCCCGCATTTCGCCCGGCAGCCAAAGCCCTCCCTTATCTGGCGCAATGCGTGAGGTGCACTGCGTGTGTGGCTGTGAGCCCTACCCAGCATTTCGCCCGGCAGCCAAAGCCCTCCCTTATCTGGCGCAATGCGTGAGGGGCCCTGCGTGTGTGCATGTGAGCCCTACCCCGCATTTCGCCCGGCAGCCAAAGCCCTCCCTTTCCTGGCGCAATGCGTGAGGGGCACTGCGTGTGTGGCTGTGAGCCCTACCCAGCATTTCGAACGGCAGCCAAAGCGTTCCCCTGGCCTTTCCTTATATGGCGCAATGCGTGAGGGGCACTGCGTGTGTGGCTGTGAGCCCTACCCCGCCTTTCGCCCGGCAGCCAAAGCCCTCCCTTATCTGGCGCAATGCGTGAGGGGCACTGCGTGTGTGGCTGTGAGCCCTACCACGCATTTCGCCCGGCAGCCAAAGCTCTCTCTTTCCTGGCGCAATGCGTGAGAGGCACTGCGTGTGTGCATGTGAGCCCTACCCCGCATTTCGCCCGGCAGCCAAAGCCCTCTCTTATCTGGCGCAATGCGTGAGGAGCACTGCGTGTGTGGCTGTGAGCCCTACCCAGCATTTCGCCCGGCAGCCAAAGCGTTACCCTGGCTTTCTATTATCTGGCGCAATGAGTGAGGGGCACTGCGTGTGCATGTGAGCCCTACCCCGCATTTCGTCCGGCAGCCAAAGCCCTCCCTTTCCTGGCGCAATGCGTGAGAGGCACTGCGTGTGTGCATGTGAGCCCTACCCCGCAGTTCGCCCGGCAGCCAAAGCCCTCTCTTATCTGGCGCAATGCGTGAGGGGCACTGCGTGTGTGGCTGTGAGCCCTACCCAGCATTTCGCCCGGCAGCCAAAGCGTTACCCTGGCTTTCTATTATCTGGCGCAATGCGTGAGGGGCACTGCGTGTGTGCATGTGAGCCCTACCCCGCATTTCGCCCGGCAGCCAAAGCCCTCTCTTTCCTGGCGCAATGCGTGAAAGGCACTGCGTTTGTGCATGAGAGGACTACCCCGCATTTCGCCCGGCGAACAAAGCCCTCCCTTATCTGGCGCAATGCGTGAGAGGCACTGCGTGTGCATGTGAGCCCTACCCCGCATTTCGTCCGGCAGCCAAAGCCCTCCCTTTCCCGGCGCAATGCGTGAGAGGCACTGCGTGTGTGGCTGTGAGCCCTACCACGCATTTCGCCCGGCAGCCAAAGCCCTCTCTTATCTGGCGCAATGCGTGAGGGGCACTGCGTGTGTGGCTGTGAGCCCTACCCCGCATTTCGCCCGGCAGCCAAAGCCCTCCCTTATCTGGCGCAATGCGTGAGGGGCACTGCGTGTGTGGCTGTGAGCCCTACCCAGCATTTCGCCCGGCAGCCAAAGCGTTCCCCTGGCTTTCCCTTATCTGGCGCAATGCGTGAGGGGCACTGCGTTTGTGCATGAGAGCACTACCCCGCATTTCGCCCGGCAGCCAAAGCCCTATCATTCCTGGCGCAATGCGTGAGAGGCACTGCGTGCGTGCATGTGTGCCCTACCTCGCATTTCGCCCGGCAGCCAAAGCCCTCCCTTTCCTGGCGCAATGCGTGAGAGGCACTGCGTGTGTGCGTGTGAGCCCTACCCCGCATTTCGCCCGGCAGCCAAACCCCTCCCTTATCTGGCGCAATGCGTGAGGGGCACTGCGTGTGTGGCTGTGAGCCCTACCCCGCATTTCGCGCGGCAGCCAAAGCGTTCCCCTGGCTTTCTATTATCTGGCGCAATGCGTGAGGGGCACTGCGTGTGTGCATGTGTGCCCTACCACGCATTTCGCCCGGCAGCCAAAGCCCTATCATTCCTGGCGAAATGCGTGAGAGGCACTGCGTTTGTGCATGTGAGCCCTACCCCGCATTTCGCCCGGCAGCCAAAGCCCTCCCTTATCTGGCGCAATGCGTGAGAGGCACTGCGTTTGTGCATGTGTGCCCTACCTCGCATTTCGCCCGGCAGCCAATGCCCTCCCTTTCCTGGCGCAATGCGTGAGAGGCACTGCGTGTGTGCATGTGAGCCCTACCCCGCATTTCGCCCGGCAGCCAAAGCCCTCCCTTATCTGGCGCAATGCGTGAGGTGCACTGCGTGTGTGGCTGTGAGCCCTACCCAGCATTTCGCCCGGCAGCCAAAGCCCTCCCTTATCTGGCGCAATGCGTGAGGGGCCCTGCGTGTGTGCATGTGAGCCCTACCCCGCATTTCGCCCGGCAGCCAAAGCCCTCCCTTTCCTGGCGCAATGCGTGAGGGGCACTGCGTGTGTGGCTGTGAGCCCTACCCAGCATTTCGCGCGGCAGCCAAAGCGTTCCCCTGGCCTTTCCTTATATGGCGCAATGCGAGAGGGGCACTGCGTGTGTGCATGTGTGCCCTACCCCGCATTTCGCCCGGCAGCCAAAGCCCTCTCTTATCTGGCGCAATGCGTGAGAGGCACTGCGTGTGTGCATGTGAGCCCTACCCCGCATTTCGCCCGGCAGCCAAAGCCCTCCCTTATCTGGCGCAATGCGTGAGGGGCACTGCGTGTGTGGCTGTGTGCCCTACCTCGCATTTCGCCCGGCAGCCAAAGCGTTCCCCTGGCTTTCTATTATCTGGCGCAATGCGTGAGGGGCACTGCGTGTGTGCATGTGTGCCCTACCACGCATTTCGCCCGGCAGCCAAAGCCCTATCATTCCTGGCGAAATGCGTGAGAGGCACTGCGTTTGTGCATGTGAGCACTACCGCGCATTTCGCCCGGCAGCCAAAGCCCTCTCTTATCTGGCGCAATGCGTGAGAGGCACTGCGTTTGTGCATGTGAGCCCTACCTCGCATTTCGCCCGGCAGCCAATGCCCTCCCTTTCCTGGCGCAATGCGTGAGAGGCACTGCGTGTGTGCATGTGAGCCCTACCCCGCATTTCGCCCGGCAGCCAAAGCCCTCCCTTATCTGGCGCAATGCGTGAGGTGCACTGCGTGTGTGGCTGTGAGCCCTACCCAGCATTTCGCCCGGCAGCCAAAGCCCTCCCTTATCTGGCGCAATGCGTGAGGGGCCCTGCGTGTGTGCATGTGAGCCTTACCCCGCATTTCGCCCGGCAGCCAAAGCCCTCCCTTTCCTGGCGCAATGCGTGAGGGGCACTGCGTGTGTGGCTGTGAGCCCTACCCAGCATTTCGCGCGGCAGCCAAAGCGTTCCCCTGGCCTTTCCTTATATGGCGCAATGCGTGAGGGGCACTGCGTGTGTGCATGTGTGCCCTACCCCGCATTTCGCCCGGCAGCCAAAGCCCTCTCTTATCTGGCGCAATGCGTGAGAGGCACTGCGTTTGTGCATGTGAGCCCTACCCCGCTTTTCGTCCGGCAGCCAAAGCGATCCCCAGGCTTTCTATTATCTGGCGTGGGGCATGAGGGAGACTGCGTGTGCATGTGAGCCCTACCCAGCATTTCGCCCGGCAGCCAAAGCGTTACCCTGGCTTTCTATTATCTGGCGCAATGCGTGAGGGGCACTGCGTGTGTGCATGTGAGCCCTACCCCGCATTTCGTCCGGCAGCCAAAGCCCTTCCTTTCCCGGCGCAATGCGTGAGAGGCACTGCGTGTGTGGCTGTGAGCCCTACCCAGCATTTCGCCCGGCAGCCAAAGCGTTACCCTGGCTTTCTATTATCTGGCGCAATGCGTGAGAGGCACTGCGTGTGTGCATGTGAGCCCTACCCCGCATTTCGCCCGGCAGCCAAAGCCCTCCCTTATCTGGCGCAATGCGTGAGGGGCACTGCGTGTGTGGCTGTGAGCCCTACCCCGCATTTCGCGCGGCAGCCAAAGCGTTCCCCTGGCTTTCTATTATCTGGCGCAATGCGTGAGGGGCACTGCGTGTGTGCATGTGTGCCCTACCCCGCATTTCGCCCGGCAGCCAAAGCCCTCCCTTATCTGGCGCAATGCGTGAGGTGCACTGCGTGTGTGCATGAGAGCACTACCCCGCATTTCGGCCGGCAGCCAAAGCCCTTCCTTTCCTGGCGCAATGCGTGAGAGGCACTGCGTGTGTGCATGTGTGCCCTACCTCGCATTTCGCCCGGCAGCCAAAGCCCTCCCTTTCCTGGCGCAATGCGTGAGAGGCACTGCGTGTGTGCATGTGAGCCCTACCCCGCATTTCGCCCGGCAGCCAAAGCCCTCCCTTATCTGGCGCAATGCGTGAGGGGCACTGCGTGTGTGGCTGTGAGCCCTACCCCGCATTTCGCCCGGCAGCCAAAGCCCTCCCTTTCCTGGCGCAATGCGTGAGGGGCACTGCGTGTGTGCATGTGAGCCCTACCCCGCATTTCGCGCGGCAGCCAAAGCGTTCCCCTGGCCTTTCCTTATATGGCGCAATGCGTGAGGGGCACTGCGTGTGTGCATGTGTGCCCTACCCCGCATTTCGCCCGGCAGCCAAAGCCCTCTCTTATCTGGCGCAATGCGTGAGTTGCACTGCGTGTGTGGCTGTGAGCCCTACCCCGCATTTCGTCCGGCAGCCAAAGCGATCCCCAGGCTTTCTATTATCTGGCGTGGGGCATGAGGGGGACTGCGTGTGCATGTGAGCCCTACCCCGCATTTCGTCCGGCAGCCAAAGCCCTCCCTTTCCTGGCGCAATGCGTGAGGGGCACTGCGTGTGTGCATGTGAGCCCTACCCCGCAGTTCGCCCGGCAGCCAAAGCCCTCTCTTATCTGGCGCAATGCGTGAGGGGCACTGCGTGTGTGGCTGTGAGCCCTACCCAGCATTTCGCCCGGCAGCCAAAGCGTTACCCTGGCTTTCTATTATCTGGCGCAATGCGTGAGGGGCACTGCGTTTGTGCATGTGCGCCCTACCGCGCATTTCGCCCGGCAGCCAAAGCCCTCTCTTTCCTGGCGCAATGCGTGAGAGGCACTGCGTGTGTGCATGTGAGACCTACCCCGCATTTCGCCCGGCAAACAAAGCCCTCCCTTTCCTGGCGCAATGCGTGAGAGGCACTGCGTGTGTGCATGTGTGCCCTACCTCGCATTTCGCCCGGCAGCCAAAGCCCTCCCTTTCCTGGCGCAATGCGTGAGGTGCACTGCGTGTGTGGCTGTGAGCCCTACCCCGCATTTCGCCCGGCAGCCAAAGCCCTCCCTTATCTGGCGCAATGGTGAGGGAGACTGCGTGTGCATGTGAGCCCTACCCCGCATTTCGTCCGGCAGCCAAAGCCCTCCCTTTCCTGGCGCAATGCGTGAGAGGCACTGCGTTTGTGCATGTGAGCCCTATCCCGCATTTCGCCCGGCAGCCAAAGCCCTCCCTTATCTGGCGCAATGCGTGAGGGGCACTGCGTGTGTGGCTGTGAGCCCTACCCCGCATTTCGCCCGGCAGCCAAAGCCCTCCCTTATCTGGCGCAATGCGTGAGGGGCACTGCGTGTGTGGCTGTGAGCCCTACCCCGCATTTCGCCCGGCAGCCAAAGCGTTACCCTGGCTTTCTATTATCTGGCGCAATGCGTGAGGGGCACTGCGCGTGCATGTGAGCCCTACCCCGCATTTCGCCCGGCAGCCAAAGCCCTCTCTTTCCTGGCGCAATGCGTGAGAGGCACTGCGTGTGTGCATGTGAGACCTACCCCGCATTTCGCCCGGCAGCCAAAGCCCTCCCTTATCTGGCGCAATGCGTGAGGGGCACTGCGTGTGTGGCTGTGAGCCCTACCCCGCATTTCGCCCGGCAGCCAAAGCGATCCCCTGGCTTTCTATTATCTGGCGCAATGCGTGAGGGGCACTGCGCGTGCATGTGAGCCCTACCACGCATTTCGCCCGGCAGCCAAAGCCCTCTCTTTCCTGGCGCAATGCGTGAGAGGCACTGCGTGTGTGCATGTGTGCCCTACCCCGCATTTCGCCCGGCAGCCAAAGCCCTCCCTTTCCTGGCGCAATGCGTGAGAGGCACTGCGTGTGTGGCTGTGTGCCCTACCTCGCATTTCGCCCGGCAGCCAAAGCCCTCCCTTATCTGGCGCAATGCGTGAGGGGCACTGTGTGTGTTGCTGTGAGCCCTACCCCGCCTTTCGCCCGGCAGCCAAAGCCCTCCCTTATCTGGCGCAATGCGTGAGGGGCACTGCGTGTGTGCATGTGAGCCCTACCCAGCATTTCGCCCGGCAGCCAAAGCCCTCCCTTTCCTGGCGCAATGCGTGAGAGGCACTGCGTGTGTGCATGTAAGCCCTACCCCGCATTTCGCCCGGCAGCCAAAGCCATCCCTTATCTGGCGCAATGGTGAGGGGCACTGCGTGTGTGCATGTGAGCCCTACCCCGCATTTCGCCCGGCAGCCAAAGGCCTCCCTTATCTGGCGCAATGCGTGAGGGGCACTGCGTGTGTGGCTGTGAGCCCTACCCCGCATTTCGCCCGGCAGCCAAAGCGTTACCCTGGCTTTCTATTATCTTATCTGGCGCAATGGTGAGGGAGACTGCGTGTGCATGTGAGCCCTACCCCGCATTTCGTCCGGCAGCCAAAGCCCTCCCTTTCCTGGCGCAATGCGTGAGAGGCACTGCGTGTGTGCATGTGTGCCGTACCTCGCATTTCGCGCGGCAGCCAAAGCCCTCCCTTATCTGGCGCAATGCGTGAGGGGCACTGCGTGTGTGGCTGTGAGCCCTACCCCGCATTTCGCCCGGCAGCCAAAGCCCTCCCTTATCTGGCGCAATGCGTGAGGGGCACTGCGTGTGTGGCTGTGAGCCCTACCCCGCATTTCGCCCGGCAGCCAAAGCGTTACCCTGGCTTTCTATTATCTGGCGCAATGCGTGAGGGGCACTGCGCGTGCATGTGAGCCCTACCCCGCATTTCGCCCGGCAGCCAAAGCCCTCCCTTTCCTGGCGCAATGCGTGAGAGGCACTGCGTGTGTGCATGTGAGACCTACCCCCGCATTTCGCCCGGCAGCCAAAGCCCTCCCTTATCTGGCGCAATGCGTGAGGGGCACTGCGTGTGTGGCAGTGAGCCCTACCCCGCATTTCGCCCGGCAGCCAAAGCGTTACCCTGGCTTTCTATTATCTGGCGCAATGCGTGAGGGGCACTGCGCGTGCATGTGAGCCCTACCACGCATTTCGCCCGGCAGCCAAAGCCCTCTCTTTCCTGGCGCAATGCGTGAGAGGCACTGCGTGTGTGCATGTGTGCCCTACCCCGCATTTCGCCCGGCAGCCAAAGCCCTCCCTTTCCTGGCGCAATGCGTGAGAGGCACTGCGTGTGTGGCTGTGTGCCCTACCTCGCATTTCGCCCGGCAGCCAAAGCCCTCCCTTATCTGGCGCAATGCGTGAGGGGCACTGCGTGTGTTGCTGTGAGCCCTACCCCGCCTTTCGCCCGGCAGCCAAAGCCCTCCCTTATCTGGCGCAATGCGTGAGGGGCACTGCGTGTGTGGCTGTGAGCCCTACCCAGCATTTCGCCCGGCAGCCAAAGCCCTCCCTTTCCTGGCGCAATGCGTGAGAGGCACTGCGTGTGTGCATGTAAGCCCTACCCCGCATTTCGCCCGGCAGCCAAAGCCATCCCTTATCTGGCGCAATGGTGAGGGGCACTGCGTGTGTGCATGTGAGCCCTACCCCGCATTTCGCCCGGCAGCCAAAGCCCTCCCTCATCTGGCGCAATGCGTGAGGGGCACTGCGTGTGTGGCTGTGAGCCCTACCCCGCATTTCGCCCGGCAGCCAAAGCGATCCCCTGGCTTTCTATTATCTGGCGCAATGCGTGAGGGGCACTGCGCGTGCATGTGAGCCCTACCACGCATTTCGCCCGGCAGCCAAAGCCCTCTCTTTCCTGGCGCAATGCGTGAGAGGCACTGCGTGTGTGCATGTGTGCCCTACCCCGCATTTCGCCCGGCAGCCAAAGCCCTCCCTTTCCTGGCGCAATGCGTGAGAGGCACTGCGTGTGTGGCTGTGTGCCCTACCTCGCATTTCGCCCGGCAGCCAAAGCCCTCCCTTTCCTGGCGCAATGCGTGAGGGGCACTGCGTGTGTGGCTGTGAGCCCTACCCCGCATTTCGCCCGGCAGCCAAAGCCCTCCCTTTCCTGGCGCAATGCGTGAGAGGCACTGCGTGTGTGCATGTGAGACCTACCCCGCATTTCGCCCGGCAGCCAAAGCCCTCCCTTATCTGGCGCAATGCGTGAGGGGCACTGCGTGTGTGGCAGTGAGCCCTACCCCGCATTTCGCCCGGCAGCCAAAGCGTTACCCTGGCTTTCTATTATCTGGCGCAATGCGTGAGGGGCACTGCGCGTGCATGTGAGCCCTACCACGCATTTCGCCCGGCAGCCAAAGCCCTCTCTTTCCTGGCGCAATGCGTGAGAGGCACTGCGTGTGTGCATGTGTGCCCTACCCCGCATTTCGCCCGGCAGCCAAAGCCCTCCCTTTCCTGGCGCAATGCGTGAGAGGCACTGCGTGTGTGGCTGTGTGCCCTACCTCGCATTTCGCCCGGCAGCCAAAGCCCTCCCTTATCTGGCGCAATGCGTGAGGGGCACTGCGTGTGTTGCTGTGAGCCCTACCCCGCCTTTCGCCCGGCAGCCAAAGCCCTCCCTTATCTGGCGCAATGCGTGAGGGGCACTGCGTGTGTGGCTGTGAGCCCTACCCAGCATTTCGCCCGGCAGCCAAAGCCCTCCCTTTCCTGGCGCAATGCGTGAGAGGCACTGCGTGTGTGCATGTAAGCCCTACCCCGCATTTCGCCCGGCAGCCAAAGCCATCCCTTATCTGGCGCAATGGTGAGGGGCACTGCGTGTGTGCATGTGAGCCCTACCCCGCATTTCGCCCGGCAGCCAAAGGCCTCCCTTATCTGGCGCAATGCGTGAGGGGCACTGCGTGTGTGGCTGTGAGCCCTACCCCGCATTTCGCCCGGCAGCCAAAGCGTTACCCTGGCTTTCTATTATCTGGCGCAATGCGTGAGGGGCACTGCGCGTGCATGTGAGCCCTACCACGCATTTCGCCCGGCAGCCAAAGCCCTCTCTTTCCTGGCGCAATGCGTGAGAGGCACTGCGTGTGTGCATGTGAGCCCTACCCCGCATTTCGCCCGGCAGCCAAAGCCCTCCCTTATCTGGCGCAATGCGTGAGGGGCACTGCGTGTGTGGCTGTGAGCCCTACCCCGCATTTCGCCCGGCAGCCAAAGCGATCCCCTGGCTTTCTATTATCTGGCGCAATGCGTGAGGGGCACTGCGCGTGCATGTGAGCCCTACCACGCATTTCGCCCGGCAGCCAAAGCCCTCTCTTTCCTGGCGCAATGCGTGAGAGGCACTGCGTGTGTGCATGTGAGCCCTACCCCGCATTTCGCCCGGCAGCCAAAGCCCTCTCTTATCTGGCGCAATGCGTGAGGGGCACTGCGTGTGTGGCTGTGAGCCCTACCCAGCATTTCGCCCGGCAGCCAAAGCGTTCCCCTGGCTTCCTATTATCTGGCGCAATGCGTGAGGGGCACTGCGCGTGCATGTGAGCCCTACCACGCATTTCGCCCGGCAGCCAAAGCCCTCTCTTTCCTGGCGCAATGCGTGAGAGGCACTGCGTGTGTGCATGTGAGCCCTACCCCCGCATTTCGCCCGGCAGCCAAAGCCCTCTCTTATCTGGCGCAATGCGTGAGGGGCACTGCGCGTGCATGTGAGCCCTACCACGCATTTCGCCCGGCAGCCAAAGCCCTCCCTTTCCTGGCGCAATGCGTGAGAGGCACTGCGTTTGTGCATGAGAGCACTACCCCGCATTTCGCCCGGCGAACAAAGCCCTCCCTTATCTGGCGCAATGCGTGAGAGGCACTGCGTGTGTGCATGTGTGCCCTACCCCGCATTTCGCCCGGCAGCCAAAGCCCTCCCTTTCCTGGCGCAATGCGTGAGGGGCACTGCGTGTGTGCATGTGAGCCCTACCCCGCATTTCGCCCGGCAGCCAAAGTGTTACCCTGGCTTTCTATTATCTGGCGCAATGCGTGAGAGGCACTGCGTGTGTGCATGTAAGCCCTACCCCGCATTTCGCCCGGCAGCCAAAGCCATCCCTTATCTGGCGCAATGGTGAGGGGCACTGCGTGTGTGCATGTGAGCCCTACCCCGCATTTCGCCCGGCAGCCAAAGGCCTCCCTTATCTGGCGCAATGCGTGAGGGGCACTGCGTGTGTGGCTGTGAGCCCTACCCCGCATTTCGCCCGGCAGCCAAAGCGTTACCCTGGCTTTCTATTATCTGGCGCAATGCGTGAGGGGCACTGCGCGTGCATGTGAGCCCTACCACGCATTTCGCCCGGCAGCCAAAGCCCTCTCTTTCCTGGCGCAATGCGTGAGAGGCACTGCGTGTGTGCATGTGAGCCCTACCCCGCATTTCGCCCGGCAGCCAAAGCCCTCTCTTATCTGGCGCAATGCGTGAGGGGCACTGCGTGTGTGGCTGTGAGCCCTACCCAGCATTTCGCCCGGCAGCCAAAGCGTTCCCCTGGCTTCCTATTATCTGGCGCAATGCGTGAGGGGCACTGCGCGTGCATGTGAGCCCTACCACGCATTTCGCCCGGCAGCCAAAGCCCTCTCTTTCCTGGCGCAATGCGTGAGAGGCACTGCGTGTGTGCATGTGAGCCCTACCCCGCATTTCGCCCGGCAGCCAAAGCCCTCTCTTATCTGGCGCAATGCGTGAGGGGCACTGCGCGTGCATGTGAGCCCTACCACGCATTTCGCCCGGCAGCCAAAGCCCTCCCTTTCCTGGCGCAATGCGTGAGAGGCACTGCGTTTGTGCATGAGAGCACTACCCCGCATTTCGCCCGGCGAACAAAGCCCTCCCTTATCTGGCGCAATGCGTGAGAGGCACTGCGTGTGTGCATGTGTGCCCTACCCCGCATTTCGCCCGGCAGCCAAAGCCCTCCCTTTCCTGGCGCAATGCGTGAGGGGCACTGCGTGTGTGCATGTGAGCCCTACCCCGCATTTCGCCCGGCAGCCAAAGTGTTACCCTGGCTTTCTATTATCTGGCGCAATGCGTGAGGGGCACTGCGCGTGCATGTGAGCCCTACCACGCATTTCGCCCGGCAGTTAAAGCCCTCTCTTTCCTGGCGCAATGCGTGAGAGGCACTGCGTGTGTGCATGTGTGCCGTACCTCGCATTTCGCCCGGAAGCCAAAGCCCTCCCTTTCCTGGCGCAATGCGTGAGGGGCACTGCGTGTGTGCATGTGAGCCCTACCCCGCATTTCGCCCGGCAGCCAAAGTGTTACCCTGGCTTTCTATTATCTGGCGCAATGCGTGAGGGGCACTGCGCGTGCATGTGAGCCCTACCACGCATTTCGCCCGGCAGCCAAAGCCCTCTCTTTCCTGGCGCAATGCGTGAGAGGCACTGCGTGTGTGCATGTGAGCCCTACCCCGCATTTCGCCCGGCAGCCAAAGCCCTCTCTTATCTGGCGCAATGCGTGAGAGGCACTGCGTGTGTGCATGTGAGCCCTACCCCGCATTTCGCGCGGCAGCCAAAGCGTTCCCCTGGCCTTTCCTTATATGGCGCAATGCGTGAGGGGCACTGCGTGTGTGCATGTGAGCCCTACCCCGCATTTCGCCCGGCAGCCAAAGCCCTCCCTTTCCTGGCGCAATGCGTGAGGGGCACTGCGTGTGTGCATGTGAGCCCTACCCCGCATTTCGCGCGGCAGCCAAAGCCCTCCCTTTCCTGGCGCAATGCGTGAGAGGCATGGCGTTTGTGCATGTGTGCCCTACCTCGCATTTCGCCCGGCAGCCAAAGCCCTCCCTTTCCTGGCGCAATGCGTGAGGTGCACTGCGTGTGTGGCTGTGAGCCCTACCCCGCATTTCGCCCGGCAGCCAAAGCCCTCCCTTATCTGGCGCAATGGTGAGGGGCACTGCGTGTGCATGTGAGCCCTACCCCGCATTTCGTCCGGCAGCCAAAGCCCTCCCTTTCCTGGCGCAATGCGTGAGAGGCACTGCGTGTGTGCATGTAAGCCCTACCCCGCATTTCGCCCGGCAGCCAAAGCCATCCCTTATCTGGCGCAATGGTGAGGGGCACTGCGTGTGTGCATGTGAGCCCTACCCCGCATTTCGCCCGGCAGCCAAAGGCCTCCCTTATCTGGCGCAATACGTGAGGGGCACTGCGTGTGTGGCTTTGAGCCCTACCCCGCATTTCGCCCGGCAGCCAAAGCGTTACCCTGGCTTTCTATTATCTGGCGCAATGCGTGAGGGGCACTGCGCGTGCATGTGAGCCCTACCCCGCATTTCGCCCGGCAGCCAAAGCCCTCTCTTTCCTGGCGCAATGCGTGAGAGGCACTGCGTTTGTGCATGTGAGCACTACCCCGCATTTCGCCCGGCAGCCAAAGCCCTCCCTTATCTGGCGCAATGCGTGAGGGGCACTGCGTGTGTGGCTGTGAGCCCTACCCAGCATTTCGCCCGGCAGCCAAAGCGATCCCCTGGCTTTCTATTATCTGGCGCAATGCGTGAGGGGCACTGCGCGTGCATGTGAGCCCTACCACGCATTTCGCCCGGCAGTTAAAGCCCTCTCTTTCCTGGCGCAATGCGTGAGAGGCACTGCGTGTGTGCATGTGTGCCGTACCTCGCATTTCGCCCGGAAGCCAAAGCCCTCCCTTTCCTGGCGCAATGCGTGAGGGGCACTGCGTGTGTGCATGTGAGCCCTACCACGCATTTCGCCCGGCAGCCAAAGCCCTCTCTTTCCTGGCGCAATGCGTGAGAGGCACTGCGTGTGTGCATGTGTGCCCTACCCCGCATTTCGCCCGGCAGCCAAAGCCCTCCCTTTCCTGGCGCAATGCGTGAGAGGCACTGCGTGTGTGGCTGTGTGCCCTACCTCGCATTTCGCCCGGCAGCCAAAGCCCTCCCTTATCTGGCGCAATGCGTGAGGGGCACTGCGTGTGTTGCTGTGAGCCCTACCCCGCCTTTCGCCCGGCAGCCAAAGCCCTCCCTTATCTGGCGCAATGCGTGAGGGGCACTGCGTGTGTGGCTGTGAGCGCTACCCAGCATTTCGCCCGGCAGCCAAAGCCCTCCCTTTCCTGGCGCAATGCGTGAGAGGCACTGCGTGTGTGCATGTAAGCCCTACCCCGCATTTCGCCCGGCAGCCAAAGCCATCCCTTATCTGGCGCAATGGTGAGGGGCACTGCGTGTGTGCATGTGAGCCCTACCCCGCATTTCGCCCGGCAGCCAAAGGCCTCCCTTATCTGGCGCAATGCGTGAGGGGCACTGCGTGTGTGGCTGTGAGCCCTACCCCGCATTTCGCCCGGCAGCCAAAGCGTTACCCTGGCTTTCTATTATCTGGCGCAATGCGTGAGAGGCACTGCGTATGTGCATGTGAGCCCTACCCCGCATTTCGCGCGGCAGCCAAAGCGTTCCCCTGGCCTTTCCTTATATGGCGCAATGCGTGAGAGGCACTGCGTGTGTGCATGTGTGCCGTACCACGCATTTCGCCCGGCAGCCAAAGCCCTCTCTTTCCTGGCGCAATGCGTGAGAGGCACTGCGTGTGTGCATGTGAGCCCTACCCCGCATTTCGCCCGGCAGCCAAAGCCCTCCCTTATCTGGCGCAATGCGTGAGGGGCACTGCGTGTGTGGCTGTGAGCCCTACCCCGCATTTCGCCCGGCAGCCAAAGCGATCCCCTGGCTTTCTATTATCTGGCGCAATGCGTGAGGGGCACTGCGCGTGCATGTGAGCCCTACCACGCATTTCGCCCGGCAGCCAAAGCCCTCTCTTTCCTGGCGCAATGCGTGAGAGGCACTGCGTGTGTGCATGTGAGCCCTACCCCGCATTTCGCCCGGCAGCCAAAGCCCTCTCTTATCTGGCGCAATGCGTGAGGGGCACTGCGTGTGTGGCTGTGAGCCCTACCCCGCATTTCGCCCGGCAGCCAAAGCGTTCCCCTGGCTTCCTATTATCTGGCGCAATGCGTGAGGGGCACTGCGCGTGCATGTGAGCCCTACCACGCATTTCGCCCGGCAGCCAAAGCCCTCCCTTATCTGGCGCAATGCGTGAGGGGCACTGCGTGTGTTGCTGTGAGCCCTACCCCGCCTTTCGCCCGGCAGCCAAAGCCCTCCCTTATCTGGCGCAATGCGTGAGGGGCACTGCGTGTGTGGCTGTGAGCGCTACCCAGCATTTCGCCCGGCAGCCAAAGCCCTCCCTTTCCTGGCGCAATGCGTGAGAGGCACTGCGTGTGTGCATGTAAGCCCTACCCCGCATTTCGCCCGGCAGCCAAAGCCATCCCTTATCTGGCGCAATGGTGAGGGGCACTGCGTGTGTGCATGTGAGCCCTACCCCGCATTTCGCCCGGCAGCCAAAGGCCTCCCTTATCTGGCGCAATGCGTGAGGGGCACTGCGCGTGCATGTGAGCCCTACCACGCATTTCGCCCGGCAGCCAAAGCGTTACCCTGGCTTTCTATTATCTGGCGCAATGCGTGAGAGGCACTGCGTATGTGCATGTGAGCCCTACCCCGCATTTCGCGCGGCAGCCAAAGCGTTCCCCTGGCCTTTCCTTATATGGCGCAATGCGTGAGAGGCACTGCGTGTGTGCATGTGTGCCGTACCACGCATTTCGCCCGGCAGCCAAAGCCCTCTCTTTCCTGGCGCAATGCGTGAGAGGCACTGCGTGTGTGCATGTGAGCCCTACCCCGCATTTCGCCCGGCAGCCAAAGCCCTCCCTTATCTGGCGCAATGCGTGAGGGGCACTGCGTGTGTGGCTGTGAGCCCTACCCCGCATTTCGCCCGGCAGCCAAAGCGATCCCCTGGCTTTCTATTATCTGGCGCAATGCGTGAGGGGCACTGCGCGTGCATGTGAGCCCTACCACGCATTTCGCCCGGCAGCCAAAGCCCTCTCTTTCCTGGCGCAATGCGTGAGAGGCACTGCGTGTGTGCATGTGAGCCCTACCCCGCATTTCGCCCGGCAGCCAAAGCCCTCTCTTATCTGGCGCAATGCGTGAGGGGCACTGCGTGTGTGGCTGTGAGCCCTACTCCGCATTTCGCCCGGCAGCCAAAGCGTTCCCCTGGCTTCCTATTATCTGGCGCAATGCGTGAGGGGCACTGCGCGTGCATGTGAGCCCTACCACGCATTTCGCCCGGCAGCCAAAGCCCTCTCTTTCCTGGCGCAATGCGTGAGAGGCACTGCGTGTGTGCATGTGAGCCCTACCCCGCATTTCGCCCGGCAGCCAAAGCCCTCTCTTATCTGGCGCAATGCGTGAGGGGCACTGCGCGTGCATGTGAGCCCTACCACGCATTTCGCCCGGCAGCCAAAGCCCTCTCTTTCCTGGCGCAATGCGTGAGAGGCACTGCGTTTGTGCATGAGAGCACTACCCCGCATTTCGCCCGGCGAACAAAGCCCTCCCTTATCTGGCGCAATGCGTGAGAGGCACTGCGTGTGTGCATGTGTGCCCTACCCCGCATTTCGCCCGGCAGCCAAAGCCCTCCCTTTCCTGGCGCAATGCGTGAGGGGCACTGCGTGTGTGCATGTGAGCCCTACCCCGCATTTCGCCCGGCAGCCAAAGTGTTACCCTGGCTTTCTATTATCTGGCGCAATGCGTGAGGGGCACTGCGCGTGCATGTGAGCCCTACCACGCATTTCGCCCGGCAGTTAAAGCCCTCTCTTTCCTGGCGCAATGCGTGAGAGGCACTGCGTGTGTGCATGTGTGCCGTACCTCGCATTTCGCCCGGAAGCCAAAGCCCTCCCTTTCCTGGCGCAATGCGTGAGGGGCACTGCGTGTGTGCATGTGAGCCCTACCCCGCATTTCGCCCGGCAGCCAAAGTGTTACCCTGGCTTTCTATTATCTGGCGCAATGCGTGAGGGGCACTGCGTATGTGCATGTGAGCCCTACCCCGCATTTCGCGCGGCAGCCAAAGCGTTCCCCTGGCCTTTCCTTATATGGCGCAATGCGTGAGAGGCACTGCGTGTGTGCATGTGTGCCGTACCACGCATTTCGCCCGGCAGCCAAAGCCCTCTCTTTCCTGGCGCAATGCGTGAGAGGCACTGCGTGTGTGCATGTGAGCCCTACCCCGCATTTCGCCCGGCAGCCAAAGCCCTCCCTTATCTGGCGCAATGCGTGAGGGGCACTGCGTGTGTGGCTGTGAGCCCTACCCCGCATTTCGCCCGGCAGCCAAAGCGATCCCCTGGCTTTCTATTATCTGGCGCAATGCGTGAGGGGCACTGCGCGTGCATGTGAGCCCTACCACGCATTTCGCCCGGCAGCCAAAGCCCTCTCTTTCCTGGCGCAATGCGTGAGAGGCACTGCGTGTGTGCATGTGAGCCCACCCCGCATCCTACCCCGCATTTCGCCCGGCAGCCAAAGCCCTCTCTTATCTGGCGCAATGCGTGAGGGGCACTGCGTGTGTGGCTGTGAGCCCTACTCCGCATTTCGCCCGGCAGCCAAAGCGTTCCCCTGGCTTCCTATTATCTGGCGCAATGCGTGAGGGGCACTGCGCGTGCATGTGAGCCCTACCACGCATTTCGCCCGGCAGCCAAAGCCCTCTCTTTCCTGGCGCAATGCGTGAGAGGCACTGCGTGTGTGCATGTGAGCCCTACCCCGCATTTCGCCCGGCAGCCAAAGCCCTCTCTTATCTGGCGCAATGCGTGAGGGGCACTGCGCGTGCATGTGAGCCCTACCACGCATTTCGCCCGGCAGCCAAAGCCCTCTCTTTCCTGGCGCAATGCGTGAGAGGCACTGCGTTTGTGCATGAGAGCACTACCCCGCATTTCGCCCGGCGAACAAAGCCCTCCCTTATCTGGCGCAATGCGTGAGAGGCACTGCGTGTGTGCATGTGTGCCCTACCCCGCATTTCGCCCGGCAGCCAAAGCCCTCCCTTTCCTGGCGCAATGCGTGAGGGGCACTGCGTGTGTGCATGTGAGCCCTACCCCGCATTTCGCCCGGCAGCCAAAGTGTTACCCTGGCTTTCTATTATCTGGCGCAATGCGTGAGGGGCACTGCGCGTGCATGTGAGCCCTACCACGCATTTCGCCCGGCAGTTAAAGCCCTCTCTTTCCTGGCGCAATGCGTGAGAGGCACTGCGTGTGTGCATGTGTGCCGTACCTCGCATTTCGCCCGGAAGCCAAAGCCCTCCCTTTCCTGGCGCAATGCGTGAGGGGCACTGCGTGTGTGCATGTGAGCCCTACCCCGCATTTCGCCCGGCAGCCAAAGTGTTACCCTGGCTTTCTATTATCTGGCGCAATGCGTGAGGGGCACTGCGCGTGCATGTGAGCCCTACCACGCATTTCGCCCGGCAGCCAAAGCCCTCTCTTTCCTGGCGCAATGCGTGAGAGGCACTGCGTGTGTGCATGTGTGCCCTACCTCGCATTTCGCCCGGCAGCCAAAGGCCTCCCTTATCTGGCGCAATGCGTGAGGGGCACTGCGTGTGTGGCTGTGAGCCCTACCCCGCATTTCGCCCGGCAGCCAAAGCGTTACCCTGGCTTTCTATTATCTGGCGCAATGCGTGAGGGGCACTGCGCGTGCATGTGAGCCCTACCACGCATTTCGCCCGGCAGCCAAAGCCCTCTCTTTCCTGGCGCAATGCGTGAGAGGCACTGCGTGTGTGCATGTGAGCCCTACCCCGCATTTCGCCCGGCAGCCAAAGCCCTCCCTTATCTGGCGCAATGCGTGAGGGGCACTGCGTGTGTGGCTGTGAGCCCTACCCCGCATTTCGCCCGGCAGCCAAAGCGATCCCCTGGCTTTCTATTATCTGGCGCAATGCGTGAGGGGCACTGCGCGTGCATGTGAGCCCTACCACGCATTTCGCCCGGCAGCCAAAGCCCTCTCTTTCCTGGCGCAATGCGTGAGAGGCACTGCGTGTGTGCATGTGAGCCCTACCCCGCATTTCGCCCGGCAGCCAAAGCCCTCTCTTATCTGGCGCAATGCGTGAGGGGCACTGCGTGTGTGGCTGTGAGCCCTACCCCGCATTTCGCCCGGCAGCCAAAGCGTTCCCCTGGCTTCCTATTATCTGGCGCAATGCGTGAGGGGCACTGCGCGTGCATGTGAGCCCTACCACGCATTTCGCCCGGCAGCCAAAGCCCTCTCTTTCCTGGCGCAATGCGTGAGAGGCACTGCGTGTGTGCATGTGAGCCCTACCCCGCATTTCGCCCGGCAGCCAAAGCCCTCTCTTATCTGGCGCAATGCGTGAGGGGCACTGCGCGTGCATGTGAGCCCTACCACGCATTTCGCCCGGCAGCCAAAGCCCTCTCTTTCCTGGCGCAATGCGTGAGAGGCACTGCGTTTGTGCATGAGAGCACTACCCCGCATTTCGCCCGGCGAACAAAGCCCTCCCTTATCTGGCGCAATGCGTGAGAGGCACTGCGTGTGTGCATGTGTGCCCTACCCCGCATTTCGCCCGGCAGCCAAAGCCCTCCCTTTCCTGGCGCAATGCGTGAGGGGCACTGCGTGTGTGCATGTGAGCCCTACCCCGCATTTCGCCCGGCAGCCAAAGTGTTACCCTGGCTTTCTATTATCTGGCGCAATGCGTGAGGGGCACTGCGCGTGCATGTGAGCCCTACCACGCATTTCGCCCGGCAGTTAAAGCCCTCTCTTTCCTGGCGCAATGCGTGAGAGGCACTGCGTGTGTGCATGTGTGCCGTACCTCGCATTTCGCCCGGAAGCCAAAGCCCTCCCTTTCCTGGCGCAATGCGTGAGGGGCACTGCGTGTGTGCATGTGAGCCCTACCCCGCATTTCGCCCGGCAGCCAAAGTGTTACCCTGGCTTTCTATTATCTGGCGCAATGCGTGAGGGGCACTGCGCGTGCATGTGAGCCCTACCACGCATTTCGCCCGGCAGCCAAAGCCCTCTCTTTCCTGGCGCAATGCGTGAGAGGCACTGCGTGTGTGCATGTGTGCCCTACCTCGCATTTCGCCCGGCAGCCAAAGCCCTCCCTTTCCTGGCGCAATGCGTGAGAGGCACTGCGTGTGTGCATGTGAGCCCTACCCCGCATTTCGCGCGGCAGCCAAAGCGTTCCCCTGGCCTTTCCTTATATGGCGCAATGCGTGAGGGGCACTGCGTGTGTGCATGTGAGCCCTACCCCGCATTTCGCGCGGCAGCCAAAGCCCTCCCTTTCCTGGCGCAATGCGTGAGAGGCACTGCGTGTGTGCATGTGTGCCCTACCTCGCATTTCGCCCGGCAGCCAAAGCCCTCCCTTTCCTGGCGCAATGCGTGAGGTGCACTGCGTGTGTGGCTGTGAGCCCTACCCCGCATTTCGCCCGGCAGCCAAAGCCCTCCCTTATCTGGCGCAATGGTGAGGGGCACTGCGTGTGCATGTGAGCCCTACCCCGCATTTCGTCCGGCAGCCAAAGCCCTCCCTTTCCTGGCGCAATGCGTGAGAGGCACTGCGTGTGTGCATGTAAGCCCTACCCCGCATTTCGCCCGGCAGCCAAAGCCATCCCTTATCTGGCGCAATGGTGAGGGGCACTGCGTGTGTGCATGTGAGCCCTACCCCGCATTTCGCCCGGCAGCCAAAGGCCTCCCTTATCTGGCGCAATGCGTGAGGGGCACTGCGTGTGTGGCTGTGAGCCCTACCCAGCATTTCGCCCGGCAGCCAAAGCGTTACCCTGGCTTTCTATTATCTGGCGCAATGCGTGAGGGGCACTGCGCGTGCATGTGAGCCCTACCCCGCATTTCGCCCGGCAGCCAAAGCCCTCTCTTTCCTGGCGCAATGCGTGAGAGGCACTGCGTTTGTGCATGTGAGCACTACCCCGCATTTCGCCCGGCAGCCAAAGCCCTCCCTTATCTGGCGCAATGCGTGAGGGGCACTGCGTGTGTGGCTGTGAGCCCTACCCCGCATTTCGCCCGGCAGCCAAAGCGATCCCCTGGCTTTCTATTATCTGGCGCAATGCGTGAGGGGCACTGCGCGTGCATGTGAGCCCTACCACGCATTTCGCCCGGCAGCCAAAGCCCTCTCTTTCCTGGCGCAATGCGTGAGAGGCACTGCGTGTGTGCATGTGAGCCCTACCCCGCATTTCGCCCGGCAGCCAAAGCCCTCTCTTATCTGGCGCAATGCGTGAGGGGCACTGCGTGTGTGGCTGTGAGCCCTACCCAGCATTTCGCCCGGCAGCCAAAGCGTTCCCCTGGCTTTCTATTATCTGGCGCAATGCGTGAGGGGCACTGCGCGTGCATGTGAGCCCTACCCCGCATTTCGCCCGGCAGCCAAAGCCCTCTCTTTCCTGGCGCAATGCGTGAGAGGCACTGCGTGTGTGCATGTGAGCCCTACCCCGCATTTCGCCCGGCAGCCAAAGCCCTCTCTTATCTGGCGCAATGCGTGAGGGGCACTGCGCGTGCATGTGAGCCCTACCACGCATTTCGCCCGGCAGCCAAAGCCCTCTCTTTCCTGGCGCAATGCGTGAGAGGCACTGCGTTTGTGCATGAGAGCACTACCCCGCATTTCGCCCGGCGAACAAAGCCCTCCCTTATCTGGCGCAATGCGTGAGAGGCACTGCGTGTGTGCATGTGTGCCCTACCCCGCATTTCGCCCGGCAGCCAAAGCCCTCCCTTTCCTGGCGCAATGCGTGAGGGGCACTGCGTGTGTGCATGTGAGCCCTACCCCGCATTTCGCCCGGCAGCCAAAGTGTTACCCTGGCTTTCTATTATCTGGCGCAATGCGTGAGGGGCACTGCGCGTGCATGTGAGCCCTACCACGCATTTCGCCCGGCAGTTAAAGCCCTCTCTTTCCTGGCGCAATGCGTGAGAGGCACTGCGTGTGTGCATGTGTGCCGTACCTCGCATTTCGCCCGGAAGCCAAAGCCCTCCCTTCACTGGCGCAATGCGTGAGAGGCACTTCGTGTGTGCATGTGAGCCCTACCCCGCATTTCGCCCGGCAGCCAAAGCCCTCCCTTATCTGGCGCAATGGTGAGGGGCACTGCGTGTGTGCATGTGAGCCCTACCCTGCATTTCGCCCGGCAGCCAAAGCGTTACCCTGGCTTTCTATTATCTGGCGCAATGCGTGAGGGGCACTGCGCGTGCATGTGAGCCCTACCACGCATTTCGCCCGGCAGCCAAAGCCCTCTCTTTCCTGGCGGAATGCGTGAGAGGCACTGCGTGTGTGCATGTGTGCCCTACCTCGCATTTCGCCCGGCAGCCAAAGCCCTCCCTTTCCTGGCGCAATGCGTGAGAGGCACTGCGTGTGTGCATGTGAGCCCTACCCCGCATTTCGCGCGGCAGCCAAAGCGTTCCCCTGGCCTTTCCTTATATGGCGCAATGCGTGAGGGGCACTGCGTGTGTGCATGTGAGCCCTACCCCGCATTTCGCCCGGCAGCCAAAGCCCTCTCTTTCCTGGCGCAATGCGTGAGGGGCACTGCGTGTGTGCATGTGAGCCCTACCCCGCATTTCGCGCGGCAGCCAAAGCCCTCCCTTTCCTGGCGCAATGCGTGAGAGGCATGGCGTTTGTGCATGTGTGCCCTACCTCGCATTTCGCCCGGCAGCCAATGCCCTCCCTTTCCTGGCGCAATGCGTGAGAGGCACTGCGTGTGTGCATGTGAGCCCTACCCCGCATTTCGCCCGGCAGCCAAAGCCCTCCCTTATCTGGCGCAATGCGTGAGAGGCACTGCGTGTGTGCATGTGAGCCCTACCCAGCATTTCGCCCGGCAGCCAAAGCCCTCCCTTATCTTGCGCAATGCGTGAGGGGCACTGCGTGTGTGCATGTGAGCCCTACCCCGCATTTCGCCCGGCAGCCAAAGCCCTCCCTTATCTGGCGCAATGCGTGAGAGGCACTGCGTGTGTGCATGTGAGCCCTACCCCGCATTTCGCCCGGCAGCCAAAGCCCTCTCTTATCTGGCGCAATGCGTGAGGGGCACTGCGTGTGTGGCTGTGAGCCCTACCCCGCATTTCGCCCGGCAGCCAAAGCGTTCCCCTGGCTTCCTATTATCTGGCGCAATGCGTGAGGGGCACTGCGCGTGCATGTGAGCCCTACCACGCATTTCGCCCGGCAGCCAAAGCCCTCTCTTTCCTGGCGCAATGCGTGAGAGGCACTGCGTGTGTGCATGTGAGCCCTACCCCGCATTTCGCCCGGCAGCCAAAGCCCTCTCTTATCTGGCGCAATGCGTGAGAGGCACTGCGTGTGTGCATGTGAGCCCTACCACGCATTTCGCCCGGCAGCCAAAGCCCTCTCTTTCCTGGCGCAATGCGTGAGAGGCACTGCGTTTGTGCATGAGAGCACTACCCCGCATTTCGCCCGGCGAACAAAGCCCTCCCTTATCTGGCGCAATGCGTGAGAGGCACTGCGTGTGTGCATGTGTGCCCTACCCCGCATTTCGCCCGGCAGCCAAAGCCCTCTCTTTCCTGGCGCAATGCGTGAGGGGCACTGCGTGTGTGCATGTGAGCCCTACCCCGCATTTCGCCCGGCAGCCAAAGTGTTACCCTGGCTTTCTATTATCTGGCGCAATGCGTGAGGGGCACTGCGCGTGCATGTGAGCCCTACCACGCATTTCGCCCGGCAGTTAAAGCCCTCTCTTTCCTGGCGCAATGCGTGAGAGGCACTGCGTGTGTGCATGTGTGCCGTACCTCGCATTTCGCCCGGAAGCCAAAGCCCTCCCTTTCCTGGCGCAATGCGTGAGGGGCACTGCGTGTGTGCATGTGAGCCCTACCCCGCATTTCGCCCGGCAGCCAAAGTGTTACCCTGGCTTTCTATTATCTGGCGCAATGCGTGAGGGGCACTGCGCGTGCATGTGAGCCCTACCACGCATTTCGCCCGGCAGCCAAAGCCCTCTCTTTCCTGGCGCAATGCGTGAGAGGCACTGCGTGTGTGCATGTGTGCCCTACCTCGCATTTCGCCCGGCAGCCAAAGCCCTCCCTTTCCTGGCGCAATGCGTGAGAGGCACTGCGTGTGTGCATGTGAGCCCTACCCCGCATTTCGCGCGGCAGCCAAAGCGTTCCCCTGGCCTTTCCTTATATGGCGCAATGCGTGAGGGGCACTGCGTGTGTGCATGTGAGCCCTACCCCGCATTTCGCGCGGCAGCCAAAGCCCTCCCTTTCCTGGCGCAATGCGTGAGAGGCACTGCGTGTGTGCATGTGTGCCCTACCTCGCATTTCGCCCGGCAGCCAAAGCCCTCCCTTTCCTGGCGCAATGCGTGAGGTGCACTGCGTGTGTGGCTGTGAGCCCTACCCCGCATTTCGCCCGGCAGCCAAAGCCCTCCCTTATCTGGCGCAATGGTGAGGGGCACTGCGTGTGCATGTGAGCCCTACCCCGCATTTCGTCCGGCAGCCAAAGCCCTCCCTTTCCTGGCGCAATGCGTGAGAGGCACTGCGTGTGTGCATGTAAGCCCTACCCCGCATTTCGCCCGGCAGCCAAAGCCATCCCTTATCTGGCGCAATGGTGAGGGGCACTGCGTGTGTGCATGTGAGCCCTACCCCGCATTTCGCCCGGCAGCCAAAGGCCTCCCTTATCTGGCGCAATGCGTGAGGGGCACTGCGTGTGTGGCTGTGAGCCCTACCCAGCATTTCGCCCGGCAGCCAAAGCGTTACCCTGGCTTTCTATTATCTGGCGCAATGCGTGAGGGGCACTGCGCGTGCATGTGAGCCCTACCCCGCATTTCGCCCGGCAGCCAAAGCCCTCTCTTTCCTGGCGCAATGCGTGAGAGGCACTGCGTTTGTGCATGTGAGCACTACCCCGCATTTCGCCCGGCAGCCAAAGCCCTCCCTTATCTGGCGCAATGCGTGAGGGGCACTGCGTGTGTGGCTGTGAGCCCTACCCCGCATTTCGCCCGGCAGCCAAAGCGATCCCCTGGCTTTCTATTATCTGGCGCAATGCGTGAGGGGCACTGCGCGTGCATGTGAGCCCTACCACGCATTTCGCCCGGCAGCCAAAGCCCTCTCTTTCCTGGCGCAATGCGTGAGAGGCACTGCGTGTGTGCATGTGAGCCCTACCCCGCATTTCGCCCGGCAGCCAAAGCCCTCTCTTATCTGGCGCAATGCGTGAGAGGCACTGCGTGTGTGCATGTGAGCCCTACCACGCATTTCGCCCGGCAGCCAAAGCCCTCTCTTTCCTGGCGCAATGCGTGAGAGGCACTGCGTTTGTGCATGAGAGCACTACCCCGCATTTCGCCCGGCGAACAAAGCCCTCCCTTATCTGGCGCAATGCGTGAGAGGCACTGCGTGTGTGCATGTGTGCCCTACCCCGCATTTCGCCCGGCAGCCAAAGCCCTCTCTTTCCTGGCGCAATGCGTGAGGGGCACTGCGTGTGTGCATGTGAGCCCTACCCCGCATTTCGCCCGGCAGCCAAAGTGTTACCCTGGCTTTCTATTATCTGGCGCAATGCGTGAGGGGCACTGCGCGTGCATGTGAGCCCTACCACGCATTTCGCCCGGCAGTTAAAGCCCTCTCTTTCCTGGCGCAATGCGTGAGAGGCACTGCGTGTGTGCATGTGTGCCGTACCTCGCATTTCGCCCGGAAGCCAAAGCCCTCCCTTTCCTGGCGCAATGCGTGAGGGGCACTGCGTGTGTGCATGTGAGCCCTACCCCGCATTTCGCCCGGCAGCCAAAGCGTTCCCCTGGCTTTCTATTATCTGGCGCAATGCGTGAGGGGCACTGCGCGTGCATGTGAGCCCTACCACGCATTTCGCCCGGCAGCCAAAGCCCTCTCTTTCCTGGCGCAATGCGTGAGAGGCACTGCGTGTGTGCATGTGAGCCCTACCCCGCATTTCGCCCGGCAGCCAAAGCCCTCCCTTTCCTGGCGCAATGCGTGAGAGGCACTGCTTGTGTGCATGTGAGCCCTACCCCGCATTTCGCGCGGCAGCCAAAGCGTTCCCCTGGCCTTTCCTTATATGGCGCAATGCGTGAGGGGCACTGCGTGTGTGCATGTGAGCCCTACCCCGCATTTCGCGCGGCAGCCAAAGCCCTCCCTTTCCTGGCGCAATGCGTGAGAGGCACTGCGTGTGTGCATGTGTGCCCTACCTCGCATTTCGCCCGGCAGCCAAAGCCCTCCCTTTCCTGGCGCAATGCGTGAGGTGCACTGCGTGTGTGGCTGTGAGCCCTACCCCGCATTTCGCCCGGCAGCCAAAGCCCTCCCTTATCTGGCGCAATGGTGAGGGGCACTGCGTGTGCATGTGAGCCCTACCCCGCATTTCGTCCGGCAGCCAAAGCCCTCCCTTTCCTGGCGCAATGCGTGAGAGGCACTGCGTGTGTGCATGTAAGCCCTACCCCGCATTTCGCCCGGCAGCCAAAGCCATCCCTTATCTGGCGCAATGGTGAGGGGCACTGCGTGTGTGCATGTGAGCCCTACCCCGCATTTCGCCCGGCAGCCAAAGGCCTCCCTTATCTGGCGCAATGCGTGAGGGGCACTGCGTGTGTGGCTGTGAGCCCTACCCAGCATTTCGCCCGGCAGCCAAAGCGTTACCCTGGCTTTCTATTATCTGGCGCAATGCGTGAGGGGCACTGCGCGTGCATGTGAGCCCTACCCCGCATTTCGCCCGGCAGCCAAAGCCCTCTCTTTCCTGGCGCAATGCGTGAGAGGCACTGCGTTTGTGCATGTGAGCACTACCCCGCATTTCGCCCGGCAGCCAAAGCCCTCCCTTATCTGGCGCAATGCGTGAGGGGCACTGCGTGTGTGGCTGTGAGCCCTACCCCGCATTTCGCCCGGCAGCCAAAGCGATCCCCTGGCTTTCTATTATCTGGCGCAATGCGTGAGGGGCACTGCGCGTGCATGTGAGCCCTACCACGCATTTCGCCCGGCAGCCAAAGCCCTCTCTTTCCTGGCGCAATGCGTGAGAGGCACTGCGTGTGTGCATGTGAGCCCTACCCCGCATTTCGCCCGGCAGCCAAAGCCCTCTCTTATCTGGCGCAATGCGTGAGGGGCACTGCGTGTGTGGCTGTGAGCCCTACCCAGCATTTCGCCCGGCAGCCAAAGCGTTCCCCTGGCTTTCTATTATCTGGCGCAATGCGTGAGGGGCACTGCGCGTGCATGTGAGCCCTACCCCGCATTTCGCCCGGCAGCCAAAGCCCTCTCTTTCCTGGCGCAATGCGTGAGAGGCACTGCGTGTGTGCATGTGAGCCCTACCCCGCATTTCGCCCGGCAGCCAAAGCCCTCTCTTATCTGGCGCAATGCGTGAGGGGCACTGCGCGTGCATGTGAGCCCTACCACGCATTTCGCCCGGCAGCCAAAGCCCTCCCTTTCCTGGCGCAATGCGTGAGGGGCACTGCGTGTGTGCATGTGAGCCCTACCCCGCATTTCGCCCGGCAGCCAAAGTGTTACCCTGACTTTCTATTATCTGGCGCAATGCGTGAGGGGCACTGCGCGTGCATGTGAGCCCTACCACGCATTTCGCCCGGCAGTTAAAGCCCTCTCTTTCCTGGCGCAATGCGTGAGAGGCACTGCGTGTGTGCATGTGTGCCGTACCTCGCATTTCGCCCGGAAGCCAAAGCCCTCCCTTCACTGGCGCAATGCGTGAGAGGCACTTCGTGTGTGCATGTGAGCCCTACCCCGCATTTCGCCCGGCAGCCAAAGCCCTCTCTTTCCTGGCGCAATGCGTGAGAGGCACTGCGTGTGTGCATGTGAGCCCTACCCCGCATTTCGCCCGGCAGCCAAAGCCCTCTCTTATCTGGCGCAATGCGTGAGGGGCACTGCGTGTGTGGCTGTGAGCCCTACCCAGCATTTCGCCCGGCAGCCAAAGCGTTCCCCTGGCTTTCTATTATCTGGCGCAATGCGTGAGGGGCACTGCGCGTGCATGTGAGCCCTACCCCGCATTTCGCCCGGCAGCCAAAGCCCTCTCTTTCCTGGCGCAATGCGTGAGAGGCACTGCGTGTGTGCATGTGAGCCCTACCCCGCATTTCGCCCGGCAGCCAAAGCCCTCTCTTATCTGGCGCAATGCGTGAGGGGCACTGCGCGTGCATGTGAGCCCTACCACGCATTTCGCCCGGCAGCCAAAGCCCTCTCTTTCCTGGCGCAATGCGTGAGAGGCACTGCGTTTGTGCATGAGAGCACTACCCCGCATTTCGCCCGGCGAACAAAGCCCTCCCTTATCTGGCGCAATGCGTGAGAGGCACTGCGTGTGTGCATGTGTGCCCTACCCCGCATTTCGCCCGGCAGCCAAAGCCCTCCCTTTCCTGGCGCAATGCGTGAGGGGCACTGCGTGTGTGCATGTGAGCCCTACCCCGCATTTCGCCCGGCAGCCAAAGTGTTACCCTGACTTTCTATTATCTGGCGCAATGCGTGAGGGGCACTGCGCGTGCATGTGAGCCCTACCACGCATTTCGCCCGGCAGTTAAAGCCCTCTCTTTCCTGGCGCAATGCGTGAGAGGCACTGCGTGTGTGCATGTGTGCCGTACCTCGCATTTCGCCCGGAAGCCAAAGCCCTCCCTTCACTGGCGCAATGCGTGAGAGGCACTTCGTGTGTGCATGTGAGCCCTACCCCGCATTTCGCCCGGCAGCCAAAGCCCTCCCTTATCTGGCGCAATGGTGAGGGGCACTGCGTGTGTGCATGTGAGCCCTACCCTGCATTTCGCCCGGCAGCCAAAGCGTTACCCTGGCTTTCTATTATCTGGCGCAATGCGTGAGGGGCACTGCGCGTGCATGTGAGCCCTACCACGCATTTCGCCCGGCAGCCAAAGCCCTCTCTTTCCTGGCGGAATGCGTGAGAGGCACTGCGTGTGTGCATGTGTGCCCTACCTCGCATTTCGCCCGGCAGCCAAAGCCCTCCCTTTCCTGGCGCAATGCGTGAGGGGCACTGCGTGTGTGGCTGTGAGCCCTACCCCGCATTTCGCCCGGCAGCCAAAGCGATCCCCTGGCTTTCTATTATCTGGCGCAATGCGTGAGGGGCACTGCGCGTGCATGTGAGCCCTACCACGCATTTCGCCCGGCAGCCAAAGCCCTCTCTTTCCTGGCGCAATGCGTGAGAGGCACTGCGTGTGTGCATGTGAGCCCTACCCCGCATTTCGCCCGGCAGCCAAAGCCCTCTCTTATCTGGCGCAATGCGTGAGGGGCACTGCGTGTGCATGTGAGCCCTACCCCGCATTTCGTCCGGCAGCCAAAGCCCTCTCTTTCCTGGCGCAATGCGTGAGAGGCACTGCGTGTGTGCATGTGTGCCGTACCTCGCATTTCGCCCGGAAGCCAAAGCCCTCCCTTCACTGGCGCAATGCGTGAGAGGCACTTCGTGTGTGCATGTGAGCCCTACCCCGCATTTCGCCCGGCAGCCAAAGCCCTCCCTTATCTGGCGCAATGGTGAGGGGCACTGCGTGTGTGCATGTGAGCCCTACCCTGCATTTCGCCCGGCAGCCAAAGCGTTACCCTGGCTTTCTATTATCTGGCGCAATGCGTGAGGGGCACTGCGCGTGCATGTGAGCCCTACCCCGCATTTCGCCCGGCAGCCAAAGCCCTCTCTTTCCTGGCGCAATGCGTGAGAGGCACTGCGTTTGTGCATGTGAGCACTACCCCGCATTTCGCCCGGCAGCCAAAGCCCTCCCTTATCTGGCGCAATGCGTGAGGGGCACTGCGTGTGTGGCTGTGAGCCCTACCCCGCATTTCGCCCGGCAGCCAAAGCGATCCCCTGGCTTTCTATTATCTGGCGCAATGCGTGAGGGGCACTGCGCGTGCATGTGAGCCCTACCACGCATTTCGCCCGGCAGCCAAAGCCCTCTCTTTCCTGGCGCAATGCGTGAGAGGCACTGCGTGTGTGCATGTGAGCCCTACCCCGCATTTCGCCCGGCAGCCAAAGCCCTCTCTTATCTGGCGCAATGCGTGAGGGGCACTGCGTGTGTGGCTGTGAGCCCTACCCAGCATTTCGCCCGGCAGCCAAAGCGTTCCCCTGGCTTTCTATTATCTGGCGCAATGCGTGAGGGGCACTGCGCGTGCATGTGAGCCCTACCCCGCATTTCGCCCGGCAGCCAAAGCCCTCTCTTTCCTGGCGCAATGCGTGAGAGGCACTGCGTGTGTGCATGTGAGCCCTACCCCGCATTTCGCCCGGCAGCCAAAGCCCTCTCTTATCTGGCGCAATGCGTGAGGGGCACTGCGTGTGTGGCTGTGAGCCCTACCCAGCATTTCGCCCGGCAGCCAAAGCGTTCCCCTGGCTTTCTATTATCTGGCGCAATGCGTGAGGGGCACTGCGCGTGCATGTGAGCCCTACCCCGCATTTCGCCCGGCAGCCAAAGCCCTCTCTTTCCTGGCGCAATGCGTGAGAGGCACTGCGTGTGTGCATGTGAGCCCTACCCCGCATTTCGCCCGGCAGCCAAAGCCCTCTCTTATCTGGCGCAATGCGTGAGGGGCACTGCGCGTGCATGTGAGCCCTACCACGCATTTCGCCCGGCAGCCAAAGCCCTCTCTTTCCTGGCGCAATGCGTGAGAGGCACTGCGTTTGTGCATGAGAGCACTACCCCGCATTTCGCCCGGCGAACAAAGCCCTCCCTTATCTGGCGCAATGCGTGAGAGGCACTGCGTGTGTGCATGTGTGCCCTACCCCGCATTTCGCCCGGCAGCCAAAGCCCTCCCTTTCCTGGCGCAATGCGTGAGGGGCACTGCGTGTGTGCATGTGAGCCCTACCCCGCATTTCGCCCGGCAGCCAAAGTGTTACCCTGGCTTTCTATTATCTGGCGCAATGCGTGAGGGGCACTGCGCGTGCATGTGAGCCCTACCACGCATTTCGCCCGGCAGTTAAAGCCCTCTCTTTCCTGGCGCAATGCGTGAGAGGCACTGCGTGTGTGCATGTGTGCCGTACCTCGCATTTCGCCCGGAAGCCAAAGCCCTCCCTTCACTGGCGCAATGCGTGAGAGGCACTTCGTGTGTGCATGTGAGCCCTACCCCGCATTTCGCCCGGCAGCCAAAGCCCTCCCTTATCTGGCGCAATGGTGAGGGGCACTGCGTGTGTGCATGTGAGCCCTACCCTGCATTTCGCCCGGCAGCCAAAGCGTTACCCTGGCTTTCTATTATCTGGCGCAATGCGTGAGGGGCACTGCGCGTGCATGTGAGCCCTACCACGCATTTCGCCCGGCAGCCAAAGCCCTCTCTTTCCTGGCGGAATGCGTGAGAGGCACTGCGTGTGTGCATGTGTGCCCTACCTCGCATTTCGCCCGGCAGCCAAAGCCCTCCCTTTCCTGGCGCAATGCGTGAGAGGCACTGCGTGTGTGCATGTGAGCCCTACCCCGCATTTCGCGCGGCAGCCAAAGCGTTCCCCTGGCCTTTCCTTATATGGCGCAATGCGTGAGGGGCACTGCGTGTGTGCATGTGAGCCCTACCCCGCATTTCGCCCGGCAGCCAAAGCCCTCTCTTTCCTGGCGCAATGCGTGAGGGGCACTGCGTGTGTGCATGTGAGCCCTACCCCGCATTTCGCGCGGCAGCCAAAGCCCTCCCTTTCCTGGCGCAATGCGTGAGAGGCATGGCGTTTGTGCATGTGTGCCCTACCTCGCATTTCGCCCGGCAGCCAATGCCCTCCCTTTCCTGGCGCAATGCGTGAGAGGCACTGCGTGTGTGCATGTGAGCCCTACCCCGCATTTCGCCCGGCAGCCAAAGCCCTCCCTTATCTGGCGCAATGCGTGAGGGGCACTGCGTGTGTGGCTGTGAGCGCTACCCAGCATTTCGCCCGGCAGCCAAAGCCCTCCCTTTCCTGGCGCAATGCGTGAGGGGCACTGCGTGTGTGCATGTGAGCCCTACCCCGCATTTCGCCCGGCAGCCAAAGCCCTCCCTTATCTGGCGCAATGCGTGAGGGGCACTGCGTGTGTGCATGTGAGCACTACCCCGCATTTCGCGCGGCAGCCAAAGCGTTCCCCTGGCCTTTCCTTATATGGCGCAATGCGTGAGGGGCACTGCGTGTGTGCATGTGTGCCCTACCCCGCATTTCGCCCGGCAGCCGAAGCCCTCCCTTATCTGGCGCAATGCGTGAGAGGCACTGCGTTTGTGCATGTGAGCACTACCGCGCATTTCGCCCGGCAGCCAAAGCGATCCCCAGGCTCTCTATTATCTGGCGTGGGGCATGAGGGGGACTGCGTGTGCATGTGAGCCCTACCCCGCATTTCGCCCGGCAGCCAAAGCGATCCCCTGGCTTTCTATTATCTGGCGTGGGGCATGAGGGAGACTGCGTGTGCATGTGAGCCCTACCCCGCATTTCGCCCGGCAGCCAAAGCCCTCCCTTTCCCGGCGCAATGCGTGAGAGGCACTGCGTGTGTGCATGTGAGCCCTACCCCGCCTTTCGCCCAGCAGCCAAAGCCCTCTCTTTCCTGGCGCAATGCGTGAGAGGCACTGCGTGTGTGCATGAGAGCACTACCCCGCCTTTCGCCCGGCAGCCAAAGCGTTACCCTGGCTTTCTATTATCTGGCGCAATGCGTGAGGGGCACTGCGCGTGCATGTGAGCCCTACCACGCATTTCGCCCGGCAGCCAAAGCCCTCTCTTTCCTGGCGCAATGCGTGAGAGGCACTGCGTGTGTGCATGTGAGCCCTACCCCGCATTTCGCCCGGCAGCCAAAGCGTTACCCTGGCTTTCTATTATCTGGCGCAATGCGTGAGGGGCACTGCGCGTGCATGTGAGCCCTACCCCGCATTTCGCCCGGCAAACAAAGCCCTCCCTTTCCTGGCGCAATGCGTGAGAGGCACTGCGTGTGTGCATGTGAGCCCTACCCCGCACTTCGCCCGGCAGCCAAAGCCCTCCCTTTCCTGGCGCAATGCGTGAGAAGCACTGCGTGTGTGCATGTGAGCCCTACCCCGCATTTCGCCCGGCAGCCAAAGCCCTCCCTTATCTGGCGCAATGGTGAGGGGCACTGCGTGTGTGCATGTGAGCCCTACCCCGCATTTCGCCCGGCAGCCAAAGCGTTACCCTGGCTTTCTATTATCTGGCGCAATGCGTGAGAGGCACTGCGTGTGTGCATGTGAGCCCTACCCCGCATTTCGCCCGGCAGCCAAAGCGTTACCCTGGCTTTCTATTATCTGGCGCAATGCGTGAGAGGCACTGCGTGTGTGCATGTGAGCCCTACCACGCATTTCGCCCGGCAGTTAAAGCCCTCTCTTTCCTGGCGCAATGCGTGAGAGGCACTGCGTGTGTGCATGTGTGCCGTACCTCGCATTTCGCCCGGAAGCCAAAGCCCTCCCTTCACTGGCGCAATGCGTGAGAGGCACTTCGTGTGTGCATGTGAGCCCTACCCCGCATTTCGCCCGGCAGCCAAAGCCCTCCCTTATCTGGCGCAATGGTGAGGGGCACTGCGTGTGTGCATGTGAGCCCTACCCTGCATTTCGCCCGGCAGCCAAAGCGTTACCCTGGCTTTCTATTATCTGGCGCAATGCGTGAGGGGCACTGCGCGTGCATGTGAGCCCTACCACGCATTTCGCCCGGCAGCCAAAGCCCTCTCTTTCCTGGCGGAATGCGTGAGAGGCACTGCGTGTGTGCATGTGTGCCCTACCTCGCATTTCGCCCGGCAGCCAAAGCCCTCCCTTTCCTGGCGCAATGCGTGAGAGGCACTGCGTGTGTGCATGTGAGCCCTACCCCGCATTTCGCGCGGCAGCCAAAGCGTTCCCCTGGCCTTTCCTTATATGGCGCAATGCGTGAGGGGCACTGCGTGTGTGCATGTGAGCCCTACCCCGCATTTCGCCCGGCAGCCAAAGCCCTCTCTTTCCTGGCGCAATGCGTGAGGGGCACTGCGTGTGTGCATGTGAGCCCTACCCCGCATTTCGCGCGGCAGCCAAAGCCCTCCCTTTCCTGGCGCAATGCGTGAGAGGCATGGCGTTTGTGCATGTGTGCCCTACCTCGCATTTCGCCCGGCAGCCAATGCCCTCCCTTTCCTGGCGCAATGCGTGAGAGGCACTGCGTGTGTGCATGTGAGCCCTACCCCGCATTTCGCCCGGCAGCCAAAGCCCTCCCTTATCTGGCGCAATGCGTGAGGGGCACTGCGTGTGTGGCTGTGAGCGCTACCCAGCATTTCGCCCGGCAGCCAAAGCCCTCCCTTTCCTGGCGCAATGCGTGAGGGGCACTGCGTGTGTGCATGTGAGCCCTACCCCGCATTTCGCCCGGCAGCCAAAGCCCTCCCTTATCTGGCGCAATGCGTGAGGGGCACTGCGTGTGTGCATGTGAGCACTACCCCGCATTTCGCGCGGCAGCCAAAGCGTTCCCCTGGCCTTTCCTTATATGGCGCAATGCGTGAGGGGCACTGCGTGTGTGCATGTGTGCCCTACCCCGCATTTCGCCCGGCAGCCGAAGCCCTCCCTTATCTGGCGCAATGCGTGAGAGGCACTGCGTTTGTGCATGTGAGCACTACCGCGCATTTCGCCCGGCAGCCAAAGCGATCCCCAGGCTCTCTATTATCTGGCGTGGGGCATGAGGGGGACTGCGTGTGCATGTGAGCCCTACCCCGCATTTCGCCCGGCAGCCAAAGCGATCCCCTGGCTTTCTATTATCTGGCGTGGGGCATGAGGGAGACTGCGTGTGCATGTGAGCCCTACCCCGCATTTCGCCCGGCAGCCAAAGCCCTCCCTTTCCCGGCGCAATGCGTGAGAGGCACTGCGTGTGTGCATGTGAGCCCTACCCCGCCTTTCGCCCAGCAGCCAAAGCCCTCTCTTTCCTGGCGCAATGCGTGAGAGGCACTGCGTGTGTGCATGAGAGCACTACCCCGCCTTTCGCCCGGCAGCCAAAGCGTTACCCTGGCTTTCTATTATCTGGCGCAATGCGTGAGGGGCACTGCGCGTGCATGTGAGCCCTACCACGCATTTCGCCCGGCAGCCAAAGCCCTCTCTTTCCTGGCGCAATGCGTGAGAGGCACTGCGTGTGTGCATGTGAGCCCTACCCCGCATTTCGCCCGGCAGCCAAAGCGTTACCCTGGCTTTCTATTATCTGGCGCAATGCGTGAGGGGCACTGCGCGTGCATGTGAGCCCTACCCCGCATTTCGCCCGGCAAACAAAGCCCTCCCTTTCCTGGCGCAATGCGTGAGAGGCACTGCGTGTGTGCATGTGAGCCCTACCCCGCACTTCGCCCGGCAGCCAAAGCCCTCCCTTTCCTGGCGCAATGCGTGAGAAGCACTGCGTGTGTGCATGTGAGCCCTACCCCGCATTTCGCCCGGCAGCCAAAGCCCTCCCTTATCTGGCGCAATGGTGAGGGGCACTGCGTGTGTGCATGTGAGCCCTACCCCGCATTTCGCCCGGCAGCCAAAGCGTTACCCTGGCTTTCTATTATCTGGCGCAATGCGTGAGAGGCACTGCGTGTGTGCATGTGAGCCCTACCCCGCATTTCGCCCGGCAGCCAAAGCGTTACCCTGGCTTTCTATTATCTGGCGCAATGCGTGAGAGGCACTGCGTGTGTGCATGTGAGCCCTACCCCGCATTTCGCCCGGCAAACAAAGCCCTCCCTTTCCTGGCGCAATGCGTGAGAGGCACTGCGTGTGTGCATGTGCGCCCTACCTCGCATTTCGCCCGGCAGCCAAAGCGTTACCCTGGCTTTCTATTATCTGGCGCAATGCGTGAGAGGCACTGCGTGTGTGCATGTGAGCCCTACCCCGCATTACGCCCGGCAGCCAAAGCCCTCCCTTTCCTGGCGCAATGCGTGAGGGGCACTGCGTGTGTGCATGTGAGCCCTACCCCGCATTTCGCGCGGCAGCCAAAGCGTTCCCCTGGCCTTTCCTTATATGGCGCAATGCGTGAGGGGCACTGCGTGTGTGCATGTGTGCCCTACCCCGCATTTCGCCCGGCAGCCAAAGCCCTCTCTTTCCTGGCGAAATGCGTGAGAGGCACTGCGTGTGTGCATGTGAGCACTACCGCGCATTTCGCCCGGCAGCCAAAGCCCTCCCTTTCCTGGCGCAATGCGTGAGAGGCACTGCGTTTGTGCATGTGTGCCCTACCTCGCATTTCACCCGGCAGCCAATGCCCTCCCTTTCCTGGCGCAATGCGTGAGAGGCACTGCGTGTGTGCATGTGAGCCCTACCCCGCATTTCGCCCGGCAGCCAAAGCCCTCCCTTTCCTGGCGCCAGAGTCGGACACGTCTTCCAGCGCGCGGCACCCAGGGGTTGTGTCACCCAGTCCTTTCCATTGCCAAGCGCCCTTACTCGGCACCAGTGCCGCGCTGCCGTGCACTTCAGCCATCCGTAGCGGCACGCCTTGATCGGCGGCGCAGACTGCAAGGAAAGAACGCAGGGGAAAGGACGGACACTCGGCCAGAGTCGGACACGTCTTCCAGCGCGCGGCACCCAGGGGTTGTGTCACCCAGTCCTTTCCATTGCCAAGCGCCCTTACTCGGCACCAGTGCCGCGCTGCCGTGCACTTCAGCCATCCGTAGTGGCACGCCTTGATCGGCGGCGCAGACTGCAAGGAAAGAACGCAGGGGAAAGGACGGACACTCGGCCACTGTCGGACACGTCTTCCAGCGCGCGGCACCCAGGGGTTGTGTCACCCAGTCCTTTCCATTGCCAAGCGCCCTTACTCGGCACCAGTGCCGCGCTGCCGTGCACTTCAGCCATCCGTAGCGGCACGCCTTGATCGGCGGCGCAGACTGCAAGGAAAGAACGCAGGGGAAAGGACGGACACTCGGCCAGAGTCGGACACGTCTTCCAGCGCGCGGCACCCAGGGGTTGTGTCACCCAGTCCTTTCCATTGCCAAGCGCCCTTACTCGGCACCAGTGCCGCGCTGCCGTGCACTTCAGCCATCCGTAGCGGCACGCCTTGATCGGCGGCGCAGACTGCAAGGAAAGAACGCAGGGGAAAGGACGGACACTCGGCCAGAGTCGGACACGTCTTCCAGCGCGCGGCACCCAGGGGTTGTGTCACCCAGTCCTTTCCATTGCCAAGCGCCCTTACTCGGCACCAGTGCCGCGCTGCCGTGCACTTCAGCCATCCGTAGCGGCACGCCTTGATCGGCGGCGCAGACTGCAAGGAAAGAACGCAGGGGAAAGGACGGACACTCGGCCAGAGTCGGACACGTCTTCCAGCGCGCGGCACCCAGGGGTTGTGTCACCCAGTCCTTTCCATTGCCAAGCGCCCTTACTCGGCACCAGTGCCGCGCTGCCGTGCACTTCAGCCATCCGTAGTGGCACGCCTTGATCGGCGGCGCAGACTGCAAGGAAAGAACGCAGGGGAAAGGACGGACACTCGGCCAGAGTCGGACACGTCTTCCAGCGCGCGGCACCCAGGGGTTGTGTCACCCAGTCCTTTCCATTGCCAAGCGCCCTTACTCGGCACCAGTGCCGCGCTGCCGTGCACTTCAGACATCCGTAGCGGCACGCCTTGATCGGCGGCGCAGACTGCAAGGAAAGAACGCAGGGGAAAGGACGGACACTCGGCCAGAGTCGGACACGTCTTCCAGCGCGCGGCACCCAGGGGTTGTGTCACCCAGTCCTTTCCATTGCCAAGCGCCCTTACTCGGCACCAGTGCCGCGCTGCCGTGCACTTCAGCCATCCGTAGCGGCACGCCTTGATCGGCGGCGCAGACTGCAAGGAAAGAACGCAGGGGAAAGGACGGACACTCGGCCACTGTCGGACACGTCTTCCAGCGCGCGGCACCCAGGGGTTGTGTCACCCAGTCCTTTCCATTGCCAAGCGCCCTTACTCGGCACCAGTGCCGCGCTGCCGTGCACTTCAGCCATCCGTAGCGGCACGCCTTGATCGGCGGCGCAGACTGCAAGGAAAGAACGCAGGGGAAAGGACGGACACTCGGCCAGAGTCGGACACGTCTTCCAGCGCGCGGCACCCAGGGGTTGTGTCACCCAGTCCTTTCCATTGCCAAGCGCCCTTACTCGGCACCAGTGCCGCGCTGCCGTGCACTTCAGCCATCCGTAGCGGCACGCCTTGATCGGCGGCGCAGACTGCAAGGAAAGAACGCAGGGGAAAGGACGGACACTCGGCCAGAGTCGGACACGTCTTCCAGCGCGCGGCACCCAGGGGTTGTGTCACCCAGTCCTTTCCATTGCCAAGCGCCCTTACTCGGCACCAGTGCCGCGCTGCCGTGCACTTCAGCCATCCGTAGTGGCACGCCTTGATCGGCGGCGCAGACTGCAAGGAAAGAACGCAGGGGAAAGGACGGACACTCGGCCAGAGTCGGACACGTCTTCCAGCGCGCGGCACCCAGGGGTTGTGTCACCCAGTCCTTTCCATTGCCAAGCGCCCTTACTCGGCACCAGTGCCGCGCTGCCGTGCACTTCAGCCATCCGTAGTGGCACGCCTTGATCGGCGGCGCAGACTGCAAGGAAAGAACGCAGGGGAAAGGACGGACACTCGGCCAGAGTCGGACACGTCTTCCAGCGCGCGGCACCCAGGGGTTGTGTCACCCAGTCCTTTCCATTGCCAAGCGCCCTTACTCGGCACCAGTGCCGCGCTGCCGTGCACTTCAGCCATCCGTAGCGGCACGCCTTGATCGGCGGCGCAGACTGCAAGGAAAGAACGCAGGGGAAAGGACGGACACTCGGCCAGAGTCGGACACGTCTTCCAGCGCGCGGCACCCAGGGGTTGTGTCACCCAGTCCTTTCCATTGCCAAGCGCCCTTACTCGGCACCAGTGCCGCGCTGCCGTGCACTTCAGCCATCCGTAGCGGCACGCCTTGATCGGCGGCGCAGACTGCAAGGAAAGAACGCAGGGGAAAGGACGGACACTCGGCCAGAGTCGGACACGTCTTCCAGCGCGCGGCACCCAGGGGTTGTGTCACCCAGTCCTTTCCATTGCCAAGCGCCCTTACTCGGCACCAGTGCCGCGCTGCCGTGCACTTCAGCCATCCGTAGCGGCACGCCTTGATCGGCGGCGCAGACTGCAAGGAAAGAACGCAGGGGAAAGGACGGACACTCGGCCACTGTCGGACACGTCTTCCAGCGCGCGGCACCCAGGGGTTGTGTCACCCAGTCCTTTCCATTGCCAAGCGCCCTTACTCGGCACCAGTGCCGCGCTGCCGTGCACTTCAGCCATCCGTAGTGGCACGCCTTGATCGGCGGCGCAGACTGCAAGGAAAGAACGCAGGGGAAAGGACGGACACTCGGCCAGAGTCGGACACGTCTTCCAGCGCGCGGCACCCAGGGGTTGTGTCACCCAGTCCTTTCCATTGCCAAGCGCCCTTACTCGGCACCAGTGCCGCGCTGCCGTGCACTTCAGCCATCCGTAGCGGCACGCCTTGATCGGCGGCGCAGACTGCAAGGAAAGAACGCAGGGGAAAGGACGGACACTCGGCCAGAGTCGGACACGTCTTCCAGCGCGCGGCACCCAGGGGTTGTGTCACCCAGTCCTTTCCATTGCCAAGCGCCCTTACTCGGCACCAGTGCCGCGCTGCCGTGCACTTCAGCCATCCGTAGCGGCACGCCTTGATCGGCGGCGCAGACTGCAAGGAAAGAACGCAGGGGAAAGGACGGACACTCGGCCAGAGTCGGACACGTCTTCCAGCGCGCGGCACCCAGGGGTTGTGTCACCCAGTCCTTTCCATTGCCAAGCGCCCTTACTCGGCACCAGTGCCGCGCTGCCGTGCACTTCAGCCATCCGTAGCGGCACGCCTTGATCGGCGGCGCAGACTGCAAGGAAAGAACGCAGGGGAAAGGACGGACACTCGGCCAGAGTCGGACACGTCTTCCAGCGCGCGGCACCCAGGGGTTGTGTCACCCAGTCCTTTCCATTGCCAAGCGCCCTTACTCGGCACCAGTGCCGCGCTGCCGTGCACTTCAGCCATCCGTAGTGGCACGCCTTGATCGGCGGCGCAGACTGCAAGGAAAGAACGCAGGGGAAAGGACGGACACTCGGCCAGAGTCGGACACGTCTTCCAGCGCGCGGCACCCAGGGGTTGTGTCACCCAGTCCTTTCCATTGCCAAGCGCCCTTACTCGGCACCAGTGCCGCGCTGCCGTGCACTTCAGCCATCCGTAGTGGCACGCCTTGATCGGCGGCGCAGACTGCAAGGAAAGAACGCAGGGGAAAGGACGGACACTCGGCCAGAGTCGGACACGTCTTCCAGCGCGCGGCACCCAGGGGTTGTGTCACCCAGTCCTTTCCATTGCCAAGCGCCCTTACTCGGCACCAGTGCCGCGCTGCCGTGCACTTCAGCCATCCGTAGCGGCACGCCTTGATCGGCGGCGCAGACTGCAAGGAAAGAACGCAGGGGAAAGGACGGACACTCGGCCAGAGTCGGACACGTCTTCCAGCGCGCGGCACCCAGGGGTTGTGTCACCCAGTCCTTTCCATTGCCAAGCGCCCTTACTCGGCACCAGTGCCGCGCTGCCGTGCACTTCAGCCATCCGTAGTGGCACGCCTTGATCGGCGGCGCAGACTGCAAGGAAAGAACGCAGGGGAAAGGACGGACACTCGGCCAGAGTCGGACACGTCTTCCAGCGCGCGGCACCCAGGGGTTGTGTCACCCAGTCCTTTCCATTGCCAAGCGCCCTTACTCGGCACCAGTGCCGCGCTGCCGTGCACTTCAGCCATCCGTAGCGGCACGCCTTGATCGGCGGCGCAGACTGCAAGGAAAGAACGCAGGGGAAAGGACGGACACTCGGCCAGAGTCGGACACGTCTTCCAGCGCGCGGCACCCAGGGGTTGTGTCACCCAGTCCTTTCCATTGCCAAGCGCCCTTACTCGGCACCAGTGCCGCGCTGCCGTGCACTTCAGCCATCCGTAGCGGCACGCCTTGATCGGCGGCGCAGACTGCAAGGAAAGAACGCAGGGGAAAGGACGGACACTCGGCCAGAGTCGGACACGTCTTCCAGCGCGCGGCACCCAGGGGTTGTGTCACCCAGTCCTTTCCATTGCCAAGCGCCCTTACTCGGCACCAGTGCCGCGCTGCCGTGCACTTCAGCCATCCGTAGTGGCACGCCTTGATCGGCGGCGCAGACTGCAAGGAAAGAACGCAGGGGAAAGGACGGACACTCGGCCAGAGTCGGACACGTCTTCCAGCGCGCGGCACCCAGGGGTTGTGTCACCCAGTCCTTTCCATTGCCAAGCGCCCTTACTCGGCACCAGTGCCGCGCTGCCGTGCACTTCAGCCATCCGTAGCGGCACGCCTTGATCGGCGGCGCAGACTGCAAGGAAAGAACGCAGGGGAAAGGACGGACACTCGGCCAGAGTCGGACACGTCTTCCAGCGCGCGGCACCCAGGGGTTGTGTCACCCAGTCCTTTCCATTGCCAAGCGCCCTTACTCGGCACCAGTGCCGCGCTGCCGTGCACTTCAGCCATCCGTAGCGGCACGCCTTGATCGGCGGCGCAGACTGCAAGGAAAGAACGCAGGGGAAAGGACGGACACTCGGCCAGAGTCGGACACGTCTTCCAGCGCGCGGCACCCAGGGGTTGTGTCACCCAGTCCTTTCCATTGCCAAGCGCCCTTACTCGGCACCAGTGCCGCGCTGCCGTGCACTTCAGCCATCCGTAGCGGCACGCCTTGATCGGCGGCGCAGACTGCAAGGAAAGAACGCAGGGGAAAGGACGGACACTCGGCCAGAGTCGGACACGTCTTCCAGCGCGCGGCACCCAGGGGTTGTGTCACCCAGTCCTTTCCATTGCCAAGCGCCCTTACTCGGCACCAGTGCCGCGCTGCCGTGCACTTCAGCCATCCGTAGTGGCACGCCTTGATCGGCGGCGCAGACTGCAAGGAAAGAACGCAGGGGAAAGGACGGACACTCGGCCAGAGTCGGACACGTCTTCCAGCGCGCGGCACCCAGGGGTTGTGTCACCCAGTCCTTTCCATTGCCAAGCGCCCTTACTCGGCACCAGTGCCGCGCTGCCGTGCACTTCAGCCATCCGTAGCTGGCACGCCTTGATCGGCGGCGCAGACTGCAAGGAAAGAACGCAGGGGAAAGGACGGACACTCGGCCAGAGTCGGACACGTCTTCCAGCGCGCGGCACCCAGGGGTTGTGTCACCCAGTCCTTTCCATTGCCAAGCGCCCTTACTCGGCACCAGTGCCGCGCTGCCGTGCACTTCAGCCATCCGTAGCGGCACGCCTTGATCGGCGGCGCAGACTGCAAGGAAAGAACGCAGGGGAAAGGACGGACACTCGGCCAGAGTCGGACACGTCTTCCAGCGCGCGGCACCCAGGGGTTGTGTCACCCAGTCCTTTCCATTGCCAAGCGCCCTTACTCGGCACCAGTGCCGCGCTGCCGTGCACTTCAGCCATCCGTAGCGGCACGCCTTGATCGGCGGCGCAGACTGCAAGGAAAGAACGCAGGGGAAAGGACGGACACTCGGCCAGAGTCGGACACGTCTTCCAGCGCGCGGCACCCAGGGGTTGTGTCACCCAGTCCTTTCCATTGCCAAGCGCCCTTACTCGGCACCAGTGCCGCGCTGCCGTGCACTTCAGCCATCCGTAGCGGCACGCCTTGATCGGCGGCGCAGACTGCAAGGAAAGAACGCAGGGGAAAGGACGGACACTCGGCCAGAGTCGGACACGTCTTCCAGCGCGCGGCACCCAGGGGTTGTGTCACCCAGTCCTTTCCATTGCCAAGCGCCCTTACTCGGCACCAGTGCCGCGCTGCCGTGCACTTCAGCCATCCGTAGTGGCACGCCTTGATCGGCGGCGCAGACTGCAAGGAAAGAACGCAGGGGAAAGGACGGACACTCGGCCAGAGTCGGACACGTCTTCCAGCGCGCGGCACCCAGGGGTTGTGTCACCCAGTCCTTTCCATTGCCAAGCGCCCTTACTCGGCACCAGTGCCGCGCTGCCGTGCACTTCAGCCATCCGTAGCGGCACGCCTTGATCGGCGGCGCAGACTGCAAGGAAAGAACGCAGGGGAAAGGACGGACACTCGGCCAGAGTCGGACACGTCTTCCAGCGCGCGGCACCCAGGGGTTGTGTCACCCAGTCCTTTCCATTGCCAAGCGCCCTTACTCGGCACCAGTGCCGCGCTGCCGTGCACTTCAGCCATCCGTAGCGGCACGCCTTGATCGGCGGCGCAGACTGCAAGGAAAGAACGCAGGGGAAAGGACGGACACTCGGCCAGAGTCGGACACGTCTTCCAGCGCGCGGCACCCAGGGGTTGTGTCACCCAGTCCTTTCCATTGCCAAGCGCCCTTACTCGGCACCAGTGCCGCGCTGCCGTGCACTTCAGCCATCCGTAGCGGCACGCCTTGATCGGCGGCGCAGACTGCAAGGAAAGAACGCAGGGGAAAGGACGGACACTCGGCCAGAGTCGGACACGTCTTCCAGCGCGCGGCACCCAGGGGTTGTGTCACCCAGTCCTTTCCATTGCCAAGCGCCCTTACTCGGCACCAGTGCCGCGCTGCCGTGCACTTCAGCCATCCGTAGCGGCACGCCTTGATCGGCGGCGCAGACTGCAAGGAAAGAACGCAGGGGAAAGGACGGACACTCGGCCAGAGTCGGACACGTCTTCCAGCGCGCGGCACCCAGGGGTTGTGTCACCCAGTCCTTTCCATTGCCAAGCGCCCTTACTCGGCACCAGTGCCGCGCTGCCGTGCACTTCAGCCATCCGTAGCGGCACGCCTTGATCGGCGGCGCAGACTGCAAGGAAAGAACGCAGGGGAAAGGACGGACACTCGGCCAGAGTCGGACACGTCTTCCAGCGCGCGGCACCCAGGGGTTGTGTCACCCAGTCCTTTCCATTGCCAAGCGCCCTTACTCGGCACCAGTGCCGCGCTGCCGTGCACTTCAGCCATCCGTAGTGGCACGCCTTGATCGGCGGCGCAGACTGCAAGGAAAGAACGCAGGGGAAAGGACGGACACTCGGCCAGAGTCGGACACGTCTTCCAGCGCGCGGCACCCAGGGGTTGTGTCACCCAGTCCTTTCCATTGCCAAGCGCCCTTACTCGGCACCAGTGCCGCGCTGCCGTGCACTTCAGCCATCCGTAGCGGCACGCCTTGATCGGCGGCGCAGACTGCAAGGAAAGAACGCAGGGGAAAGGACGGACACTCGGCCAGAGTCGGACACGTCTTCCAGCGCGCGGCACCCAGGGGTTGTGTCACCCAGTCCTTTCCATTGCCAAGCGCCCTTACTCGGCACCAGTGCCGCGCTGCCGTGCACTTCAGCCATCCGTAGCGGCACGCCTTGATCGGCGGCGCAGACTGCAAGGAAAGAACGCAGGGGAAAGGACGGACACTCGGCCAGAGTCGGACACGTCTTCCAGCGCGCGGCACCCAGGGGTTGTGTCACCCAGTCCTTTCCATTGCCAAGCGCCCTTACTCGGCACCAGTGCCGCGCTGCCGTGCACTTCAGCCATCCGTAGCGGCACGCCTTGATCGGCGGCGCAGACTGCAAGGAAAGAACGCAGGGGAAAGGACGGACACTCGGCCAGAGTCGGACACGTCTTCCAGCGCGCGGCACCCAGGGGTTGTGTCACCCAGTCCTTTCCATTGCCAAGCGCCCTTACTCGGCACCAGTGCCGCGCTGCCGTGCACTTCAGCCATCCGTAGCGGCACGCCTTGATCGGCGGCGCAGACTGCAAGGAAAGAACGCAGGGGAAAGGACGGACACTCGGCCAGAGTCGGACACGTCTTCCAGCGCGCGGCACCCAGGGGTTGTGTCACCCAGTCCTTTCCATTGCCAAGCGCCCTTACTCGGCACCAGTGCCGCGCTGCCGTGCACTTCAGCCATCCGTAGCGGCACGCCTTGATCGGCGGCGCAGACTGCAAGGAAAGAACGCAGGGGAAAGGACGGACACTCGGCCAGAGTCGGACACGTCTTCCAGCGCGCGGCACCCAGGGGTTGTGTCACCCAGTCCTTTCCATTGCCAAGCGCCCTTACTCGGCACCAGTGCCGCGCTGCCGTGCACTTCAGCCATCCGTAGCGGCACGCCTTGATCGGCGGCGCAGACTGCAAGGAAAGAACGCAGGGGAAAGGACGGACACTCGGCCAGAGTCGGACACGTCTTCCAGCGCGCGGCACCCAGGGGTTGTGTCACCCAGTCCTTTCCATTGCCAAGCGCCCTTACTCGGCACCAGTGCCGCGCTGCCGTGCACTTCAGCCATCCGTAGCGGCACGCCTTGATCGGCGGCGCAGACTGCAAGGAAAGAACGCAGGGGAAAGGACGGACACTCGGCCAGAGTCGGACACGTCTTCCAGCGCGCGGCACCCAGGGGTTGTGTCACCCAGTCCTTTCCATTGCCAAGCGCCCTTACTCGGCACCAGTGCCGCGCTGCCGTGCACTTCAGCCATCCGTAGCGGCACGCCTTGATCGGCGGCGCAGACTGCAAGGAAAGAACGCAGGGGAAAGGACGGACACTCGGCCAGAGTCGGACACGTCTTCCAGCGCGCGGCACCCAGGGGTTGTGTCACCCAGTCCTTTCCATTGCCAAGCGCCCTTACTCGGCACCAGTGCCGCGCTGCCGTGCACTTCAGCCATCCGTAGCGGCACGCCTTGATCGGCGGCGCAGACTGCAAGGAAAGAACGCAGGGGAAAGGACGGACACTCGGCCAGAGTCGGACACGTCTTCCAGCGCGCGGCACCCAGGGGTTGTGTCACCCAGTCCTTTCCATTGCCAAGCGCCCTTACTCGGCACCAGTGCCGCGCTGCCGTGCACTTCAGCCATCCGTAGCGGCACGCCTTGATCGGCGGCGCAGACTGCAAGGAAAGAACGCAGGGGAAAGGACGGACACTCGGCCAGAGTCGGACACGTCTTCCAGCGCGCGGCACCCAGGGGTTGTGTCACCCAGTCCTTTCCATTGCCAAGCGCCCTTACTCGGCACCAGTGCCGCGCTGCCGTGCACTTCAGCCATCCGTAGCGGCACGCCTTGATCGGCGGCGCAGACTGCAAGGAAAGAACGCAGGGGAAAGGACGGACACTCGGCCAGAGTCGGACACGTCTTCCAGCGCGCGGCACCCAGGGGTTGTGTCACCCAGTCCTTTCCATTGCCAAGCGCCCTTACTCGGCACCAGTGCCGCGCTGCCGTGCACTTCAGCCATCCGTAGCGGCACGCCTTGATCGGCGGCGCAGACTGCAAGGAAAGAACGCAGGGGAAAGGACGGACACTCGGCCAGAGTCGGACACGTCTTCCAGCGCGCGGCACCCAGGGGTTGTGTCACCCAGTCCTTTCCATTGCCAAGCGCCCTTACTCGGCACCAGTGCCGCGCTGCCGTGCACTTCAGCCATCCGTAGCGGCACGCCTTGATCGGCGGCGCAGACTGCAAGGAAAGAACGCAGGGGAAAGGACGGACACTCGGCCAGAGTCGGACACGTCTTCCAGCGCGCGGCACCCAGGGGTTGTGTCACCCAGTCCTTTCCATTGCCAAGCGCCCTTACTCGGCACCAGTGCCGCGCTGCCGTGCACTTCAGCCATCCGTAGCGGCACGCCTTGATCGGCGGCGCAGACTGCAAGGAAAGAACGCAGGGGAAAGGACGGACACTCGGCCAGAGTCGGACACGTCTTCCAGCGCGCGGCACCCAGGGGTTGTGTCACCCAGTCCTTTCCATTGCCAAGCGCCCTTACTCGGCACCAGTGCCGCGCTGCCGTGCACTTCAGCCATCCGTAGCGGCACGCCTTGATCGGCGGCGCAGACTGCAAGGAAAGAACGCAGGGGAAAGGACGGACACTCGGCCAGAGTCGGACACGTCTTCCAGCGCGCGGCACCCAGGGGTTGTGTCACCCAGTCCTTTCCATTGCCAAGCGCCCTTACTCGGCACCAGTGCCGCGCTGCCGTGCACTTCAGCCATCCGTAGCGGCACGCCTTGATCGGCGGCGCAGACTGCAAGGAAAGAACGCAGGGGAAAGGACGGACACTCGGCCAGAGTCGGACACGTCTTCCAGCGCGCGGCACCCAGGGGTTGTGTCACCCAGTCCTTTCCATTGCCAAGCGCCCTTACTCGGCACCAGTGCCGCGCTGCCGTGCACTTCAGCCATCCGTAGCGGCACGCCTTGATCGGCGGCGCAGACTGCAAGGAAAGAACGCAGGGGAAAGGACGGACACTCGGCCAGAGTCGGACACGTCTTCCAGCGCGCGGCACCCAGGGGTTGTGTCACCCAGTCCTTTCCATTGCCAAGCGCCCTTACTCGGCACCAGTGCCGCGCTGCCGTGCACTTCAGCCATCCGTAGCGGCACGCCTTGATCGGCGGCGCAGACTGCAAGGAAAGAACGCAGGGGAAAGGACGGACACTCGGCCAGAGTCGGACACGTCTTCCAGCGCGCGGCACCCAGGGGTTGTGTCACCCAGTCCTTTCCATTGCCAAGCGCCCTTACTCGGCACCAGTGCCGCGCTGCCGTGCACTTCAGCCATCCGTAGCGGCACGCCTTGATCGGCGGCGCAGACTGCAAGGAAAGAACGCAGGGGAAAGGACGGACACTCGGCCAGAGTCGGACACGTCTTCCAGCGCGCGGCACCCAGGGGTTGTGTCACCCAGTCCTTTCCATTGCCAAGCGCCCTTACTCGGCACCAGTGCCGCGCTGCCGTGCACTTCAGCCATCCGTAGCGGCACGCCTTGATCGGCGGCGCAGACTGCAAGGAAAGAACGCAGGGGAAAGGACGGACACTCGGCCAGAGTCGGACACGTCTTCCAGCGCGCGGCACCCAGGGGTTGTGTCACCCAGTCCTTTCCATTGCCAAGCGCCCTTACTCGGCACCAGTGCCGCGCTGCCGTGCACTTCAGCCATCCGTAGCGGCACGCCTTGATCGGCGGCGCAGACTGCAAGGAAAGAACGCAGGGGAAAGGACGGACACTCGGCCAGAGTCGGACACGTCTTCCAGCGCGCGGCACCCAGGGGTTGTGTCACCCAGTCCTTTCCATTGCCAAGCGCCCTTACTCGGCACCAGTGCCGCGCTGCCGTGCACTTCAGCCATCCGTAGCGGCACGCCTTGATCGGCGGCGCAGACTGCAAGGAAAGAACGCAGGGGAAAGGACGGACACTCGGCCAGAGTCGGACACGTCTTCCAGCGCGCGGCACCCAGGGGTTGTGTCACCCAGTCCTTTCCATTGCCAAGCGCCCTTACTCGGCACCAGTGCCGCGCTGCCGTGCACTTCAGCCATCCGTAGCGGCACGCCTTGATCGGCGGCGCAGACTGCAAGGAAAGAACGCAGGGGAAAGGACGGACACTCGGCCAGAGTCGGACACGTCTTCCAGCGCGCGGCACCCAGGGGTTGTGTCACCCAGTCCTTTCCATTGCCAAGCGCCCTTACTCGGCACCAGTGCCGCGCTGCCGTGCACTTCAGCCATCCGTAGCGGCACGCCTTGATCGGCGGCGCAGACTGCAAGGAAAGAACGCAGGGGAAAGGACGGACACTCGGCCAGAGTCGGACACGTCTTCCAGCGCGCGGCACCCAGGGGTTGTGTCACCCAGTCCTTTCCATTGCCAAGCGCCCTTACTCGGCACCAGTGCCGCGCTGCCGTGCACTTCAGCCATCCGTAGCGGCACGCCTTGATCGGCGGCGCAGACTGCAAGGAAAGAACGCAGGGGAAAGGACGGACACTCGGCCAGAGTCGGACACGTCTTCCAGCGCGCGGCACCCAGGGGTTGTGTCACCCAGTCCTTTCCATTGCCAAGCGCCCTTACTCGGCACCAGTGCCGCGCTGCCGTGCACTTCAGCCATCCGTAGCGGCACGCCTTGATCGGCGGCGCAGACTGCAAGGAAAGAACGCAGGGGAAAGGACGGACACTCGGCCAGAGTCGGACACGTCTTCCAGCGCGCGGCACCCAGGGGTTGTGTCACCCAGTCCTTTCCATTGCCAAGCGCCCTTACTCGGCACCAGTGCCGCGCTGCCGTGCACTTCAGCCATCCGTAGCGGCACGCCTTGATCGGCGGCGCAGACTGCAAGGAAAGAACGCAGGGGAAAGGACGGACACTCGGCCAGAGTCGGACACGTCTTCCAGCGCGCGGCACCCAGGGGTTGTGTCACCCAGTCCTTTCCATTGCCAAGCGCCCTTACTCGGCACCAGTGCCGCGCTGCCGTGCACTTCAGCCATCCGTAGCGGCACGCCTTGATCGGCGGCGCAGACTGCAAGGAAAGAACGCAGGGGAAAGGACGGACACTCGGCCAGAGTCGGACACGTCTTCCAGCGCGCGGCACCCAGGGGTTGTGTCACCCAGTCCTTTCCATTGCCAAGCGCCCTTACTCGGCACCAGTGCCGCGCTGCCGTGCACTTCAGCCATCCGTAGCGGCACGCCTTGATCGGCGGCGCAGACTGCAAGGAAAGAACGCAGGGGAAAGGACGGACACTCGGCCAGAGTCGGACACGTCTTCCAGCGCGCGGCACCCAGGGGTTGTGTCACCCAGTCCTTTCCATTGCCAAGCGCCCTTACTCGGCACCAGTGCCGCGCTGCCGTGCACTTCAGCCATCCGTAGCGGCACGCCTTGATCGGCGGCGCAGACTGCAAGGAAAGAACGCAGGGGAAAGGACGGACACTCGGCCAGAGTCGGACACGTCTTCCAGCGCGCGGCACCCAGGGGTTGTGTCACCCAGTCCTTTCCATTGCCAAGCGCCCTTACTCGGCACCAGTGCCGCGCTGCCGTGCACTTCAGCCATCCGTAGCGGCACGCCTTGATCGGCGGCGCAGACTGCAAGGAAAGAACGCAGGGGAAAGGACGGACACTCGGCCAGAGTCGGACACGTCTTCCAGCGCGCGGCACCCAGGGGTTGTGTCACCCAGTCCTTTCCATTGCCAAGCGCCCTTACTCGGCACCAGTGCCGCGCTGCCGTGCACTTCAGCCATCCGTAGCGGCACGCCTTGATCGGCGGCGCAGACTGCAAGGAAAGAACGCAGGGGAAAGGACGGACACTCGGCCAGAGTCGGACACGTCTTCCAGCGCGCGGCACCCAGGGGTTGTGTCACCCAGTCCTTTCCATTGCCAAGCGCCCTTACTCGGCACCAGTGCCGCGCTGCCGTGCACTTCAGCCATCCGTAGCGGCACGCCTTGATCGGCGGCGCAGACTGCAAGGAAAGAACGCAGGGGAAAGGACGGACACTCGGCCAGAGTCGGACACGTCTTCCAGCGCGCGGCACCCAGGGGTTGTGTCACCCAGTCCTTTCCATTGCCAAGCGCCCTTACTCGGCACCAGTGCCGCGCTGCCGTGCACTTCAGCCATCCGTAGCGGCACGCCTTGATCGGCGGCGCAGACTGCAAGGAAAGAACGCAGGGGAAAGGACGGACACTCGGCCAGAGTCGGACACGTCTTCCAGCGCGCGGCACCCAGGGGTTGTGTCACCCAGTCCTTTCCATTGCCAAGCGCCCTTACTCGGCACCAGTGCCGCGCTGCCGTGCACTTCAGCCATCCGTAGCGGCACGCCTTGATCGGCGGCGCAGACTGCAAGGAAAGAACGCAGGGGAAAGGACGGACACTCGGCCAGAGTCGGACACGTCTTCCAGCGCGCGGCACCCAGGGGTTGTGTCACCCAGTCCTTTCCATTGCCAAGCGCCCTTACTCGGCACCAGTGCCGCGCTGCCGTGCACTTCAGCCATCCGTAGCGGCACGCCTTGATCGGCGGCGCAGACTGCAAGGAAAGAACGCAGGGGAAAGGACGGACACTCGGCCAGAGTCGGACACGTCTTCCAGCGCGCGGCACCCAGGGGTTGTGTCACCCAGTCCTTTCCATTGCCAAGCGCCCTTACTCGGCACCAGTGCCGCGCTGCCGTGCACTTCAGCCATCCGTAGCGGCACGCCTTGATCGGCGGCGCAGACTGCAAGGAAAGAACGCAGGGGAAAGGACGGACACTCGGCCAGAGTCGGACACGTCTTCCAGCGCGCGGCACCCAGGGGTTGTGTCACCCAGTCCTTTCCATTGCCAAGCGCCCTTACTCGGCACCAGTGCCGCGCTGCCGTGCACTTCAGCCATCCGTAGCGGCACGCCTTGATCGGCGGCGCAGACTGCAAGGAAAGAACGCAGGGGAAAGGACGGACACTCGGCCAGAGTCGGACACGTCTTCCAGCGCGCGGCACCCAGGGGTTGTGTCACCCAGTCCTTTCCATTGCCAAGCGCCCTTACTCGGCACCAGTGCCGCGCTGCCGTGCACTTCAGCCATCCGTAGCGGCACGCCTTGATCGGCGGCGCAGACTGCAAGGAAAGAACGCAGGGGAAAGGACGGACACTCGGCCAGAGTCGGACACGTCTTCCAGCGCGCGGCACCCAGGGGTTGTGTCACCCAGTCCTTTCCATTGCCAAGCGCCCTTACTCGGCACCAGTGCCGCGCTGCCGTGCACTTCAGCCATCCGTAGCGGCACGCCTTGATCGGCGGCGCAGACTGCAAGGAAAGAACGCAGGGGAAAGGACGGACACTCGGCCAGAGTCGGACACGTCTTCCAGCGCGCGGCACCCAGGGGTTGTGTCACCCAGTCCTTTCCATTGCCAAGCGCCCTTACTCGGCACCAGTGCCGCGCTGCCGTGCACTTCAGCCATCCGTAGCGGCACGCCTTGATCGGCGGCGCAGACTGCAAGGAAAGAACGCAGGGGAAAGGACGGACACTCGGCCAGAGTCGGACACGTCTTCCAGCGCGCGGCACCCAGGGGTTGTGTCACCCAGTCCTTTCCATTGCCAAGCGCCCTTACTCGGCACCAGTGCCGCGCTGCCGTGCACTTCAGCCATCCGTAGCGGCACGCCTTGATCGGCGGCGCAGACTGCAAGGAAAGAACGCAGGGGAAAGGACGGACACTCGGCCAGAGTCGGACACGTCTTCCAGCGCGCGGCACCCAGGGGTTGTGTCACCCAGTCCTTTCCATTGCCAAGCGCCCTTACTCGGCACCAGTGCCGCGCTGCCGTGCACTTCAGCCATCCGTAGTGGCACGCCTTGATCGGCGGCGCAGACTGCAAGGAAAGAACGCAGGGGAAAGGACGGACACTCGGCCAGAGTCGGACACGTCTTCCAGCGCGCGGCACCCAGGGGTTGTGTCACCCAGTCCTTTCCATTGCCAAGCGCCCTTACTCGGCACCAGTGCCGCGCTGCCGTGCACTTCAGCCATCCGTAGCGGCACGCCTTGATCGGCGGCGCAGACTGCAAGGAAAGAACGCAGGGGAAAGGACGGACACTCGGCCAGAGTCGGACACGTCTTCCAGCGCGCGGCACCCAGGGGTTGTGTCACCCAGTCCTTTCCATTGCCAAGCGCCCTTACTCGGCACCAGTGCCGCGCTGCCGTGCACTTCAGCCATCCGTAGCGGCACGCCTTGATCGGCGGCGCAGACTGCAAGGAAAGAACGCAGGGGAAAGGACGGACACTCGGCCAGAGTCGGACACGTCTTCCAGCGCGCGGCACCCAGGGGTTGTGTCACCCAGTCCTTTCCATTGCCAAGCGCCCTTACTCGGCACCAGTGCCGCGCTGCCGTGCACTTCAGCCATCCGTAGCTGGCACGCCTTGATCGGCGGCGCAGACTGCAAGGAAAGAACGCAGGGGAAAGGACGGACACTCGGCCAGAGTCGGACACGTCTTCCAGCGCGCGGCACCCAGGGGTTGTGTCACCCAGTCCTTTCCATTGCCAAGCGCCCTTACTCGGCACCAGTGCCGCGCTGCCGTGCACTTCAGCCATCCGTAGTGGCACGCCTTGATCGGCGGCGCAGACTGCAAGGAAAGAACGCAGGGGAAAGGACGGACACTCGGCCAGAGTCGGACACGTCTTCCAGCGCGCGGCACCCAGGGGTTGTGTCACCCAGTCCTTTCCATTGCCAAGCGCCCTTACTCGGCACCAGTGCCGCGCTGCCGTGCACTTCAGCCATCCGTAGCGGCACGCCTTGATCGGCGGCGCAGACTGCAAGGAAAGAACGCAGGGGAAAGGACGGACACTCGGCCAGAGTCGGACACGTCTTCCAGCGCGCGGCACCCAGGGGTTGTGTCACCCAGTCCTTTCCATTGCCAAGCGCCCTTACTCGGCACCAGTGCCGCGCTGCCGTGCACTTCAGCCATCCGTAGCGGCACGCCTTGATCGGCGGCGCAGACTGCAAGGAAAGAACGCAGGGGAAAGGACGGACACTCGGCCAGAGTCGGACACGTCTTCCAGCGCGCGGCACCCAGGGGTTGTGTCACCCAGTCCTTTCCATTGCCAAGCGCCCTTACTCGGCACCAGTGCCGCGCTGCCGTGCACTTCAGCCATCCGTAGCGGCACGCCTTGATCGGCGGCGCAGACTGCAAGGAAAGAACGCAGGGGAAAGGACGGACACTCGGCCAGAGTCGGACACGTCTTCCAGCGCGCGGCACCCAGGGGTTGTGTCACCCAGTCCTTTCCATTGCCAAGCGCCCTTACTCGGCACCAGTGCCGCGCTGCCGTGCACTTCAGCCATCCGTAGCGGCACGCCTTGATCGGCGGCGCAGACTGCAAGGAAAGAACGCAGGGGAAAGGACGGACACTCGGCCAGAGTCGGACACGTCTTCCAGCGCGCGGCACCCAGGGGTTGTGTCACCCAGTCCTTTCCATTGCCAAGCGCCCTTACTCGGCACCAGTGCCGCGCTGCCGTGCACTTCAGCCATCCGTAGCGGCACGCCTTGATCGGCGGCGCAGACTGCAAGGAAAGAACGCAGGGGAAAGGACGGACACTCGGCCAGAGTCGGACACGTCTTCCAGCGCGCGGCACCCAGGGGTTGTGTCACCCAGTCCTTTCCATTGCCAAGCGCCCTTACTCGGCACCAGTGCCGCGCTGCCGTGCACTTCAGCCATCCGTAGCGGCACGCCTTGATCGGCGGCGCAGACTGCAAGGAAAGAACGCAGGGGAAAGGACGGACACTCGGCCAGAGTCGGACACGTCTTCCAGCGCGCGGCACCCAGGGGTTGTGTCACCCAGTCCTTTCCATTGCCAAGCGCCCTTACTCGGCACCAGTGCCGCGCTGCCGTGCACTTCAGCCATCCGTAGCGGCACGCCTTGATCGGCGGCGCAGACTGCAAGGAAAGAACGCAGGGGAAAGGACGGACACTCGGCCAGAGTCGGACACGTCTTCCAGCGCGCGGCACCCAGGGGTTGTGTCACCCAGTCCTTTCCATTGCCAAGCGCCCTTACTCGGCACCAGTGCCGCGCTGCCGTGCACTTCAGCCATCCGTAGCGGCACGCCTTGATCGGCGGCGCAGACTGCAAGGAAAGAACGCAGGGGAAAGGACGGACACTCGGCCAGAGTCGGACACGTCTTCCAGCGCGCGGCACCCAGGGGTTGTGTCACCCAGTCCTTTCCATTGCCAAGCGCCCTTACTCGGCACCAGTGCCGCGCTGCCGTGCACTTCAGCCATCCGTAGCGGCACGCCTTGATCGGCGGCGCAGACTGCAAGGAAAGAACGCAGGGGAAAGGACGGACACTCGGCCAGAGTCGGACACGTCTTCCAGCGCGCGGCACCCAGGGGTTGTGTCACCCAGTCCTTTCCATTGCCAAGCGCCCTTACTCGGCACCAGTGCCGCGCTGCCGTGCACTTCAGCCATCCGTAGCTGGCACGCCTTGATCGGCGGCGCAGACTGCAAGGAAAGAACGCAGGGGAAAGGACGGACACTCGGCCAGAGTCGGACACGTCTTCCAGCGCGCGGCACCCAGGGGTTGTGTCACCCAGTCCTTTCCATTGCCAAGCGCCCTTACTCGGCACCAGTGCCGCGCTGCCGTGCACTTCAGCCATCCGTAGCGGCACGCCTTGATCGGCGGCGCAGACTGCAAGGAAAGAACGCAGGGGAAAGGACGGACACTCGGCCAGAGTCGGACACGTCTTCCAGCGCGCGGCACCCAGGGGTTGTGTCACCCAGTCCTTTCCATTGCCAAGCGCCCTTACTCGGCACCAGTGCCGCGCTGCCGTGCACTTCAGCCATCCGTAGCGGCACGCCTTGATCGGCGGCGCAGACTGCAAGGAAAGAACGCAGGGGAAAGGACGGACACTCGGCCAGAGTCGGACACGTCTTCCAGCGCGCGGCACCCAGGGGTTGTGTCACCCAGTCCTTTCCATTGCCAAGCGCCCTTACTCGGCACCAGTGCCGCGCTGCCGTGCACTTCAGCCATCCGTAGCGGCACGCCTTGATCGGCGGCGCAGACTGCAAGGAAAGAACGCAGGGGAAAGGACGGACACTCGGCCAGAGTCGGACACGTCTTCCAGCGCGCGGCACCCAGGGGTTGTGTCACCCAGTCCTTTCCATTGCCAAGCGCCCTTACTCGGCACCAGTGCCGCGCTGCCGTGCACTTCAGCCATCCGTAGCGGCACGCCTTGATCGGCGGCGCAGACTGCAAGGAAAGAACGCAGGGGAAAGGACGGACACTCGGCCAGAGTCGGACACGTCTGCCAGCGCGCGGCACCCAGGGGTTGTGTCACCCAGTCCTTTCCATTGCCAAGCGCCCTTACTCGGCACCAGTGCCGCGCTGCCGTGCACTTCAGCCATCCGTAGCGGCACGCCTTGATCGGCGGCGCAGACTGCAAGGAAAGAACGCAGGGGAAAGGACGGACACTCGGCCAGAGTCGGACACGTCTTCCAGCGCGCGGCACCCAGGGGTTGTGTCACCCAGTCCTTTCCATTGCCAAGCGCCCTTACTCGGCACCAGTGCCGCGCTGCCGTGCACTTCAGCCATCCGTAGTGGCACGCCTTGATCGGCGGCGCAGACTGCAAGGAAAGAACGCAGGGGAAAGGACGGACACTCGGCCAGAGTCGGACACGTCTTCCAGCGCGCGGCACCCAGGGGTTGTGTCACCCAGTCCTTTCCATTGCCAAGCGCCCTTACTCGGCACCAGTGCCGCGCTGCCGTGCACTTCAGCCATCCGTAGCGGCACGCCTTGATCGGCGGCGCAGACTGCAAGGAAAGAACGCAGGGGAAAGGACGGACACTCGGCCAGAGTCGGACACGTCTTCCAGCGCGCGGCACCCAGGGGTTGTGTCACCCAGTCCTTTCCATTGCCAAGCGCCCTTACTCGGCACCAGTGCCGCGCTGCCGTGCACTTCAGCCATCCGTAGCGGCACGCCTTGATCGGCGGCGCAGACTGCAAGGAAAGAACGCAGGGGAAAGGACGGACACTCGGCCAGAGTCGGACACGTCTTCCAGCGCGCGGCACCCAGGGGTTGTGTCACCCAGTCCTTTCCATTGCCAAGCGCCCTTACTCGGCACCAGTGCCGCGCTGCCGTGCACTTCAGCCATCCGTAGCGGCACGCCTTGATCGGCGGCGCAGACTGCAAGGAAAGAACGCAGGGGAAAGGACGGACACTCGGCCAGAGTCGGACACGTCTTCCAGCGCGCGGCACCCAGGGGTTGTGTCACCCAGTCCTTTCCATTGCCAAGCGCCCTTACTCGGCACCAGTGCCGCGCTGCCGTGCACTTCAGCCATCCGTAGCGGCACGCCTTGATCGGCGGCGCAGACTGCAAGGAAAGAACGCAGGGGAAAGGACGGACACTCGGCCAGAGTCGGACACGTCTTCCAGCGCGCGGCACCCAGGGGTTGTGTCACCCAGTCCTTTCCATTGCCAAGCGCCCTTACTCGGCACCAGTGCCGCGCTGCCGTGCACTTCAGCCATCCGTAGCGGCACGCCTTGATCGGCGGCGCAGACTGCAAGGAAAGAACGCAGGGGAAAGGACGGACACTCGGCCAGAGTCGGACACGTCTTCCAGCGCGCGGCACCCAGGGGTTGTGTCACCCAGTCCTTTCCATTGCCAAGCGCCCTTACTCGGCACCAGTGCCGCGCTGCCGTGCACTTCAGCCATCCGTAGCGGCACGCCTTGATCGGCGGCGCAGACTGCAAGGAAAGAACGCAGGGGAAAGGACGGACACTCGGCCAGAGTCGGACACGTCTTCCAGCGCGCGGCACCCAGGGGTTGTGTCACCCAGTCCTTTCCATTGCCAAGCGCCCTTACTCGGCACCAGTGCCGCGCTGCCGTGCACTTCAGCCATCCGTAGCGGCACGCCTTGATCGGCGGCGCAGACTGCAAGGAAAGAACGCAGGGGAAAGGACGGACACTCGGCCAGAGTCGGACACGTCTTCCAGCGCGCGGCACCCAGGGGTTGTGTCACCCAGTCCTTTCCATTGCCAAGCGCCCTTACTCGGCACCAGTGCCGCGCTGCCGTGCACTTCAGCCATCCGTAGCGGCACGCCTTGATCGGCGGCGCAGACTGCAAGGAAAGAACGCAGGGGAAAGGACGGACACTCGGCCAGAGTCGGACACGTCTTCCAGCGCGCGGCACCCAGGGGTTGTGTCACCCAGTCCTTTCCATTGCCAAGCGCCCTTACTCGGCACCAGTGCCGCGCTGCCGTGCACTTCAGCCATCCGTAGTGGCACGCCTTGATCAGCGGCGCAGACTGCAAGGAAAGAACGCAGGGGAAAGGACGGACACTCGGCCAGAGTCGGACACGTCTTCCAGCGCGCGGCACCCAGGGGTTGTGTCACCCAGTCCTTTCCATTGCCAAGCGCCCTTACTCGGCACCAGTGCCGCGCTGCCGTGCACTTCAGCCATCCGTAGCGGCACGCCTTGATCGGCGGCGCAGACTGCAAGGAAAGAACGCAGGGGAAAGGACGGACACTCGGCCAGAGTCGGACACGTCTTCCAGCGCGCGGCACCCAGGGGTTGTGTCACCCAGTCCTTTCCATTGCCAAGCGCCCTTACTCGGCACCAGTGCCGCGCTGCCGTGCACTTCAGCCATCCGTAGCGGCACGCCTTGATCGGCGGCGCAGACTGCAAGGAAAGAACGCAGGGGAAAGGACGGACACTCGGCCAGAGTCGGACACGTCTTCCAGCGCGCGGCACCCAGGGGTTGTGTCACCCAGTCCTTTCCATTGCCAAGCGCCCTTACTCGGCACCAGTGCCGCGCTGCCGTGCACTTCAGCCATCCGTAGTGGCACGCCTTGATCAGCGGCGCAGACTGCAAGGAAAGAACGCAGGGGAAAGGACGGACACTCGGCCAGAGTCGGACACGTCTTCCAGCGCGCGGCACCCAGGGGTTGTGTCACCCAGTCCTTTCCATTGCCAAGCGCCCTTACTCGGCACCAGTGCCGCGCTGCCGTGCACTTCAGCCATCCGTAGCGGCACGCCTTGATCGGCGGCGCAGACTGCAAGGAAAGAACGCAGGGGAAAGGACGGACACTCGGCCAGAGTCGGACACGTCTTCCAGCGCGCGGCACCCAGGGGTTGTGTCACCCAGTCCTTTCCATTGCCAAGCGCCCTTACTCGGCACCAGTGCCGCGCTGCCGTGCACTTCAGCCATCCGTAGCGGCACGCCTTGATCGGCGGCGCAGACTGCAAGGAAAGAACGCAGGGGAAAGGACGGACACTCGGCCAGAGTCGGACACGTCTTCCAGCGCGCGGCACCCAGGGGTTGTGTCACCCAGTCCTTTCCATTGCCAAGCGCCCTTACTCGGCACCAGTGCCGCGCTGCCGTGCACTTCAGCCATCCGTAGTGGCACGCCTTGATCAGGCGGCGCAGACTGCAAGGAAAGAACGCAGGGGAAAGGACGGACACTCGGCCAGAGTCGGACACGTCTTCCAGCGCGCGGCACCCAGGGGTTGTGTCACCCAGTCCTTTCCATTGCCAAGCGCCCTTACTCGGCACCAGTGCCGCGCTGCCGTGCACTTCAGCCATCCGTAGCGGCACGCCTTGATCGGCGGCGCAGACTGCAAGGAAAGAACGCAGGGGAAAGGACGGACACTCGGCCAGAGTCGGACACGTCTTCCAGCGCGCGGCACCCAGGGGTTGTGTCACCCAGTCCTTTCCATTGCCAAGCGCCCTTACTCGGCACCAGTGCCGCGCTGCCGTGCACTTCAGCCATCCGTAGCGGCACGCCTTGATCGGCGGCGCAGACTGCAAGGAAAGAACGCAGGGGAAAGGACGGACACTCGGCCAGAGTCGGACACGTCTTCCAGCGCGCGGCACCCAGGGGTTGTGTCACCCAGTCCTTTCCATTGCCAAGCGCCCTTACTCGGCACCAGTGCCGCGCTGCCGTGCACTTCAGCCATCCGTAGCGGCACGCCTTGATCGGCGGCGCAGACTGCAAGGAAAGAACGCAGGGGAAAGGACGGACACTCGGCCAGAGTCGGACACGTCTTCCAGCGCGCGGCACCCAGGGGTTGTGTCACCCAGTCCTTTCCATTGCCAAGCGCCCTTACTCGGCACCAGTGCCGCGCTGCCGTGCACTTCAGCCATCCGTAGCGGCACGCCTTGATCGGCGGCGCAGACTGCAAGGAAAGAACGCAGGGGAAAGGACGGACACTCGGCCAGAGTCGGACACGTCTTCCAGCGCGCGGCACCCAGGGGTTGTGTCACCCAGTCCTTTCCATTGCCAAGCGCCCTTACTCGGCACCAGTGCCGCGCTGCCGTGCACTTCAGCCATCCGTAGCGGCACGCCTTGATCGGCGGCGCAGACTGCAAGGAAAGAACGCAGGGGAAAGGACGGACACTCGGCCAGAGTCGGACACGTCTTCCAGCGCGCGGCACCCAGGGGTTGTGTCACCCAGTCCTTTCCATTGCCAAGCGCCCTTACTCGGCACCAGTGCCGCGCTGCCGTGCACTTCAGCCATCCGTAGCGGCACGCCTTGATCGGCGGCGCAGACTGCAAGGAAAGAACGCAGGGGAAAGGACGGACACTCGGCCAGAGTCGGACACGTCTTCCAGCGCGCGGCACCCAGGGGTTGTGTCACCCAGTCCTTTCCATTGCCAAGCGCCCTTACTCGGCACCAGTGCCGCGCTGCCGTGCACTTCAGCCATCCGTAGCGGCACGCCTTGATCGGCGGTGCAGACTGCAAGGAAAGAACGCAGGGGAAAGGACGGACACTCGGCCAGAGTCGGACACGTCTTCCAGCGCGCGGCACCCAGGGGTTGTGTCACCCAGTCCTTTCCATTGCCAAGCGCCCTTACTCGGCACCAGTGCCGCGCTGCCGTGCACTTCAGCCATCCGTAGTGGCACGCCTTGATCGGCGGCGCAGACTGCAAGGAAAGAACGCAGGGGAAAGGACGGACACTCGGCCAGAGTCGGACACGTCTTCCAGCGCGCGGCACCCAGGGGTTGTGTCACCCAGTCCTTTCCATTGCCAAGCGCCCTTACTCGGCACCAGTGCCGCGCTGCCGTGCACTTCAGCCATCCGTAGCGGCACGCCTTGATCGGCGGCGCAGACTGCAAGGAAAGAACGCAGGGGAAAGGACGGACACTCGGCCAGAGTCGGACACGTCTTCCAGCGCGCGGCACCCAGGGGTTGTGTCACCCAGTCCTTTCCATTGCCAAGCGCCCTTACTCGGCACCAGTGCCGCGCTGCCGTGCACTTCAGCCATCCGTAGCGGCACGCCTTGATCGGCGGCGCAGACTGCAAGGAAAGAACGCAGGGGAAAGGACGGACACTCGGCCAGAGTCGGACACGTCTTCCAGCGCGCGGCACCCAGGGGTTGTGTCACCCAGTCCTTTCCATTGCCAAGCGCCCTTACTCGGCACCAGTGCCGCGCTGCCGTGCACTTCAGCCATCCGTAGCGGCACGCCTTGATCGGCGGCGCAGACTGCAAGGAAAGAACGCAGGGGAAAGGACGGACACTCGGCCAGAGTCGGACACGTCTTCCAGCGCGCGGCACCCAGGGGTTGTGTCACCCAGTCCTTTCCATTGCCAAGCGCCCTTACTCGGCACCAGTGCCGCGCTGCCGTGCACTTCAGCCATCCGTAGCGGCACGCCTTGATCGGCGGCGCAGACTGCAAGGAAAGAACGCAGGGGAAAGGACGGACACTCGGCCAGAGTCGGACACGTCTTCCAGCGCGCGGCACCCAGGGGTTGTGTCACCCAGTCCTTTCCATTGCCAAGCGCCCTTACTCGGCACCAGTGCCGCGCTGCCGTGCACTTCAGCCATCCGTAGCGGCACGCCTTGATCGGCGGCGCAGACTGCAAGGAAAGAACGCAGGGGAAAGGACGGACACTCGGCCAGAGTCGGACACGTCTGCCAGCGCGCGGCACCCAGGGGTTGTGTCACCCAGTCCTTTCCATTGCCAAGCGCCCTTACTCGGCACCAGTGCCGCGCTGCCGTGCACTTCAGCCATCCGTAGCGGCACGCCTTGATCGGCGGCGCAGACTGCAAGGAAAGAACGCAGGGGAAAGGACGGACACTCGGCCAGAGTCGGACACGTCTTCCAGCGCGCGGCACCCAGGGGTTGTGTCACCCAGTCCTTTCCATTGCCAAGCGCCCTTACTCGGCACCAGTGCCGCGCTGCCGTGCACTTCAGCCATCCGTAGCGGCACGCCTTGATCGGCGGTGCAGACTGCAAGGAAAGAACGCAGGGGAAAGGACGGACACTCGGCCAGAGTCGGACACGTCTTCCAGCGCGCCGCACCCAGGGGTTGTGTCACCCAATCCTTTCCATTGCCAAGCGCCCTTACTCGGCACCAGTGCCGCGCTGCCGTGCACTTCAGCCATCCGTAGTGGCACGCCTTGATCGGCGGCGCAGACTGCAAGGAAAGAACGCAGGGGAAAGGACGGACACTCGGCCAGAGTCGGACACGTCTGCCAGCGCGCGGCACCCAGGGGTTGTGTCACCCAGTCCTTTCCATTGCCAAGCGCCCTTACTCGGCACCAGTGCCGCGCTGCCGTGCACTTCAGCCATCCGTAGTGGCACGCCTTGATCGGCGGCGCAGACTGCAAGGAAAGAACGCAGGGGAAAGGACGGACACTCGGCCAGAGTCGGACACGTCTTCCAGCGCGCGGCACCCAGGGGTTGTGTCACCCAGTCCTTTCCATTGCCAAGCGCCCTTACTCGGCACCAGTGCCGCGCTGCCGTGCACTTCAGCCATCCGTAGCGGCACGCCTTGATCGGCGGCGCAGACTGCAAGGAAAGAACGCAGGGGAAAGGACGGACACTCGGCCAGAGTCGGACACGTCTTCCAGCGCGCGGCACCCAGGGGTTGTGTCACCCAGTCCTTTCCATTGCCAAGCGCCCTTACTCGGCACCAGTGCCGCGCTGCCGTGCACTTCAGCCATCCGTAGCGGCACGCCTTGATCGGCGGCGCAGACTGCAAGGAAAGAACGCAGGGGAAAGGACGGACACTCGGCCAGAGTCGGACACGTCTTCCAGCGCGCGGCACCCAGGGGTTGTGTCACCCAGTCCTTTCCATTGCCAAGCGCCCTTACTCGGCACCAGTGCCGCGCTGCCGTGCACTTCAGCCATCCGTAGCGGCACGCCTTGATCGGCGGCGCAGACTGCAAGGAAAGAACGCAGGGGAAAGGACGGACACTCGGCCAGAGTCGGACACGTCTTCCAGCGCGCGGCACCCAGGGGTTGTGTCACCCAGTCCTTTCCATTGCCAAGCGCCCTTACTCGGCACCAGTGCCGCGCTGCCGTGCACTTCAGCCATCCGTAGCGGCACGCCTTGATCGGCGGCGCAGACTGCAAGGAAAGAACGCAGGGGAAAGGACGGACACTCGGCCAGAGTCGGACACGTCTTCCAGCGCGCGGCACCCAGGGGTTGTGTCACCCAGTCCTTTCCATTGCCAAGCGCCCTTACTCGGCACCAGTGCCGCGCTGCCGTGCACTTCAGCCATCCGTAGCGGCACGCCTTGATCGGCGGCGCAGACTGCAAGGAAAGAACGCAGGGGAAAGGACGGACACTCGGCCAGAGTCGGACACGTCTTCCAGCGCGCGGCACCCAGGGGTTGTGTCACCCAGTCCTTTCCATTGCCAAGCGCCCTTACTCGGCACCAGTGCCGCGCTGCCGTGCACTTCAGCCATCCGTAGCGGCACGCCTTGATCGGCGGCGCAGACTGCAAGGAAAGAACGCAGGGGAAAGGACGGACACTCGGCCAGAGTCGGACACGTCTTCCAGCGCGCGGCACCCAGGGGTTGTGTCACCCAGTCCTTTCCATTGCCAAGCGCCCTTACTCGGCACCAGTGCCGCGCTGCCGTGCACTTCAGCCATCCGTAGCGGCACGCCTTGATCGGCGGTGCAGACTGCAAGGAAAGAACGCAGGGGAAAGGACGGACACTCGGCCAGAGTCGGACACGTCTTCCAGCGCGCCGCACCCAGGGGTTGTGTCACCCAATCCTTTCCATTGCCAAGCGCCCTTACTCGGCACCAGTGCCGCGCTGCCGTGCACTTCAGCCATCCGTAGTGGCACGCCTTGATCGGCGGCGCAGACTGCAAGGAAAGAACGCAGGGGAAAGGACGGACACTCGGCCAGAGTCGGACACGTCTTCCAGCGCGCGGCACCCAGGGGTTGTGTCACCCAGTCCTTTCCATTGCCAAGCGCCCTTACTCGGCACCAGTGCCGCGCTGCCGTGCACTTCAGCCATCCGTAGTGGCACGCCTTGATCGGCGGCGCAGACTGCAAGGAAAGAACGCAGGGGAAAGGACGGACACTCGGCCAGAGTCGGACACGTCTTCCAGCGCGCGGCACCCAGGGGTTGTGTCACCCAGTCCTTTCCATTGCCAAGCGCCCTTACTCGGCACCAGTGCCGCGCTGCCGTGCACTTCAGCCATCCGTAGCGGCACGCCTTGATCGGCGGCGCAGACTGCAAGGAAAGAACGCAGGGGAAAGGACGGACACTCGGCCAGAGTCGGACACGTCTTCCAGCGCGCGGCACCCAGGGGTTGTGTCACCCAGTCCTTTCCATTGCCAAGCGCCCTTACTCGGCACCAGTGCCGCGCTGCCGTGCACTTCAGCCATCCGTAGCGGCACGCCTTGATCGGCGGCGCAGACTGCAAGGAAAGAACGCAGGGGAAAGGACGGACACTCGGCCAGAGTCGGACACGTCTTCCAGCGCGCGGCACCCAGGGGTTGTGTCACCCAGTCCTTTCCATTGCCAAGCGCCCTTACTCGGCACCAGTGCCGCGCTGCCGTGCACTTCAGCCATCCGTAGCGGCACGCCTTGATCGGCGGCGCAGACTGCAAGGAAAGAACGCAGGGGAAAGGACGGACACTCGGCCAGAGTCGGACACGTCTTCCAGCGCGCGGCACCCAGGGGTTGTGTCACCCAGTCCTTTCCATTGCCAAGCGCCCTTACTCGGCACCAGTGCCGCGCTGCCGTGCACTTCAGCCATCCGTAGCGGCACGCCTTGATCGGCGGTGCAGACTGCAAGGAAAGAACGCAGGGGAAAGGACGGACACTCGGCCAGAGTCGGACACGTCTTCCAGCGCGCCGCACCCAGGGGTTGTGTCACCCAATCCTTTCCATTGCCAAGCGCCCTTACTCGGCACCAGTGCCGCGCTGCCGTGCACTTCAGCCATCCGTAGTGGCACGCCTTGATCGGCGGCGCAGACTGCAAGGAAAGAACGCAGGGGAAAGGACGGACACTCGGCCAGAGTCGGACACGTCTGCCAGCGCGCGGCACCCAGGGGTTGTGTCACCCAGTCCTTTCCATTGCCAAGCGCCCTTACTCGGCACCAGTGCCGCGCTGCCGTGCACTTCAGCCATCCGTAGTGGCACGCCTTGATCGGCGGCGCAGACTGCAAGGAAAGAACGCAGGGGAAAGGACGGACACTCGGCCAGAGTCGGACACGTCTTCCAGCGCGCGGCACCCAGGGGTTGTGTCACCCAGTCCTTTCCATTGCCAAGCGCCCTTACTCGGCACCAGTGCCGCGCTGTCGTGCACTTCAGCCATCCGTAGCGGCACGCCTTGATCGGCGGCGCAGACTGCAAGGAAAGAACGCAGGGGAAAGGACGGACACTCGGCCAGAGTCGGACACGTCTTCCAGCGCGCGGCACCCAGGGGTTGTGTCACCCAGTCCTTTCCATTGCCAAGCGCCCTTACTCGGCACCAGTGCCGCGCTGCCGTGCACTTCAGCCATCCGTAGCGGCACGCCTTGATCGGCGGTGCAGACTGCAAGGAAAGAACGCAGGGGAAAGGACGGACACTCGGCCAGAGTCGGACACGTCTTCCAGCGCGCCGCACCCAGGGGTTGTGTCACCCAATCCTTTCCATTGCCAAGCGCCCTTACTCGGCACCAGTGCCGCGCTGCCGTGCACTTCAGCCATCCGTAGTGGCACGCCTTGATCGGCGGTGCAGACTGCAAGGAAAGAACGCAGGGGAAAGGACGGACACTCGGCCAGAGTCGGACACGTCTTCCAGCGCGCCGCACCCAGGGGTTGTGTCACCCAGTCCTTTCCATTGCCAAGCGCCCTTACTCGGCACCAGTGCCGCGCTGCCGTGCACTTCAGCCATCCGTAGCGGCACGCCTTGATCGGCGGTGCAGACTGCAAGGAAAGAACGCAGGGGAAAGGACGGACACTCGGCCAGAGTCGGACACGTCTTCCAGCGCGCGGCACCCAGGGGTTGTGTCACCCAGTCCTTTCCATTGCCAAGCGCCCTTACTCGGCACCAGTGCCGGGCTGCCGTGCACTTCAGCCATCCGTAGTGGCACGCCTTGATCGGCGGCGCAGACTGCAAGGAAAGAACGCAGGGGAAAGGACGGACACTCGGCCAGAGTCGGACACGTCTTCCAGCGCGCGGCACCCGAAGTCGCGGCGGGCTCTGTGGCCCTCGGCTACAAAGTGAAAGGTCTTGCCAGTACTAATACATACATGAACGCACAGCAAGGAGATCCTTGGGAGGGGTCCGAACACGTTTCGGGCGGGTCCCATGCAGCTCGAGCCTGGATCCAGGCTGAGTTGCACCCCGCCGGAATGGCGCGGGGTTTCTAACGCTCCTTACGTTTCTTACGCTAAGGAATCGCGACTGCGACTTTTAGTGCGAGACCGCAAGTTTGTTATGCGAACCGCTATAGCCAGCTCTACTTCTAGCAAAGCCTACCGTGGCCAGAGTACGCCGAAGGCTCGAGCTATCGGTTCGGTTCAGCCCAACCTGCCCGGGCAGACCTGGACGCGTTAGCCGGAAGGTACGCCACACGAAGTTAGCCAGGCTTATGACGAGCATTTGCGTTGCAGCACTTAATTTAGCACATTAAATCTACCATAATGTTTCAATGTACCCATGTCGGTGTCATTCTGTGTCTCCTTATAGCTTGCAGCAACGTTTGCAGTGGCATGCAGGACATGTGCGTGTTGAAGACAGCAGACACTGTGCGACATCACAGCGCAGAGCCAGCGATATTCAGTTCTGTGTTTCAGTTAACAAATGAATCCTTGATCTGGTACACTACATTATTCAAATTGACGCGACTTTTCAATCCAACAACTCGGATTCTGGTTTTTACAAAAGCTCACACTTTAGTTCAATTCCCGCATTTCGTTATTGAGCTTGCAAACCTTCACATAGACCTGCGCCTGGGCGAATCTTATGACTTCACGGGTTCCACTCAAAGTCGAATTCGTCAAGCGTTTGGACATCCTGTGGAGGTAATGACCCGCTTCTGTGATTATTACGTGGAAGCCACACGTTTGGGTCTGCGAAGAATTTTGGCAATTGACGCGGGTAAATGCGACCGTTCATCGCACCCCATGCGTACCGTATCATTTTCATATACTTTGCAGATATCGCACTGTTTGCCAACGTACGTCACATTATGGACTATTTCCCAGAAGATCTAGTAACAACAGAGAGCTTTTGCTCTCAAATGCTCATCGTTAACGATGTTAGGGCTCTCGGTAACTATTGTCAATATATGCTGGAGTTTGCTGTTGCAAGTAATCAAACGAGAGCTGCCGGTTTTAAGGCATTGACTGACGTTCGCTCCGGACACACATCTGTACGCAATTTCAGGGACATGGAAATGTTGCATTTATTCACACGCGGGTTCCTGAATGATTCGTATGCTAATCGCAATCTCTATGCCCGCGTTATCTGCAACGACCAGTCCTCACCGTACGGTTCAGACCGTTCTAACCCGTCTTGCTCTGTTGGTCAAGCAGCAGCTGTGACTGCATATCACATGGTGACTCCGAATTCTAGCTACGTACCTTGGAAAAACTTTACGGCGTGCAAAAGCATAGGGGATATGATGCAGACTATAACATGGTCACGAAATGCCCAAGGACTGCCGGTGCCATACCACATAGGCACCTATGAATGCTTCCCCTTTATCCATTTCCAGGGTCGGTGCAAAGCCCTTATCCCAGACTTCGCGCGAGGTTACTATGAGCTGTTGGCGAAGTTTGTTGGAGTTCTGCAGGCTTAGCGGAATCAACGACACACACACACAACGTGTAAACACAAGCCAAAATCTTCGCGTTCTCATGTGTACCGTGTGATGGGCGCCTGGAGGTACGGGGGCTTGCCATGGACCGAGCCCCCCCCCCCCCCCCCCCCCCATTGTGCGACGCCGATCAACCCGGGTTCACTTCACGCATTCCCTTCAGACGGCAAGCAACCTGGCATACACATGTGCAAACACAAGCATTGGATGGGGTTAAGCGCACTAGGGTCCGCACCGCCGACCATGCACGACCATAGTAGAGCATTCATACCGGTTGCACAGCATAAGCTTTTGATGAGATTCCGTTGATGTTGCTGGCCAATCACCGCGAACCGTGCCTGGGAGAGGCATAGGGAGGAGAGGACGGGCCCACTGTGTACGGCCAATGAGGTGGAGGATAAGCACCACGTCCTGATGCAATGTGCTGCCTACACCGAGTTACGGGCGTGCAGTGGCCTAGACTTTAGCCTAAGCACGCGCGAAGTGATGCTGAAATCTGAGCCTGTCAAGTTAGCTGCATTACTCTGCTCCATCTGGGAGCATAGAAGTAGGGAAGTCCCCCTTGCAAGGGGAGAACAATAAATAGGACAATCTTGCACTGGCGTTATAAGGGTCACCCCGGCCCGGGCCTCCGGTTTACACGCAGCAAGAAGGCACGCAAGAACGTGCGCACCACTCTGTAACCACACACACACACTTCAGCTTGGGCCACCGGGCCAAAATGCGCCATCTTTGACCCTAAGAAAATACATCTGGGACACAATCGGGCGGTGAATCCAACCTGACCTACCCCGCCTGTCATATCAGTCTAAGTGCGTCCCAGCTGCCGTACGGCCCTTCCCGTGCGGGGGGTCTTGAGGTGGACGGGGGGAGAGGTTTCAGGGCACCAAAAGGTTTCGAGCCCGGGGACCAGGGACCTCTTCACAGGTCTTTTCAATGCTAATTAAATGTATTGGAACGATACGGCAATATGAGTTCGCTCGCTGTCGCCCACTGTGATGCCGCAGACACGCCGCACAAAGCACCCTCCTGGTGGATTCTACACGCCCCGTTTTCCCCCTCTCCCAGCACGCCTATGCTAAGTAGTATAAATACTTTACATGTGTTAGTACCAATGCCTGACTCCAGCGTGTTTTCGTGTGTGTTTAGGGGGCAGGTCACCCCTTCAAATCCCCATCTTGCACATCAAAATTTGACAGTTTCGCGCGCGAGTACAAGAATGCGCACCTAGTGAAGGGCCCCATAGAAGTTTTATGCGTGTACTCGCACGCAAAAATGGGTTTTTGAGGGGGGGGGTGCCCCCCCTCCTGGTGACCGCTCTCCTGCCCTAAACCGCATCATGTTCAGTACGCCGCCCACCGCCCACCACCAGCGCGCCCGAGCTTCCCCCTTGCCCAAGAAGGTCCCCCATAGCCCCGCGCGGCTGTTTGCACACTCAGTTCGCGCCGCCCGACATCACCGGCGACCAGCACCTGGTGCGACCCCAATCGGCGCAGGACACTCGGATGCCACTTGGGCAAGTCCCGAGGGAGTGCGTGAGTCCAAGCCCCGTCACCGCTTAAATGGCATCACATGACATATTAAGGTCCCTGAGCAGTTCCCCGGCATTAAATCGAGCAAGGGCCGAGACACACATGTCAGCGCCACACCTCGACCCCTGCCGCGACCCCACCCGACGGAATCACCCAGCCATAGTGCACGTTCGTCCATGATACACCTAGTCAAGGCCTTCTGCAAAAGGGGGGACTGGGTGCTGACCTGTGCAGTCAGGGGAGGGGCTGGAGCGTGGTCTGGGCATGGGGCAGGTGCGACACACATGTCAGCGCCACACCTCGACCCCTGCCGCGACCCCACCCGACGGAATCACCCAGCCATAGTGCACGTTCGTCCATCGTACACCTAGACAAGGCCGTATGCAAGAGCACGGGGCTGGGTGCTCCCACGGCGCACCACCCACGGCGGCGGCGCTGCGTAGGGCTCGCATGCACACGCACTGCCGTTCACGCCCCGCAGCAGGAAAGGGCAGGCCGGGGTATCGCTCTGGCTGCCGGGCGAAATGCGGGGTAGGGCTCGCATGCACACGCACTGCCGTTCACGCCCCGCACCAGGAAAGGGCAGGCCGGGGTATCGCTCTGGCTGCCGGGCGAAAAGAGGGGTGGGTCTCACATGCACACGCACTGCCGTTCACGCCTCGCAGCAGGAAAGTGCAGGCCGGGGTATCGCTCTGGCTGCCGGGTGAAATGCGGGGTAGGGCATGAACACGCACTGCCGTTCAAGTGCCGCGCCAGGAAAGGGCAGGCCGGGGTATCGCTCTGGCTGCCGGGCGAAATGCGGGGTAGGGCTCGCATATACACGCACTGCCGTTCACGCCCCGCGCCAGGAAAGGGCAGGCCGGGGTATCGCTCTGGCTGCCGGTCGAAAAGAGGGGTGGGTCTCACATGCACACGCACTGCCGTTCAAGTGCCGCGCAAGGAAAGGGCAGGCCGGGGTATTGCTCTGGCTGCCGGGCGAAATGCGGGGTAGGGCTCGCATTCACACGCACTGCCGTTCACGCCCCGCACCAGGAAAGGACATGCAGAGGTATCGCTCTGGCTGCCGGGCGAAATGCGGGGTAGGGCATGAACACGCACTGCCGTTCACGCCCCGCACCAGGAAAGGGCAGGCCGGGGTATCGCTCTGGCTGCCGGGCGAAATGCGGGGTAGGGCTCGCATGCACACGCACTGCCGTTCAAGTGCCGCGCCAGGAAAGGGCAGGCCGGGGTATCGCTCTGGCTGCCGGGCGAAAAGAGGGGTGGGTCTCACATGCACACGCACTGCCGTTCGCGCCTCGCAGCAGGAAAGTGCAGGCCGGGGTATCGCTCTGGCTGCCGGGTGAAATGCGGGGTAGGGCATGAACACGCACTGCCGTTCAAGTGCCGCGCCAGGAAAGGGCAGGCCGGGGTATCGCTCTGGCTGCCGGGCGAAATGCGGGGTAGGGCTCGCATATACACGCACTGCCGTTCACGCCCCGCGCCAGGAAAGGGCAGGCCGGGGTATCGCTCTGGCTGCCGGTCGAAAAGAGGGGTGGGTCTCACATATACACGCACTGCCGTTCAAGTGCCGCGCAAGGAAAGGGCAGGCCGGGGTATTGCTCTGGCTGCCGGGCGAAATGCGGGGTAGGGCTCGCATGCACACGCACTGCCGTTCACGCCCCGCACCAGGAAAGGACATGCAGAGGTATCGCTCTGGCTGCCGGGCGAAATGCGGGGTAGGGCATGAACACGCACTGCCGTTCACGCCCCGCGCCAGGAAAGGGCAGGCCGGGGTATCGCTCTGGCTGCCGGGCGAAATGAGGGGTGGGTCTCACATGCACACGCACTGCCGTTCACGCCCCGCACCAGGAAAGGGCAGGCCGGGGTATCGCTCTGGCTGCCGGGCGAAAAGAGGGGTGGGTCTCACATGCACACGCACTGCCGTTCACGCCCCGCGCCAGGAAAGGGCAGGCCGGGGTATTGCTCTGGCTGCCGGGCGAAATGCGTGGTAGGGCTCGCATGCACACGCACTGCCGTTCACGCCCCGCAGCAGGAAAGGGCAGGCCGGGGTATCGCTCTGGCTGCCGGGCGAAATGCGGGGTAGGGCATGCACACGCACTGCCGTTCAAGTGCCGCGCCAGGAAAGGGCAGGCCGGGGTATTGCTCTGGCTGCCGGGCGAAATGCGGGGTAGGACTCGCATGCACACGCACTGCCGTTCACGCCCCGCACCAGGAAAGGGCATGCAGAGGTATCGCTCTGGCTGCCGGGCGAAATGCGGGGTAGGGCATGCACACGCACTGCCGTTCAAGTGCCGCGCCAGGAAAGGACAGTCCGGGGTATCGCTCTGGCTGCCGGGCGAAATGCGGGGTAGGGCTCGCATGCACACGCACTGCCGTTCACGCCCCGCACCAGGAAAGGGCATGCAGAGGTATCGCTCTGGCTGCCGGGCAAAATGCGGGGTAGGGCATGAACACGCACTGCCGTTAAGTGCCGCGCCAGGAAAGGGCAGGCCGGGGTATCGCTCTGGCTGCCGGGCGAAATGCGGGGTAGGGCATGCACACGCACTGCCGTTCACGCCCCGCGCCAGGAAAGGGCAGGCCGGGGTATTGCTCTGGCTGCCGGGCGAAAAGAGGGGTGGGTCTCACATATACACGCACTGCCGTTCACGCCCCGCGCCAGGAAAGGGCAGGCCGGGGTATTGCTCTGGCTGCCGGGCGAAATGCGGGGTAGGGCTCGCATGCACACGCACTGCCGTTCAAGTGCCGCGCCAGGAAAGGGCAGGCCGGGGTATCGCTCTGGCTGCCGGGCGAAATGCGGGGTAGGGCATGCACACGCACTGCCGTTCACGCCCCGCGCCAGGAAAGGGCAGGCCGGGGTATTGCTCTGGCTGCCGGGCGAAAAGAGGGGTAGGGCTCGCATGCACACGCACTGCCGTTCAAGTGCCGCAGCAGGAAAGGGCAGGCCGGGGTATCGCTCTGGCTGCCGGGCGAAATGCGGGGTAGGGCATGAACACGCACTGCCGTTCACGCCCCGCGCCAGGAAAGGGCAGGCCGGGGTATTGCTCTGGCTGCCGGGCGAAATGCGGGGTAGGGCTCGCATGCACACGCACTGCCGTTCACGCCCCGCGCCAGGAAAGGGCAGGCCGGGGTATCGCTCTGGCTGCCGGGCGAAAAGAGGGGTGGGTCTCACATGCACACGCACTGCCGTTCACGCCTCGCAGCAGGAAAGGGCAGGCCGGGGTATCGCTCTGGCTGCCGGGCGAAATGCGGGGTAGGGCTCGCATGCACACGCACTGCCGTTCAAGTGCCGCGCCAGGAAAGGGCAGGCCGGGGTATCGCTCTGGCTGCCGGTCGAAATGCGGGGTAGGGCTCACATGCACACGCACTGCCGTTCACGCCTCGCAGCAGGAAAGTGCAGGCCGGGGTATCGCTCTGGCTGCCGGGCGAAATGCGGGGTAGGACTCGCATGCACACGCACTGCCGTTCACGCCCCGCACCAGGAAAGGGCATGCAGAGGTATCGCTCTGGCTGCCGGGCGAAATGCGGGGTAGGGCTCGCATGCACACGCACTGCCGATCACGCCCCGCAGCAGGAAAGTGCAGGCCGGGGTATCGCTCTGGCTGCCGGGCGAAATGCGGGGTAGGGCATGAACACGCACTGCCGTTCACGCCCCGCACCAGGAAAGGGCAGGCCGGGGTATCGCTCTGGCTGCCGGGCGAAAAGAGGGGTGGGTCTCACATGCACACGCACTGCCGTTCACGCCCCGCGCCAGGAAAGGGCAGGCCGGGGTATTGCTCTGGCTGCCGGGCGAAATGCGTGGTAGGGCTCGCATGCACACGCACTGCCGTTCACGCCCCGCAGCAGGAAAGGGCAGGCCGGGGTATCGCTCTGGCTGCCGGGCGAAATGCGGGGTAGGGCATGCACACGCACTGCCGTTCAAGTGCCGCGCCAGGAAAGGGCAGGCCGGGGTATTGCTCTGGCTGCCGGGCGAAATGCGGGGTAGGACTCGCATGCACACGCACTGCCGTTCACGCCCCGCACCAGGAAAGGGCATGCAGAGGTATCGCTCTGGCTGCCGGGCGAAATGCGGGGTAGGGCATGCACACGCACTGCCGTTCAAGTGCCGCGCCAGGAAAGGACAGTCCGGGGTATCGCTCTGGCTGCCGGGCGAAATGCGGGGTAGGGCTCGCATGCACACGCACTGCCGTTCACGCCCCGCACCAGGAAAGGGCATGCAGAGGTATCGCTCTGGCTGCCGGGCAAAATGCGGGGTAGGGCATGAACACGCACTGCCGTTAAGTGCCGCGCCAGGAAAGGGCAGGCCGGGGTATCGCTCTGGCTGCCGGGCGAAATGCGGGGTAGGGCATGCACACGCACTGCCGTTCACGCCCCGCGCCAGGAAAGGGCAGGCCGGGGTATTGCTCTGGCTGCCGGGCGAAAAGAGGGGTGGGTCTCACATATACACGCACTGCCGTTCACACCCCGCGCCAGGAAAGGGCAGGCCGGGGTATTGCTCTGGCTGCCGGGCGAAATGCGGGGTAGGGCTCGCATGCACACGCACTGCCGTTCAAGTGCCGCGCCAGGAAAGGGCAGGCCGGGGTATCGCTCTGGCTGCCGGGCGAAATGCGGGGTAGGGCATGCACACGCACTGCCGTTCACGCCCCGCGCCAGGAAAGGGCAGGCCGGGGTATTGCTCTGGCTGCCGGGCGAAAAGAGGGGTAGGGCTCGCATGCACACGCACTGCCGTTCAAGTGCCGCAGCAGGAAAGGGCAGGCCGGGGTATCGCTCTGGCTGCCGGGCGAAATGCGGGGTAGGGCATGAACACGCACTGCCGTTCACGCCCCGCGCCAGGAAAGGGCAGGCCGGGGTATTGCTCTGGCTGCCGGGCGAAATGCGGGGTAGGGCTCGCATTCACACGCACTGCCGTTCACGCCCCGCACCAGGAAAGGACATGCAGAGGTATCGCTCTGGCTGCCGGGCGAAATGCGGGGTAGGGCATGAACACGCACTGCCGTTCACGCCCCGCACCAGGAAAGGGCAGGCCGGGGTATCGCTCTGGCTGCCGGGCGAAATGCGGGGTAGGGCTCGCATGCACACGCACTGCCGTTCAAGTGCCGCGCCAGGAAAGGGCAGGCCGGGGTATCGCTCTGGCTGCCGGGCGAAAAGAGGGGTGGGTCTCACATGCACACGCACTGCCGTTCACGCCTCGCAGCAGGAAAGTGCAGGCCGGGGTATCGCTCTGGCTGCCGGGTGAAATGCGGGGTAGGGCATGAACACGCACTGCCGTTCAAGTGCCGCGCCAGGAAAGGGCAGGCCGGGGTATCGCTCTGGCTGCCGGGCGAAATGCGGGGTAGGGCTCGCATATACACGCACTGCCGTTCACGCCCCGCGCCAGGAAAGGGCAGGCCGGGGTATCGCTCTGGCTGCCGGTCGAAAAGAGGGGTGGGTCTCACATGCACACGCACTGCCGTTCAAGTGCCGCGCAAGGAAAGGGCAGGCCGGGGTATTGCTCTGGCTGCCGGGCGAAATGCGGGGTAGGGCTCGCATTCACACGCACTGCCGTTCACGCCCCGCACCAGGAAAGGACATGCAGAGGTATCGCTCTGGCTGCCGGGCGAAATGCGGGGTAGGGCATGAACACGCACTGCCGTTCACGCCCCGCGCCAGGAAAGGGCAGGCCGGGGTATCGCTCTGGCTGCCGGGCGAAATGCGGGGTAGGGCATGCACACGCACTGCCGTTCAAGTGCCGCGCCAGGAAAGGGCAGGCCGGGGTATTGCTCTGGCTGCCGGGCGAAATGCGGGGTAGGACTCGCATGCACACGCACTGCCGTTCACGCCCCGCACCAGGAAAGGGCATGCAGAGGTATCGCTCTGGCTGCCGGGCGAAATGCGGGGTAGGGCATGCACACGCACTGCCGTTCAAGTGCCGCGCCAGGAAAGGACAGTCCGGGGTATCGCTCTGGCTGCCGGGCGAAATGCGGGGTAGGGCTCGCATGCACACGCACTGCCGTTCACGCCCCGCACCAGGAAAGGGCATGCAGAGGTATCGCTCTGGCTGCCGGGCAAAATGCGGGGTAGGGCATGAACACGCACTGCCGTTAAGTGCCGCGCCAGGAAAGGGCAGGCCGGGGTATCGCTCTGGCTGCCGGGCGAAATGCGGGGTAGGGCATGCACACGCACTGCCGTTCACGCCCCGCGCCAGGAAAGGGCAGGCCGGGGTATTGCTCTGGCTGCCGGGCGAAAAGAGGGGTGGGTCTCACATATACACGCACTGCCGTTCACGCCCCGCGCCAGGAAAGGGCAGGCCGGGGTATTGCTCTGGCTGCCGGGCGAAATGCGGGGTAGGGCTCGCATGCACACGCACTGCCGTTCAAGTGCCGCGCCAGGAAAGGGCAGGCCGGGGTATCGCTCTGGCTGCCGGGCGAAATGCGGGGTAGGGCATGCACACGCACTGCCGTTCACGCCCCGCGCCAGGAAAGGGCAGGCCGGGGTATTGCTCTGGCTGCCGGGCGAAAAGAGGGGTAGGGCTCGCATGCACACGCACTGCCGTTCAAGTGCCGCAGCAGGAAAGGGCAGGCCGGGGTATCGCTCTGGCTGCCGGGCGAAATGCGGGGTAGGGCATGAACACGCACTGCCGTTCACGCCCCGCGCCAGGAAAGGCAGGCCGGGGTATTGCTCTGGCTGCCGGGCGAAATGCGGGGTAGGGCTCGCATGCACACGCACTGCCGTTCACGCCCCGCGCCAGGAAAGGGCAGGCCGGGGTATCGCTCTGGCTGCCGGGCGAAAAGAGGGGGGGTCTCACATGCACACGCACTGCCGTTCACGCCTCGCAGCAGGAAAGGGCAGGCCGGGGTATCGCTCTGGCTGCCGGGTGAAATGCGGGGTAGGGCATGAACACGCACTGCCGTTCAAGTGCCGCGCCAGGAAAGGGCAGGCCGGGGTATCGCTCTGGCTGCCGGGCGAAATGCGGGGTAGGGCTCGCATATACACGCACTGCCGTTCACGCCCCGCGCCAGGAAAGGGCAGGCCGGGGTATCGCTCTGGCTGCCGGTCGAAAAGAGGGGTGGGTCTCACATGCACACGCAACTGCCGTTCAAGTGCCGCGCAAGGAAAGGGCAGGCCGGGGTATTGCTCTGGCTGCCGGGCGAAATGCGGGGTAGGGCTCGCATTCACACGCACTGCCGTTCACGCCCCGCACCAGGAAAGGACATGCAGAGGTATCGCTCTGGCTGCCGGGCGAAATGCGGGGTAGGGCATGAACACGCACTGCCGTTCACGCCCCCGCGCCAGGAAAGGGCAGGCCGGGGTATCGCTCTGGCTGCCGGGCGAAATGCGGGGTAGGGCATGCACACGCACTGCCGTTCAAGTGCCGCGCCAGGAAAGGGCAGGCCGGGGTATTGCTCTGGCTGCCGGGCGAAATGCGGGGTAGGACTCGCATGCACACGCACTGCCGTTCACGCCCCGCACCAGGAAAGGGCATGCAGAGGTATCGCTCTGGCTGCCGGGCGAAATGCGGGGTAGGGCATGCACACGCACTGCCGTTCAAGTGCCGCGCCAGGAAAGGACAGTCCGGGGTATCGCTCTGGCTGCCGGGCGAAATGCGGGGTAGGGCTCGCATGCACACGCACTGCCGTTCACGCCCCGCACCAGGAAAGGGCATGCAGAGGTATCGCTCTGGCTGCCGGGCAAAATGCGGGGTAGGGCATGAACACGCACTGCCGTTAAGTGCCGCGCCAGGAAAGGGCAGGCCGGGGTATCGCTCTGGCTGCCGGGCGAAATGCGGGGTAGGGCATGCACACGCACTGCCGTTCACGCCCCGCGCCAGGAAAGGGCAGGCCGGGGTATTGCTCTGGCTGCCGGGCGAAAAGAGGGGTGGGTCTCACATATACACGCACTGCCGTTCACGCCCCCGCGCCAGGAAAGGGCAGGCCGGGGTATTGCTCTGGCTGCCGGGCGAAATGCGGGGTAGGGCTCGCATGCACACGCACTGCCGTTCAAGTGCCGCGCCAGGAAAGGGCAGGCCGGGGTATCGCTCTGGCTGCCGGGCGAAATGCGGGGTAGGGCATGCACACGCACTGCCGTTCACGCCCCGCGCCAGGAAAGGGCAGGCCGGGGTATTGCTCTGGCTGCCGGGCGAAAAGAGGGGTAGGGCTCGCATGCACACGCACTGCCGTTCAAGTGCCGCAGCAGGAAAGGGCAGGCCGGGGTATCGCTCTGGCTGCCGGGCGAAATGCGGGGTAGGGCATGAACACGCACTGCCGTTCACGCCCCGCGCCAGGAAAGGGCAGGCCGGGGTATTGCTCTGGCTGCCGGGCGAAATGCGGGGTAGGGCTCGCATGCACACGCACTGCCGTTCACGCCCCGCGCCAGGAAAGGGCAGGCCGGGGTATCGCTCTGGCTGCCGGGCGAAAAGAGGGGTGGGTCTCACATGCACACGCACTGCCGTTCACGCCTCGCAGCAGGAAAGGGCAGGCCGGGGTATCGCTCTGGCTGCCGGGCGAAATGCGGGGTAGGGCTCGCATGCACACGCACTGCCGTTCAAGTGCCGCGCCAGGAAAGGGCAGGCCGGGGTATCGCTCTGGCTGCCGGTCGAAATGCGGGGTAGGGGCTCACATGCACACGCACTGCCGTTCACGCCTCGCAGCAGGAAAGTGCAGGCCGGGGTATCGCTCTGGCTGCCGGGCGAAATGCGGGGTAGGGCTCGCATGCACACGCACTGCCGTTCAAGTGCCGCGCCAGGAAAGGGCAGGCCGGGGTATCGCTCTGGCTGCCGGGCGATCGGGGTAGGGCTCGCATGCACACGCACTGCCGTTCACGCCCCGCACCAGGAAAGGGCAGGCCGGGGTATCGCTCTGGCTGCCGGGCGAAATGCGGGGTAGGGCATGAACACGCACTGCCGTTCACGCCCCGCACCAGGAAAGGGCAGGCCGGGGTATCGCTCTGGCTGCCGGGCGAAAAGAGGGGTGGGTCTCACATGCACACGCACTGCCGTTCACGCCCCGCGCCAGGAAAGGGCAGGCCGGGGTATTGCTCTGGCTGCCGGGCGAAATGCGTGGTAGGGCTCGCATGCACACGCACTGCCGTTCACGCCCCGCAGCAGGAAAGGGCAGGCCGGGTATCGCTCTGGCTGCCGGGCGAAATGCGGGGTAGGGCATGCACACGCACTGCCGTTCAGTGCCGCGCCAGGAAGGGCAGCCGGGGTATTGCTCTGGCTGCCGGGCGAAATGCGGGGTAGGGCTCGCATGCACACGCACTGCCGTTCACGCCCCGCACCAGGAAAGGGCAGGGAGGTATCGCTCTGGCTGCCGGGCAAAA
>JAEHOC010000119.1:0-103380 GCA_016834605.1 Chlamydomonas incerta
TTCCTGGCGCGGCACTTGAACGGCAGTGCGTGTATGCATTGTGAGCCTACCCCGCATTTCGCCCGGCGCCACAGCGTTCCCCCGGCCGGCCCTTTCCGGGCGCGGCACTTGAACGGCAGTGCGTGTGAATGTGAGCCCTACCCCGCATTTCGCCCGGCAGCCACAGCGTTCCCCCGGCCGGCCCTTTCCTGGCGCGGCACTTGAACGGCAGTGCGTGTGGAATGCCATGTGAGCCCTACCCCCATTTCGCCCGGCAGCCACAGCGTTCCCCGGCCGGCCCTTTCCTGGCGCGGCACTTGAACGGCAGTGCGTTGTGATATTGTTAGCCCTACCCCGCAATTTCGCCCGGCAGCCACAGCGTTTCCCCCGGCCGTACCTTTCCTGGCGCGGCACTTGAACGGCAGTGCGTGTGAATGTGAGCCCTACCCCCGTCATTTCGCTCGCGCAGCCACAGCGGTTCCCCCCGGCCGGCCCTGTCCTGCGCGGCACTTGACGGCAGTGCGTGTGAATGTGAGCCCTACCCCGCATTTCGCCCGGCAGCCACAGCGTTCCCCGGCCGGCCCTTTCCTGGCGCGGCACTTGAACGGCAGTGCGTGTGAATGCGCATGTGAGCCCTACCCCGCATTTCGCCCGGCAGCCACAGCGTTCCCCCGGCCGGCCCTTTCCTGGCGCGGCACTTGAACGGCAGTGCGTGTGCTTGTGAGCCCTCCCCCGCATTTCGCCCGGCAGCCACAGCGTTCCCCCGGCCGGCCCTTTCCTGGCGCGGCACTTGAACGGCAGTGCGTGTGAATGTGAGCCCTACCCCGCATTTCGCCCGGCAGCCACAGCGTTCCCCCGGCCGGCCTTTTCCTGGCGCGGCACTTGAACGGCAGTGCGTGTGAATGCGCATGGAGCCCTACCCCCGCATTTCGCCCGGCAGCCACAGCGTTCCCCCGGCCGGCCCTTTCCTGGCGCGGCACTTGAACGGCAGTGCGTGTGATGCATGTGAGCCCTACCCCGCATTTCGCCCGGCAGCCACAGCGTTCCCCCGGCCGGCCCTTTCCTGGCGCGGCACTTGAACGGCAGTGCGTGTGAATGTGAGCCCTACCCCGCATTTCGCCCGGCAGCCACAGCGTTCCCCCGGCCGGCCCTTTCCTGGCGCGGCACTTGAACGGCAGTGCGTGTGAATGTGAGCCCTACCCCGCATTTCGCCCGGCAGCCACAGCGTTCCCCCGGCCGGCCCTTTCCTGGCGCGGCACTTGAACGGCAGTGCGTGTGATGTGAGCCCTACCCCGCATTTCGCCCGGCAGCCACAGCGTTCCCCCGGCCGGCCCTTTCCTGGCGCGGCACTTGAACGGCAGTGCGTGTGAATGTGAGCCCTACCCCGCATTTCGCCCGGCAGCCACAGCGTTCCCCGGCCGGCCCTTTCCTGGCGCGGCACTTGAACGGCAGTGCGTGTGAATGTGAGCCCTACCCCGCATTTCGCCCGGCAGCCACAGCGTTCCCCCGGCCGGCCCTTTCCTGGCGCGGCACTTGAACGGCAGTGCGTGTGATGCGCATGTGAGCCCTACCCCGCATTTCGCCCGGCAGCCACCAGCGTTCCCCCGGCCGGCCCTTTCCTGGCGCGGCACTTGAACGGCAGTGCGTGTGAATGTGAGCCCTACCCCGCATTTCGCCCGGCAGCCACAGCGTTCCCCCGGCCGGCCCTTTCCTGGCGCGGCACTTGAACGGCAGTGCGTGTGAATGGTGAGCCCTACCCCGCATTTCGCCCGGCAGCCACAGCGTTCCCCCGGCCGGCCCTTTCCTGGCGCGGCACTTGAACGGCAGTGCGTGTGAATGTGAGCCCTACCCCGCATTTCGCCCGGCAGCCACAGCGTTCCCCCGGCCGGCCCTTTCCTGGCGCGGCACTTGAACGGCAGTGCGTGTGAATGCGCATGTGAGCCCTACCCCGCATTTCGCCCGGCAGCCACAGCGTTCCCCCGGCCGGCCCTTTCCTGGCGCGGCACTTGAACGGCAGTGCGTGTGAATGCGCATGTGAGCCCTACCCCGCATTTCGCCCGGCAGCCACAGCGTTCCCCCGGCCGGCCCTTTCCTGGCGCGGCACTTGAACGGCAGTGCGTGTGAATGTGAGCCCTACCCCGCATTTCGCCCGGCAGCCACAGCGTTCCCCCGGCCGGCCCTTTCCTGGCGCGGCCACTTGAACGGCAGTGCGTGTGATGTGAGCCCTACCCGCATTTCGCCCGGCAGCCACAGCGTTCCCCCGGCCGGCCCTTTCCTGGCGCGGCACTTGAACGGCAGTGCGTGTGAATGCATGTAGCCCTACCCCGCATTTCGCCCGGCAGCCACAGCGTTCCCCCGGCCGGCCCTTTCCTGGCGCGGCACTTGAACGGCAGTGCGTGTGAATGTGAGCCCTTACCCCGCATTTCGCCCGGCAGCCACAGCGTTCCCCCGGCCGGCCCTTTCCTGGCGCGGCACTTGAACGGCAGTGCGTGTGAATGTGAGCCCTACCCCGCATTTCGCCCGGCAGCCACAGCGTTCCCCCGGCCGGCCCTTTCCTGGCGCGGCACTTGAACGGCAGTGCGTGTGAATGCGCATGTGAGCCCTACCCCGCATTTCGACCGGCAGCCAGAGCGTTCCCCCGGCCGGCCCTTTCCTGGCGCGGCACTTGAACGGCAGTGCGTGTGATTGTGAGCCCTACCCCGCATTTCGCCCGGCAGCCACAGCGTTCCCCCGGCCGGCCCTTTCCTGGCGCGGCACTTGAACGGCAGTGCGTGTGAATGCGCATGTGAGCCCTACCCCGCATTTCGCCCGGCAGCCACAGCGTTCCCCCGGCCGGCCCTTTCCTGGCGCGGCACTTGAACGGCAGTGCGTGTGAATGTGAGCCCTACCCCGCATTTCGCCCGGCAGCCACAGCGTTCCCCCGGCCGGCCCTTTCCTGGCGCGGCACTTGAACGGCAGTGCGTGTGAATGTGAGCCCTACCCCGCATTTCGCCCGGCAGCCAGCAGCGTTCCCCCGGCCGGCCCTTTCCTGGCGCGGCACTTGAACGGCAGTGCGTGTGAATGTGAGCCCTACCCCGCATTTCGACCGGCAGCCAGAGCGTTCCCCCGGCCGGCCCTTTCCTGGCGCGGCACTTGAACGGCAGTGCGTGTGAATGTGAGCCCTACCCCGCATTTCGCCCGGCAGCCACAGCGTTCCCCCGGCCGGCCCTTTCCTGGCGCGGCACTTGAACGGCAGTGCGTGTGTGCATGTGAGCCCTACCCCGCATTTCGCCCGGCAGCCAGAGCGTTCCCCCGGCCGGCCCTTTCCTGGCGCGGCACTTGAACGGCAGTGCGTGTGAATGTGAGCCCTACCCGCATTTCGCCCGGCAGCCACAGCGTTCCCCCGGCCGGCCCTTTCCTGGCGCGGCACTTGAACGGCAGTGCGTGTGCTTGTGAGCCCTACCCCGCATTTCGCCCGGCAGCCAGAGCGTTCCCCCGGCCGGCCCTTTCCTGGCGCGGCACTTGAACGGCAGTGCGTGTGAATGCGCATGTATGCCCTACCCCGCATTTCGCCCGGCAGCCACAGCGTTCCCCCGGCCGGCCCTTTCCTGGCGCGGCACTTGAACGGCAGTGCGTGTGAATGTGAGCCCTTCCCCGCATTTCGCCCGGCAGCCACAGCGTTCCCCCGGCCGGCCCTTTCCTGGCGCGGCACTTGAACGGCAGTGCGTGTGAATGTGAGCCCTACCCCGCATTTCGCCCGGCAGCCACAGCGTTCCCCCGGCCGGCCCTTTCCTGGCGCGGCACTTGAACGGCAGTGCGTGTGAATGCGCATGTGAGCCCTACCCCCGCATTTCGACCGGCAGCCAGAGCGTTCCCCCGGCCGGCCCTTTCCTGGCGCGGCACTTGAACGGCAGTGCGTGTGATTGTGAGCCCTACCCCGCATTTCGCCCGGCAGCCACAGCGTTCCCCCGGCCGGCCCTTTCCTGGCGCGGCACTTGAACGGCAGTGCGTGTGAATGCGCATGTGAGCCCTACCCCGCATTTCGCCCGGCAGCCACAGCGTTCCCCCGGCCGGCCCTTTCCTGGCGCGGCACTTGAACGGCAGTGCGTGTGAATGTGAGCCCTACCCCGCATTTCGCCCGGCAGCCACAGCGTTCCCCCGGCCGGCCCTTTCCTGGCGCGGCACTTGAACGGCAGTGCGTGTGAATGTGAGCCCTACCCCGCATTTCGCCCGGCAGCCAGAGCGTTCCCCCGGCCGGCCCTTTCCTGGCGCGGCACTTGAACGGCAGTGCGTGTGAATGTGAGCCCTACCCCGCATTTCGACCGGCAGCCAGAGCGTTCCCCCGGCCGGCCCTTTCCTGGCGCGGCACTTGAACGGCAGTGCGTGTGAATGTGAGCCCTACCCCGCATTTCGCCCGGCAGCCACAGCGTTCCCCCGGCCGGCCCTTTCCTGGCGCGGCACTTGAACGGCAGTGCGTGTGTGCATGTGAGCCCTACCCCGCATTTCGCCCGGCAGCCAGAGCGTTCCCCCGGCCGGCCCTTTCCTGGCGCGGCACTTGAACGGCAGTGCGTGTGAATGCGCATGTGAGCCCCTACCCCGCATTTCGCCCGGCAGCCACAGCGTTCCCCCGGCCGGCCCTTTCCTGGCGCGGCACTTGAACGGCAGTGCGTGTGCTTGTGAGCCCTACCCCGCATTTCGCCCGGCAGCCACAGCGTTCCCCCGGCCGGCATTTTCCTGGCGCGGCACTTGAACGGCAGTGCGTGTGAATGCGCATGTATGCCCTACCCCGCATTTCGCCCAGCAGCCAGAGCGTTCCCCCGGCCGGCCCTTTCCTGGCGCGGCACTTGAACGGCGTGCGTGTGAATGCGCATGTGAGCCCTACCCCGCATTTCGCCCGGCAGCCACAGCGTTCCCCCGGCCGGCCCTTTCCTGGCGCGGCACTTGAACGGCAGTGCGTGTGTGCATGTGAGCCCTACCCCGCATTTCGCCCGGCAGACAAAGCGTTCCCTACCTGACGCAATGCGTGAAAGTCAGTGCGTGTGTGCATGTGAGCCCTACCCCGCATTTCGCCCGGCAGACAAAGCGTTCCCTACCTGACGCAATGCGTGAGGGGTACTGGGTGTGTGCATGTGAGCCCTTCCCCTCATTTCGCCCGGCAGACAAAGCGTTCCCTTTCCTGGCGCAATGCGTGAGGGGGCACTGCGTGTGTGCATGTGAACCCTACCCCGCATTTTGCCCGGCACCCAAAAGGATCCCCTGGGTTTCCCTTTCCTGGCGCAATGCGTGAGGGTCAGTGCGTGTGTGCATGTGAGCCCTACCCCGCATTTCGCCCGGCAGACAAAGCGTTCCCCCGGCCGGCCCTTTCCTGGCGCGGCACTTGAACGGCAGTGCGTGTGTGCATGTGAGCCCTACCCCGCATTTCGCCCGGCAGACAAAGCGTTCCCCCGGCCGGCCCTTTCCTGGCGCGGCACTTGAACGGCAGTGCGTGTGAATGTGAGCCCTACCCCGCATTTCGCCCGGCAGCCACAGCGTTCCCCCGGCCGGCCCTTTCCTGGCGCGGCACTTGAACGGCAGTGCGTGTGAATGTGAGCCCTTCCCCGCATTTCGCCCGGCAGCCACAGCGTTCCCCCGGCCGGCCCTTTCCTGGCGCGGCACTTGAACGGCAGTGCGTGTGAATGTGAGCCCTACCCCGCATTTCGCCCGGCAGCCACAGCGTTCCCCCGGCCGGCCCTTTCCTGGCGCGGCACTTGAACGGCAGTGCGTGTGAATGCGCATGTGAGCCCTACCCCGCATTTCGCCCGGCAGCCAGAGCGTTCCCCCGGCCGGCCCTTTCCTGGCGCGGCACTTGAACGGCAGTGCGTGTGAATGTGAGCCCTACCCCGCATTTCGCCCGGCAGCCACAGCGTTCCCCCGGCCGGCCCTTTCCTGGCGCGGCACTTGAACGGCAGTGCGTGTGTGCATGTGAGCCCTACCCCGCATTTCGCCCGGCAGCCAGAGCGTTCCCCCGGCCGGCCCTTTCCTGGCGCGGCACTTGAACGGCAGTGCGTGTGCTTGTGAGCCCTACCCCGCATTTCGCCCGGCAGCCACAGCGTTCCCCCGGCCGGCCCTTTCCTGGCGCGGCACTTGAACGGCAGTGCGTGTGAATGCGCATGTGAGCCCTACCCCGCATTTCGCCCAGCAGCCACAGCGTTCCCCCGGCCGGCCCTTTCCTGGCGCGGCACTTGAACGGCAGTGCGTGTGAATGTGAGCCCTACCCCGCATTTCGCCCGGCAGCCACAGCGTTCCCCCGGCCGGCCCTTTCCTGGCGCGGCACTTGAACGGCAGTGCGTGTGATTGTGAGCCCTACCCCGCATTTCGCCCGGCACCCAAAAGGATCCCCCGGCCGGCCCTTTCCTGGCGCGGCACTTGAACGGCAGTGCGTGTGAATGCGCATGTGAGCCCTACCCCGCATTTCGCCCGGCAGCCAGAGCGTTCCCCCGGCCGGCCCTTTCCTGGCGCGGCACTTGAACGGCAGTGCGTGTGAATGCGCATGTATGCCCTACCCCGCATTTCGCCCGGCAGCCACAGCGTTCCCCCGGCCGGCATTTTCCTGGCGCGGCACTTGAACGGCAGTGCGTGTGAATGCGCATGTGAGCCCTACCCCGCATTTTGCCCGGCACCCAAAAGGATCCCCCGGCCGGCCCTTTCCTGGCGCGGCACTTGAACGGCAGTGCGTGTGAATGTGAGCCCTACCCCGCATTTCGCCCGGCAGCCACAGCGTTCCCCCGGCCGGCCCTTTCCTGGCGCGGCACTTGAACGGCAGTGCGTGTGTGCATGTGAGCCCTACCCCGCATTTCGCCCGGCAGCCAGAGCGTTCCCCCGGCCGGCCCTTTCCTGGCGCGGCACTTGAACGGCAGTGCGTGTGAATGCGCATGTGAGCCCTACCCCGCATTTCGACCGGCAGCCAGAGCGTTCCCCCGGCCGGCCCTTTCCTGGCGCGGCACTTGAACGGCAGTGCGTGTGTGCATGTGAGCCCTACCCCGCATTTCGCCCGGCAGCCACAGCGTTCCCCCGGCCGGCCCTTTCCTGGCGCGGCACTTGAACGGCAGTGCGTGTGAATGCGCATGTGAGCCCTACCCCGCATTTCGCCCGGCACCCAAAAGGATCCCCCGGCCGGCCCTTTCCTGGCGCGGCACTTGAACGGCAGTGCGTGTGAATGTGAGCCCTTCCCCGCATTTCGCCCGGCAGCCACAGCGTTCCCCCGGCCGGCCCTTTCCTGGCGCGGCACTTGAACGGCAGTGCGTGTGAATGTGAGCCCTACCCCGCATTTCGCCCGGCAGCCAGAGCGTTCCCCCGGCCGGCCCTTTCCTGGCGCGGCACTTGAACGGCAGTGCGTGTGTGCATGTGAGCCCTACCCCGCATTTCGCCCGGCAGCCAGAGCGTTCCCCCGGCCGGCCCTTTCCTGGCGCGGCACTTGAACGGCAGTGCGTGTGAATGCGCATGTGAGCCCTACCCCGCATTTCGCCCGGCAGCCACAGCGTTCCCCCGGCCGGCCCTTTCCTGGCGCGGCACTTGAACGGCAGTGCGTGTGTGCATGTGAGCCCTACCCCGCATTTCGCCCGGCAGACAAAGCGTTCCCTACCTGACGCAATGCGTGAAAGTCAGTGCGTGTGTGCATGTAAGCCCTTCCCCGCATTTCGCCCGGCAGACAAAGCGTTCCCTACCTGACGCAATGCGTGAGGGGTACTGGGTGTGTGCATGTGAGCCCTTCCCCGCATTTCGCCCGGCAGACAAAGCGTTCCCTTTCCTGGCGCAATGCGTGAGGGGGCACTGCGTGTGTGCATGTGAACCCTACCCCGCATTTTGCCCGGCAGCCACAGCGTTCCCCCGGCCGGCCCTTTCCTGGCGCGGCACTTGAACGGCAGTGCGTGTGAATGTGAGCCCTACCCCGCATTTCGCCCGGCAGCCACAGCGTTCCCCCGGCCGGCCCTTTCCTGGCGCGGCACTTGAACGGCAGTGCGTGTGATTGTGAGCCCTACCCCGCATTTCGCCCGGCACCCAAAAGGATCCCCCGGCCGGCCCTTTCCTGGCGCGGCACTTGAACGGCAGTGCGTGTGAATGCGCATGTGAGCCCTACCCCGCATTTCGCCCGGCAGCCAGAGCGTTCCCCCGGCCGGCCCTTTCCTGGCGCGGCACTTGAACGGCAGTGCGTGTGAATGTGAGCCCTACCCCGCATTTCGCCCGGCAGCCACAGCGTTCCCCCGGCCGGCCCTTTCCTGGCGCGGCACTTGAACGGCAGTGCGTGTGTGCATGTGAGCCCTACCCCGCATTTCGCCCGGCAGCCAGAGCGTTCCCCCGGCCGGCCCTTTCCTGGCGCGGCACTTGAACGGCAGTGCGTGTGCTTGTGAGCCCTACCCCGCATTTCGCCCGGCAGCCACAGCGTTCCCCCGGCCGGCCCTTTCCTGGCGCGGCACTTGAACGGCAGTGCGTGTGAATGCGCATGTGAGCCCTACCCCGCATTTCGCCCAGCAGCCACAGCGTTCCCCCGGCCGGCCCTTTCCTGGCGCGGCACTTGAACGGCAGTGCGTGTGAATGCGCATGTGAGCCCTACCCCGCATTTCGCCCAGCAGCCACAGCGTTCCCCCGGCCGGCCCTTTCCTGGCGCGGCACTTGAACGGCAGTGCGTGTGAATGCGCATGTATGCCCTACCCCGCATTTCGCCCGGCAGCCACAGCGTTCCCCCGGCCGGCATTTTCCTGGCGCGGCACTTGAACGGCAGTGCGTGTGAATGCGCATGTGAGCCCTACCCCGCATTTTGCCCGGCACCCAAAAGGATCCCCCGGCCGGCCCTTTCCTGGCGCGGCACTTGAACGGCAGTGCGTGTGAATGTGAGCCCTACCCCGCATTTCGCCCGGCAGCCACAGCGTTCCCCCGGCCGGCCCTTTCCTGGCGCGGCACTTGAACGGCAGTGCGTGTGTGCATGTGAGCCCTACCCCGCATTTCGCCCGGCAGCCAGAGCGTTCCCCCGGCCGGCCCTTTCCTGGCGCGGCACTTGAACGGCAGTGCGTGTGAATGCGCATGTGAGCCCTACCCCGCATTTCGCCCGGCAGCCACAGCGTTCCCCCGGCCGGCCCTTTCCTGGCGCGGCACTTGAACGGCAGTGCGTGTGAATGTGAGCCCTTCCCCGCATTTCGCCCGGCAGCCACAGCGTTCCCCCGGCCGGCCCTTTCCTGGCGCGGCACTTGAACGGCAGTGCGTGTGAATGTGAGCCCTACCCCGCATTTCGCCCGGCAGCCAGAGCGTTCCCCCGGCCGGCCCTTTCCTGGCGCGGCACTTGAACGGCAGTGCGTGTGTGCATGTGAGCCCTACCCCGCATTTCGCCCGGCAGCCAGAGCGTTCCCCCGGCCGGCCCTTTCCTGGCGCGGCACTTGAACGGCAGTGCGTGTGAATGCGCATGTGAGCCCTACCCCGCATTTCGCCCGGCAGCCACAGCGTTCCCCCGGCCGGCCCTTTCCTGGCGCGGCACTTGAACGGCAGTGCGTGTGTGCATGTGAGCCCTACCCCGCATTTCGCCCGGCAGACAAAGCGTTCCCTACCTGACGCAATGCGTGAAAGTCAGTGCGTGTGTGCATGTAAGCCCTTCCCCGCATTTCGCCCGGCAGACAAAGCGTTCCCTACCTGACGCAATGCGTGAGGGGTACTGGGTGTGTGCATGTGAGCCCTTCCCCGCATTTCGCCCGGCAGACAAAGCGTTCCCTTTCCTGGCGCAATGCGTGAGGGGGCACTGCGTGTGTGCATGTGAACCCTACCCCGCATTTTGCCCGGCACCCAAAAGGATCTCCTGGGTTTCCCTTTCCTGGCGCAATGCGTGAGGGTCAGTGCGTGTGTGCATGTGAGCCCTACCCCGCATTTCGCCCGGCAGACAAAGCGTTCCCTACCTGACGCAATGCGTGAGGGCTACTGGGTGTGTGCATGTGAGCCCTTCCCCGCATTTCGCCCCGGCAGACAAAGCGTTCCCTACCTGACGCAATGCGTGAGGGGTACTGGGTGTGTGCATGTGAGTTCCCCCCCTTATTTCGCCCGGCAGACAAAGCGTTCCTTTTCCTGGCGCAATGCGTGAGGGGGCACTGCGTGTGTGCATGTGAACCCTACCCCGCATTTTGCCCGGCACCCAAAAGGATCCCCTGGGTTTCCCTTTCCTGGCGCAATGCGTGAGGGTCAGTGCGTGTGTGCATGTGAGCCCTACCCCGCATTTCGCCCGGCAGACAAAGCGTTCCCCCGGCCGGCCCTTTCCTGGCGCGGCACTTGAACGGCAGTGCGTGTGAATGTGAGCCCTACCCCGCATTTCGCCCGGCAGCCACAGCGTTCCCCCGGCCGGCCCTTTCCTGGCGCGGCACTTGAACGGCAGTGCGTGTGTGCATGTGAGCCCTACCCCGCATTTCGCCCGGCAGCCAGAGCGTTCCCCCGGCCGGCCCTTTCCTGGCGCGGCACTTGAACGGCAGTGCGTGTGAATGCGCATGTGAGCCCTACCCCGCATTTCGCCCGGCAGCCACAGCGTTCCCCCGGCCGGCCCTTTCCTGGCGCGGCACTTGAACGGCAGTGCGTGTGCTTGTGAGCCCTACCCCGCATTTCGCCCGGCAGCCACAGCGTTCCCCCGGCCGGCATTTTCCTGGCGCGGCACTTGAACGGCAGTGCGTGTGAATGCGCATGTATGCCCTACCCCGCATTTCGCCCGGCAGCCACAGCGTTCCCCCGGCCGGCCCTTTCCTGGCGCGGCACTTGAACGGCAGTGCGTGTGAATGCGCATGTCAGCCCTACCCCGCATTTCGCCCAGCAGCCACAGCGTTCCCCCGGCCGGCCCTTTCCTGGCGCGGCACTTGAACGGCAGTGCGTGTGAATGTGAGCCCTACCCCGCATTTCGCCCGGCAGCCACAGCGTTCCCCCGGCCGGCCCTTTCCTGGCGCGGCACTTGAACGGCAGTGCGTGTGAATGTGAGCCCTACCCCGCATTTCGACCGGCAGCCAGAGCGTTCCCCCGGCCGGCCCTTTCCTGGCGCGGCACTTGAACGGCAGTGCGTGTGAATGTGAGCCCTACCCCGCATTTTGCCCGGCAGCCACAGCGTTCCCCCGGCCGGCCCTTTCCTGGCGCGGCACTTGAACGGCAGTGCGTGTGAATGCGCATGTGAGCCCTACCCCGCATTTCGCCCGGCAGCCACAGCGTTCCCCCGGCCGGCCCTTTCCTGGCGCGGCACTTGAACGGCAGTGCGTGTGAATGTGAGCCCTTCCCCGCATTTCGCCCGGCAGCCACAGCGTTCCCCCGGCCGGCCCTTTCCTGGCGCGGCACTTGAACGGCAGTGCGTGTGAATGCGCATGTGAGCCCTACCCCGCATTTCGCCCGGCAGCCACAGCGTTCCCCCGGCCGGCCCTTTCCTGGCGCGGCACTTGAACGGCAGTGCGTGTGAATGCGCATGTGAGCCCTACCCCGCATTTCGTCCAGCAGCCACAGCGTTCCCCCGGCCGGCCCTTTCCTGGCGCGGCACTTGAACGGCAGTGCGTGTGAATGTGAGCCCTACCCCGCATTTCGCCCGGCAGCCACAGCGTTCCCCCGGCCGGCCCTTTCCTGGCGCGGCACTTGAACGGCAGTGCGTGTGAATGTGAGCCCTACCCCGCATTTCGCCCGGCAGCCACAGCGTTCCCCCGGCCGGCCCTTTCCTGGCGCGGCACTTGAACGGCAGTGCGTGTGAATGCGCATGTGAGCCCTACCCCGCATTTCGCCCGGCAGCCACAGCGTTCCCCCGGCCGGCCCTTTCCTGGCGCGGCACTTGAACGGCAGTGCGTGTGAATGCGCATGTATGCCCTACCCCGCATTTCGCCCGGCAGCCACAGCGTTCCCCCGGCCGGCCCTTTCCTGGCGCGGCACTTGAACGGCAGTGCGTGTGAATGTGAGCCCTACCCCGCATTTCGACCGGCAGCCAAAGCGTTCCCCCGGCCGGCCCTTTCCTGGCGCGGCACTTGAACGGCAGTGCGTGTGAATGCGCATGTGAGCCCTACCCCGCATTTCGCCCAGCAGCCACAGCGTTCCCCCGGCCGGCCCTTTCCTGGCGCGGCACTTGAACGGCAGTGCGTGTGAATGTGAGCCCTACCCCGCATTTCGCCCGGCAGCCAGAGCGTTCCCCCGGCCGGCCCTTTCCTGGCGCGGCACTTGAACGGCAGTGCGTGTGAATGTGAGCCCTACCCCGCATTTCGACCGGCAGCCACAGCGTTCCCCCGGCCGGCCCTTTCCTGGCGCGGCACTTGAACGGCAGTGCGTGTGATTGTGAGCCCTACCCCGCATTTCGCCCGGCAGCCACAGCGTTCCCCCGGCCGGCCCTTTCCTGGCGCGGCACTTGAACGGCAGTGCGTGTGAATGCGCATGTGAGCCCTACCCCGCATTTCGCCCGGCAGCCACAGCGTTCCCCCGGCCGGCCCTTTCCTGGCGCGGCACTTGAACGGCAGTGCGTGTGAATGTGAGCCCTTCCCCGCATTTTGCCCGGCAGCCACAGCGTTCCCCCGGCCGGCCCTTTCCTGGCGCGGCACTTGAACGGCAGTGCGTGTGAATGTGAGCCCTACCCCGCATTTCGCCCAGCAGCCACAGCGTTCCCCCGGCCGGCCCTTTCCTGGCGCGGCACTTGAACGGCAGTGCGTGTGCTTGTGAGCCCTACCCCGCATTTCGCCCGGCAGCCACAGCGTTCCCCCGGCCGGCCCTTTCCTGGCGCGGCACTTGAACGGCGTGCGTGTGAATGCGCATGTGAGCCCTACCCCGCATTTCGCCCGGCAGCCACAGCGTTCCCCCGGCCGGCCCTTTCCTGGCGCGGCACTTGAACGGCAGTGCGTGTGCATGTGAGCCCTACCCCGCATTTCGCCCAGCAGCCAGAGCGTTCCCCCGGCCGGCCCTTTCCTGGCGCGGCACTTGAACGGCAGTGCGTGTGAATGTGAGCCCTTCCCCGCATTTTGCCCGGCAGCCACAGCGTTCCCCCGGCCGGCCCTTTCCTGGCGCGGCACTTGAACGGCAGTGCGTGTGAATGTGAGCCCTACCCCGCATTTCGCCCAGCAGCCACAGCGTTCCCCCGGCCGGCCCTTTCCTGGCGCGGCACTTGAACGGCAGTGCGTGTGCTTGTGAGCCCTACCCCGCATTTCGCCCGGCAGCCACAGCGTTCCCCCGGCCGGCCCTTTCCTGGCGCGGCACTTGAACGGCGTGCGTGTGAATGCGCATGTGAGCCCTACCCCGCATTTCGCCCGGCAGCCACAGCGTTCCCCCGGCCGGCCCTTTCCTGGCGCGGCACTTGAACGGCAGTGCGTGTGCATGTGAGCCCTACCCCGCATTTCGCCCGGCAGACAAAGCGTTCCCTACCTGACGCAATGCGTGAAAGTCAGTGCGTGTGTGCATGTGAGCCCTACCCCGCATTTCGCCCGGCAGACAAAGCGTTCCCTACCTGACGCAATGCGTGAGGGCTACTGGGTGTGTGCATGTGAGCCCTTCCCCGCATTTCGCCCCGGCAGACAAAGCGTTCCCTACCTGACGCAATGCGTGAGGGGTACTGGGTGTGTGCATGTGAGTTCCCACCCTTATTTCGCCCGGCAGACAAAGCGTTCCTTTTCCTGGCGCAATGCGTGAGGGGGCACTGCGTGTGTGCATGTGAACCCTACCCCGCATTTTGCCCGGCACCCAAAAGGATCCCCTGGGTTTCCCTTTCCTGGCGCAATGCGTGAGGGTCAGTGCGTGTGTGCATGTGAGCCCTACCCCGCATTTCGCCCGGCAGACAAAGCGTTCCCCCGGCCGGCCCTTTCCTGGCGCGGCACTTGAACGGCAGTGCGTGTGAATGTGAGCCCTACTCCGCATTTCGCCCGGCAGCCACAGCGTTCCCCCGGCCGGCCCTTTCCTGGCGCGGCACTTGAACGGCAGTGCGTGTGTGCATGTGAGCCCTACCCCGCATTTCGCCCGGCAGCCAGAGCGTTCCCCCGGCCGGCCCTTTCCTGGCGCGGCACTTGAACGGCAGTGCGTGTGAATGCGCATGTGAGCCCTACCCCGCATTTCGCCCGGCAGCCACAGCGTTCCCCCGGCCGGCCCTTTCCTGGCGCGGCACTTGAACGGCAGTGCGTGTGAATGTGAGCCCTACCCCGCATTTCGCCCGGCAGCCACAGCGTTCCCCCGGCCGGCCCTTTCCTGGCGCGGCACTTGAACGGCAGTGCGTGTGCTTGTGAGCCCTACCCCGCATTTCGCCCGGCAGCCACAGCGTTCCCCCGGCCGGCCCTTTCCTGGCGCGGCACTTGAACGGCGTGCGTGTGAATGCGCATGTGAGCCCTACCCCGCATTTCGCCCGGCAGCCACAGCGTTCCCCCGGCCGGCCCTTTCCTAGCGCGGCACTTGAACGGCAGTGCGTGTGCATGTGAGCCCTACCCCGCATTTCGCCCGGCAGACAAAGCGTTCCCTACCTGACGCAATGCGTGAAAGTCAGTGCGTGTGTGCATGTGAGCCCTTCCCCGCATTTCGCCCGGCAGACAAAGCGTTCCCTACCTGACGCAATGCGTGAGGGCTACTGGGTGTGTGCATGTGAGCCCTTCCCCGCATTTCGCCCGGCAGACAAAGCGTTCCCTTTCCTGGCGCAATGCGTGAGGGGGCACTGCGTGTGTGCATGTGAACCCTACCCCGCATTTTGCCCGGCACCCAAAAGGATCTCCTGGGTTTCCCTTTCCTGGCGCAATGCGTGAGGGTCAGTGCGTGTGTGCATGTGAGCCCTACCCCGCATTTCGCCCGGCAGACAAAGCGTTCCCTACCTGACGCAATGCGTGAGGGCTACTGGGTGTGTGCATGTGAGCCCTTCCCCGCATTTCGCCCCGGCAGACAAAGCGTTCCCTACCTGACGCAATGCGTGAGGGGTACTGGGTGTGTGCATGTGAGTTCCCCCCCTTATTTCGCCCGGCAGACAAAGCGTTCCTTTTCCTGGCGCAATGCGTGAGGGGGCACTGCGTGTGTGCATGTGAACCCTACCCCGCATTTTGCCCGGCACCCAAAAGGATCCCCTGGGTTTCCCTTTCCTGGCGCAATGCGTGAGGGTCAGTGCGTGTGTGCATGTGAGCCCTACCCCGCATTTCGCCCGGCAGACAAAGCGTTCCCCCGGCCGGCCCTTTCCTGGCGCGGCACTTGAACGGCAGTGCGTGTGAATGTGAGCCCTACCCCGCATTTCGCCCGGCAGCCACAGCGTTCCCCGGCCGGCCCTTTCCTGGCGCGGCACTTGAACGGCAGTGCGTGTGTGCATGTGAGCCCTACCCCGCATTTCGCCCGGCAGCCAGAGCGTTCCCCCGGCCGGCCCTTTCCTGGCGCGGCACTTGAACGGCAGTGCGTGTGAATGCGCATGTGAGCCCTACCCCGCATTTCGCCCGGCAGCCACAGCGTTCCCCCGGCCGGCCCTTTCCTGGCGCGGCACTTGAACGGCAGTGCGTGTGCTTGTGAGCCCTACCCCGCATTTCGCCCGGCAGCCAGAGCGTTCCCCCGGCCGGCCCTTTCCTGGCGCGGCACTTGAACGGCAGTGCGTGTGAATGCGCATGTGAGCCCTACCCCGCATTTCGCCCGGCAGCCACAGCGTTCCCCCGGCCGGTCCTTTCCTGGCGCGGCACTTGAACGGCAGTGCGTGTGAATGTGAGCCCTACCCCGCATTTCGACCGGCAGCCAGAGCGTTCCCCCGGCCGGCCCTTTCCTGGCGCGGCACTTGAACGGCAGTGCGTGTGAATGTGAGCCCTACCCCGCATTTCGCCCGGCAGCCACAGCGTTCCCCCGGCCGGCCCTTTCCTGGCGCGGCACTTGAACGGCAGTGCGTGTGAATGCGCATGTGAGCCCTACCCCGCATTTCGCCCGGCAGCCACAGCGTTCCCCCGGCCGGCCCTTTCCTGGCGCGGCACTTGAACGGCGTGCGTGTGAATGCGCATGTGAGCCCTACCCCGCATTTCGCCCGGCAGCCACAGCGTTCCCCCGGCCGGCCCTTTCCTGGCGCGGCACTTGAACGGCAGTGCGTGTGCTTGTGAGCCCTACCCCGCATTTCGCCCGGCAGCCAGAGCGTTCCCCCGGCCGGCATTTTCCTGGCGCGGCACTTGAACGGCAGTGCGTGTGAATGCGCATGTATGCCCTACCCCGCATTTCGCCCGGCAGACAAAGCGTTCCCCCGGCCGGCCCTTTCCTGGCGCGGCACTTGAACGGCAGTGCGTGTGAATGCGCATGTGAGCCCTACCCCGCATTTCGCCCAGCAGCCACAGCGTTCCCCCGGCCGGCCCTTTCCTGGCGCGGCACTTGAACGGCAGTGCGTGTGAATGCGCATGTGAGCCCTACCCCGCATTTCGCCCAGCAGCCACAGAGTTCCCCCGGCCGGCCCTTTCCTGGCGCGGCACTTGAACGGCAGTGCGTGTGCATGTGAGCCCTACCCCGCATTTCGCCCGGCAGACAAAGCGTTCCCTACCTGACGCAATGCGTGAGGGGTACTGGGTGTGTGCATGTGAGCCCTTCCCCGCATTTCGCCCGGCAGACAAAGCGTTCCCTTTCCTGGCGCAATGCGTGAGGGGGCACTGCGTGTGTGCATGTGAACCCTACCCCGCATTTTGCCCGGCACCCAAAAGGATCCCCTGGGTTTCCCTTTCCTGGCGCAATGCGTGAGGGTCAGTGCGTGTGTGCTTGTGAGCCCTACCCCGCATTTCGCCCGGCAGCCACAGCGTTCCCCCGGCCGGCCCTTTCCTGGCGCGGCACTTGAACGGCAGTGCGTGTGAATGCGCATGTGAGCCCTACCCCGCATTTCGCCCGGCAGCCACAGAGTTCCCCCGGCCGGCCCTTTCCTGGCGCGGCACTTGAACGGCAGTGCGTGTGCATGTGAGCCCTACCCCGCATTTCGCCCGGCAGACAAAGCGTTCCCTACCTGACGCAATGCGTGAAAGTCAGTGCGTGTGTGCATGTGAGCCCTTCCCCGCATTTCGCCCGGCAGACAAAGCGTTCCCTACCTGACGCAATGCGTGAGGGGTACTGGGTGTGTGCATGTGAGCCCTTCCCCGCATTTCGCCCGGCAGACAAAGCGTTCCCTTTCCTGGCGCAATGCGTGAGGGGGCACTGCGTGTGTGCATGTGAACCCTACCCCGCATTTTGCCCGGCACCCAAAAGGATCCCCTGGGTTTCCCTTTCCTGGCGCAATGCGTGAGGGTCAGTGCGTGTGTGCATGTGAGCCCTACCCCGCATTTCGCCCCGGCAGACAAAGCGTTCCCTACCTGACGCAATGCGTGAGGGGTACTGGGTGTGTGCATGTGAGCCCTTCCCCGCATTTCGCCCGGCAGACAAAGCGTTCCCTTTCCTGGCGCAATGCGTGAGGGGGCACTGCGTGTGTGCATGTGAACCCTACCCCGCATTTTGCCCGGCACCCAAAAGGATCCCCTGGGTTTCCCTTTCCTGGCGCAATGCGTGAGGGTCAGTGCGTGTGTGCATGTGAGCCCTACCCCGCATTTCGCCCGGCAGACAAAGCGTTCCCTTTCCTGGCGCAATCCGTGAGGGGGCACTGCGTGTGTGCATGTGAACCCTACCCCGCATTTTGCCCCGCACCCAAAAGGATCCCCTGGGTTTCCCTTTCCTGGCGCAATGCGTGAGGGTCAGTGCGTGTGTGCATGTGAGCCCTACCCCGCATTTCGCCCGGCAGACAAAGCGTTCCCTACCTGACGCAATGCGTGAGGGGTACTGGGTGTGTGCATGTGAGCCCTTCCCCGCATTTCGCCCGGCAGACAAAGCGTTCCCTTTCCTGGCGCAATGCGTGAGGGGGCACTGCGTGTGTGCATGTGAGCCCTACCCCGTATTTTGCCCGGCACCCAAAAGGATCCCATGGGTTTCCCTTTCCTGACGCAATGCGTGAGGGGTACTGGGTGTGTGCATATGAGCCCTTCCCCGCATTTCGCCCGGCAGACAAAGCGTTCCCTACCCGACGCAATGCGTGAGGGTCAGTGCGTGTGTGCATGTGAGCCCTTCCCCGCATTTCGCCCCGGCAGACAAAGCGTTCCCTACCTGACGCAATGCGTGAGGGGTAATGGGTGTGTGCATGTGAGCCCTTCCCCGCATTTCGCCCCGGCAGACAAAGCGTTCCCTACCTGACGCAATGCGTGAGGGGTACTGGGTGTGTGCATATGAGCCCTTCCCCGCATTTCGCCCGGCAGACCAAGCGTTCCCTTTCCTGGCGCAATGCGTGAGGGTCAGTGCGTGTGTGCATGTGAACCCTACCCCGCATTTCGCCCGGCAGAGAAAAGGATCCCCTGGGTTTCCCTTTCCTGGCGCAATGCGTGAGGGTCAGTGCGTGTGTGCATGTGAGCCCTACCCCGCATTTCGCCCGGCAGACAAAGCGTTCCCTACCTGACGCAATGCGTGAGGGGTACTGGGTGTGTGCATGTGAGCCCTTCCCCGCATTTCGCCCGGCAGACAAAGCGTTCCCTTTCCTGGCGCAATGCGTGAGGGGGCACTGCGTGTGTGCATGTGAACCCTACCCCGCATTTTGCCCGGCACCCAAAAGGATCCCCTGGGTTTCCCTTTCCTGGCGCAATGCGTGAGGGTCAGTGCGTGTGTGCATGTGAGCCCTACACCGCATTTCGCCCGGCAGACAAAGCGTTCCCTTTCCTGGCGCAATCCGTGAGGGGGCACTGCGTGTGTGCATGTGAACCCTACCCCGCATTTTGCCCGGCACCCAAAAGGATCCCCTGGGTTTCCCTTTCCTGGCGCAATGCGTGAGGGGTACTGGGTGTGTGCATGTGAGCCCTTCCCCGCATTTCGCCCGGCAGACAAAGCGTTCCCTTTCCTGGCGCAATGCGTGAGGGGGCACTGCGTGTGTGCATGTGAGCCCTACCCCGCATTTTGCCCGGCACCCAAAAGGATCCCCTGGGTTTCCCTTTCCTGGCGCAATGCGTGAGGGTCAGTGCGTGTGTGCATGTGAGCCCTACCCCGCATTTCGCCCGGCAGACAAAGCGTTCCCTACCTGACGCAATGCGTGAGGGGTACTGGTGTGTGCATGTGAGCCCTTCCCCGCATTTCGCCCGGCAGACAAAGCGTTCCCTTTCCTGGCGCAATGCGTGAGGGGGCACTGCGTGTGTGCATGTGAACCCTACCCCGCATTTTGCCCGGCACCCAAAAGGATCCCCTGGGTTTCCCTTTCCTGGCGCAATGCGTGAGGGTCAGTGCGTGTGTGCATGTGAGCCCTACCCCGCATTTCGCCCCGGCAGACAAAGCGTTCCCTACCTGACGCAATGCGTGAGGGGTACTGGGTGTGTGCATGTGAGCCCTTCCCCGCATTTCGCCCGGCAGCCAAGCGTTCCCTTTCCTGGCGCAATGCGTGAGGGGGCACTGCGTGTGTGCATGTGAGCCCTACCCCGCATTTTGCCCGGCACCCAAAAGGATCCCCTGGGTTTCCCTTTCCTGGCGCAATGCGTGAGGGTCAGTGCGTGTGTGCATGTGAGCCCTACCCCGCATTTCGCCCGGCAGACAAAGCGTTCCCTACCTGACGCAATGCGTGAGGGCTACTGGGTGTGTGCATGTGAACCCTTCCCCGCATTTCGCCCGGCAGACAAAGCGTTCCCTTTCCTGGCGCAATCCGTGAGGGGGCACTGCGTGTGTGCATGTGAATCCTACCCCGCATTTTGCCCGGCACCCAAAAGGATCCCCTGGTTTCCCTTTCCTGGCGCATGCGTGAGGGGTACTGGGTGTGTGCATGTGAGCCCTTCCCCGCATTTCGCCCGGCAGACAAAGCGTTCCCTTTCCTGGCGCAATGCGTGAGGGGGCACTGCGTGTGTGCATGTGAGCCCTACCCCGCATTTTGCCCGGCACCCAAAAGGATCCCCTGGGTTTCCCTTTCCTGGCGCAATGCGTGAGGGTCAGTGCGTGTGTGCATGTGAGCCCTACCCCGAATTCGCCCGGCAGACAAAGCGTTCCCTACCTGACGCAATGCGTGAGGGGTACTGGGTGTGTGCATGTGAGCCCTTCCCCGCATTTCGCCCGGCAGACAAAGCGTTCCCTTTCCTGGCGCAATCCGTGAGGGGGCACTGCGTGTGTGCATGTGAACCCTACCCCGCATTTTGCCCGGCACCCAAAAGGATCCCCTGGGTTTCCCTTTCCTGGCGCAATGCGTGAGGGGTACTGGGTATGGTGGTGCATGTGAGCCCTTCCCCGCATTTCGCCCGGCAGACAAAGCGTTCCCTTTCCTGGCGCAATGCGTGAGGGGGCACTGCGTGTTGTGCATGTGAGCCCTACCCCGCATTTTGCCCGGCACCCAAAAGGATCCCCTGGGTTTTCCCTTTCCTGGCGCAATGCGTGAGGGTCAGTGCGTGTGTGCATGTGAGCCCTACCCCCGCATTTCGCCCGGCAGACAAAGCGTTCCCTACCTGACGCAATGCGTGAGGGGTACTGGGTGTGTGCATGTGAGCCCTTCCCCGCATTTCGCCCGGCAGACAAAGCGTTCCCTTTCCTGGGCGCAATGCGTGAGGGGGCACTGCGTGTGTGCATGTGAGCCCTACCCCGCATTTTGCCCGGCACCCAAAGGATCCCCTGGGTTTCCCTTTCCTGGCGCAATGCGTGAGGGTCAGTGCGTGTGTGCATGTGAGCCCTACCCCGCATTTCGCCCGGCAGACAAAGCGTTCCCTACCTGACGCAATGCGTGAGGGGTACTGGGTGTGTGCATGTGAGCCCTTCCCCGCATTTCGCCCGGCAGACAAAGCGTTCCCTACCTGACGCAATGCGTGAGGGGTACTGGGTGTGTGCATGTGAGCCCTTCCCCGCATTTCGCCCGGCAGACAAAGCGTTCCCTACCTGACGCAATGCGTGAGGGTCACTGCGTGTGTGCATGTGAGCCCTTCCCCGCATTTCGCCCGGCAGACAAAGCGTTCCCTTTCCTGGCGCAATGCGTGAGGGTCACTGCGTGTGTGCATGTGAGCCCTACCCCGCATTTCGCCCGGCAGACAAAAGGATCCCCTGGGTTTCCCTTTCCTGGCGCAATGCGTGAGGGTCAGTGCGTGTGTGCATGTGAGCCCTACCCCGCATTTCGCCCGGCAGACAAAGCGTTCCCTACCTGACGCAATGCGTGAGGGGTACTGGGTGTGTGCATGTGAGCCCTTCCCCGCATTTCGCCCGGCAGACAAAGCGTTCCCTTTCCTGGCGCAATGCGTGAGGGGGCACTGCGTGTGTGCATGTGAGCCCTACCCCGCATTTTGCCCGGCACCCAAAAGGATCCCCTGGGTTTCCCTTTCCTGGCGCAATGCGTGAGGGTCAGTGCGTGTGTGCATGTGAGCCCTACCCCGCATTTCGCCCGGCAGACAAAGCGTTCCCTACCTGACGCAATGCGTGAGGGGTACTGGGTGTGTGCATGTGAGCCCTTCCCCGCATTTCGCCCGGCAGACAAAGCGTTCCCTTTCCTGGCGCAATGCGTGAGGGGCACTGCGTGTGTGCATGTGAGCCCTACCCCGCATTTTGCCCGGCACCCAAAAGGATCCCCTGGGTTTCCCTTTCCTGGCGCAATGCGTGAGGGTCAGTGCGTGTGTGCATGTGAGCCCTTCCCCGCATTTCGCCCGGCAGACAAAGCGTTCCCTTTCCTGGCGCAATGCGTGAGGGGGCACTGCGTGTGTGCATGTGAGCCCTACCCCGCATTTTGCCCGGCACCCAAAAGGATCCCCTGGGTTTCCCTTTCCTGGCGCAATGCGTGAGGGTCAGTGCGTGTGTGCATGTGAGCCCTACCCCGCATTTCGCCCGGCAGACAAAGCGTTCCCTTCCTGGCGCAATGCGTGAGGGGGCACTGCGTGTGTGCATGTGAGCCCTACCCCGCATTTTGCCCGGCACCCAAAAGGATCCCCTGGGTTTCCCTTTCCTGGCGCAATGCGTGAGGGTCAGTGCGTGTGTGCATGTGAGCCCTACCCCGCATTTCGCCCGGCAGACAAAGCGTTCCCTACCTGACGCAATGCGTGAGGGGTACTGGGTGTGTGCATGTGAGCCCTTCCCCGCATTTCGCCCGGCAGACAAAGCGTTCCCTTTCCTGGCGCAATGCGTGAGGGGGCACTGCGTGTGTGCATGTGAGCCCTACCCCGCATTTTGCCCGGCACCCAAAAGGATCCCCTGGGTTTCCCTTTCCTGGCGCAATGCGTGAGGGTCAGTGCGTGTGTGCATGTGAGCCCTTCCCCGCATTTCGCCCGGCAGACAAAGCGTTCCCTTTCCTGACGCAATGCGTGAGGGGGCACTGCGTGTGTGCATGTGAGCCCTACCCCGCATTTTGCCCGGCACCCAAAAGGATCCCCTGGGTTTCCCTTTCCTGGCGCAATGCGTGAGGGTCAGTGCGTGTGTGCATGTGAGCCCTACCCCGCATTTCGCCCGGCAGACAAAGCGTTCCCTTTCCTGGCGCAATGCGTGAGGGGGCACTGCGTGTGTGCATGTGAGCCCTACCCCGCATTTGCCCAGCACCCAAAAGGATCCCCTGGGTTTCCCTTTCCTGGCGCAATGCGTGAGGGTCAGTGCGTGTGTGCATGTGAGCCCTACCCCGCATTTCGCCCGGCAGACAAAGCGTTCCCTACCTGACGCAATGCGTGAGGGGTACTGGGTGTGTGCATGTGAGCCCTTCCCCGCATTTCGCCCGGCAGACAAAGCGTTCCCTTTCCTGGCGCAATGCGTGAGGGGGCACTGCGTGTGTGCATGTGAGCCCTACCCCGCATTTTGCCCGGCACCCAAAAGGATCCCCTGGGTTTCCCTTTCCTGGCGCAATGCGTGAGGGTACTGGGTGTGTGCATGTGAGCCCTTCCCCGCATTTCGCCCGGCAGACAAAGCGTTCCCTTTCCTGGCGCAATGCGTGAGGGGGCACTGCGTGTGTGCATGTGAGCCCTACCCCGCATTTTGCCCGGCACCCAAAAGGATCCCCTGGGTTTCCCTTTCCTGGCGCAATGCGTGAGGGTCAGTGCGTGTGTGCATGTGAGCCCTACCCCGCATTTCGCCCGGCAGACAAAGCGTTCCCTACCTGACGCAATGCGTGAGGGGTACTGGGTGTGTGCATGTGAGCCCTTCCCCGCATTTCGCCCGGCAGACAAAGCGTTCCCTTTCCTGGCGCAATGCGTGAGGGTCACTGCGTGTGTGCATGTGAGCCCTACCCCGCATTTCGCCCGGCACCCAAAAGGATCCCCTGGGTTTCCCTTTCCTGGCGCAATGCGTGAGGGGTACTGGGTGTGTGCATGTGAGCCCTTCCCCGCATTTCGCCCGGCAGACAAAGCGTTCCCTTTCCTGGCGCAATGCGTGAGGGGGCACTGCGTGTGTGCATGTGAGCCCTACCCCGCATTTTGCCCGGCACCCAAAGGATCCCCTGGGTTTCCCTTTCCTGGCGCAATGCGTGAGGGTCAGTGCGTGTGTGCATGTGAGCCCTACCCCGCATTTCGCCCGGCAGACAAAGCGTTCCCTACCTGACGCAATGCGTGAGGGGTACTGGGTGTGTGCATGTGAGCCCTTCCCCGCATTTCGCCCGGCAGACAAAGCGTTCCCTTTCCTGGCGCAATGCGTGAGGGGGCACTGCGTGTGTGCATGTGAGCCCTACCCCGCATTTTGCCCGGCACCCAAAAGGATCCCCTGGGTTTCCCTTTCCTGGCGCAATGCGTGAGGGTACTGGGTGTGTGCATGTGAGCCCTTCCCCGCATTTCGCCCGGCAGACAAAGCGTTCCCTTTCCTGGCGCAATGCGTGAGGGGGCACTGCGTGTGTGCATGTGAGCCCTACCCCGCATTTTGCCCGGCACCCAAAAGGATCCCCTGGGTTTCCCTTTCCTGGCGCAATGCGTGAGGGTCAGTGCGTGTGTGCATGTGAGCCCTACCCCGCATTTCGCCCGGCAGACAAAGCGTTCCCTACCTGACGCAATGCGTGAGGGGTACTGGGTGTGTGCATGTGAGCCCTTCCCCGCATTTCGCCCGGCAGACAAAGCGTTCCCTTTCCTGGCGCAATGCGTGAGGGTCACTGCGTGTGTGCATGTGAGCCCTACCCCGCATTTTGCCCGGCACCCAAAAGGATCCCCTGGGTTTCCCTTTCCTGGCGCAATGCGTGAGGGTCAGTGCGTGTGTGCATGTGAGCCCTACCCCGCATTTCGCCCCGGCAGACAAAGCGTTCCCTACCTGACGCAATGCGTGAGGGGTACTGGGTGTGTGCATGTGAGCCCTTCCCCGCATTTCGCCCGGCAGACAAAGCGTTCCCTTTCCTGGCGCAATGCGTGAGGGGGCACTGCGTGTGTGCATGTGAGCCCTACCCCGCATTTTGCCCGGCACCCAAAAGGATCCCCTGGGTTTCCCTTTCCTGGCGCAATGCGTGAGGGTCAGTGCGTGTGTGCATGTGAGCCCTACCCCGCATTTCGCCCGGCAGACAAAGCGTTCCCTACCTGACGCAATGCGTGAGGGGTACTGGGTGTGTGCATGTGAGCCCTTCCCCGCATTTCGCCCGGCAGACAAAGCGTTCCCTTTCCTGGCGCAATGCGTGAGGGGGCACTGCGTGTGTGCATGTGAGCCCTACCCCGCATTTTGCCCGGCACCCAAAGGATCCCCTGGGTTTCCCTTTCCTGGCGCAATGCGTGAGGGTACTGGGTGTGTGCATGTGAGCCCTTCCCCGCATTTCGCCCGGCAGACAAAGCGTTCCCTTTCCTGGCGCAATGCGTGAGGGGGCACTGCGTGTGTGCATGTGAGCCCTACCCCGCATTTTGCCCGGCACCCAAAAGGATCCCCTGGGTTTCCCTTTCCTGGCGCAATGCGTGAGGGTCAGTGCGTGTGTGCATGTGAGCCCTACCCCGCATTTCGCCCGGCAGACAAAGCGTTCCCTACCTGACGCAATGCGTGAGGGGTACTGGGTGTGTGCATGTGAGCCCTACCCCGCATTTCGCCCGGCAGACAAAGCGTTCCCTTCCTGGCGCAATGCGTGAGGGTCAGTGCGTGTGTGCATGTGAGCCCTTCCCCGCATTTCGCCCGGCAGACAAAGCGTTCCCTACCTGACGCAATGCGTGAGGGTCAGTGCGTGTGTGCATGTGAGCCCTTCCCCGCATTTCGCCCCGGCAGACAAAGCGTTCCCTACCTGACGCAATGCGTGAGGGGTACTGGGTGTGTGCATGTGAGCCCTTCCCCGCATTTCGCCCGGCAGACAAAGCGTTCCCTTTCCTGGCGCAATGCGTGAGGGGGCACTGCGTGTGTGCATGTGAGCCCTACCCCGCATTTTGCCCGGCACCCAAAGGATCCCCTGGGTTTCCCTTTCCTGGCGCAATGCGTGAGGGTCAGTGCGTGTGTGCATGTGAGCCCTACCCCGCATTTCGCCCGGCAGACAAAGCGTTCCCTACCTGACGCAATGCGTGAGGGGTACTGGGTGTGTGCATGTGAGCCCTTCCCCGCATTTCGCCCGGCAGACAAAGCGTTCCCTTTCCTGGCGCAATGCGTGAGGGGCACTGCGTGTGTGCATGTGAGCCCTACCCCGCATTTTGCCCGGCACCCAAAAGGATCCCCTGGGTTTCCCTTTCCTGGCGCAATGCGTGAGGGGTACTGGGTGTGTGCATGTGAGCCCTTCCCCGCATTTCGCCCGGCAGACAAAGCGTTCCCTTTCCTGGCGCAATGCGTGAGGGGGCACTGCGTGTGTGCATGTGAGCCCTACCCCGCATTTTGCCCGGCACCCAAAAGGATCCCCTGGGTTTCCCTTTCCTGGCGCAATGCGTGAGGGTCAGTGCGTGTGTGCATGTGAGCCCTACCCCGCATTTCGCCCGGCAGACAAAGCGTTCCCTACCTGACGCAATGCGTGAGGGGTACTGGGTGTGTGCATGTGAGCCCTACCCCGCATTTCGCCCGGCAGACAAAGCGTTCCCTTCCTGACGCAATGCGTGAGGGTCACTGCGTGTGTGCATGTGAGCCCTTCCCCGCATTTCGCCCGGCAGACAAAGCGTTCCCTACCTGACGCAATGCGTGAGGGTCACTGCGTGTGTGCATGTGAGCCCTTCCCCGCATTTCGCCCCGGCAGACAAAGCGTTCCCTACCTGACGCAATGCGTGAGGGGTACTGGGTGTGTGCATGTGAGCCCTTCCCCGCATTTCGCCCGGCAGACAAAGCGTTCCCTTTCCTGGCGCAATGCGTGAGGGGGCACTGCGTGTGTGCATGTGAGCCCTACCCCGCATTTTGCCCGGCACCCAAAAGGATCCCCTGGGTTTCCCTTTCCTGGCGCAATGCGTGAGGGTCAGTGCGTGTGTGCATGTGAGCCCTACCCCGCATTTCGCCCGGCAGACAAAGCGTTCCCTACCTGACGCAATGCGTGAGGGGTACTGGGTGTGTGCATGTGAGCCCTTCCCCGCATTTCGCCCGGCAGACAAAGCGTTCCCTTTCCTGGCGCAATGCGTGAGGGGGCACTGCGTGTGTGCATGTGAGCCCTACCCCGCATTTTGCCCGGCACCCAAAAGGATCCCCTGGGTTTCCCTTTCCTGGCGCAATGCGTGAGGGGTACTGGGTGTGTGCATGTGAGCCCTTCCCCGCATTTCGCCCGGCAGACAAAGCGTTCCCTTTCCTGGCGCAATGCGTGAGGGGGCACTGCGTGTGTGCATGTGAGCCCTACCCCGCATTTTGCCCGGCACCCAAAAGGATCCCCTGGGTTTCCCTTTCCTGGCGCAATGCGTGAGGGTCAGTGCGTGTGTGCATGTGAGCCCTACCCCGCATTTCGCCCGGCAGACAAAGCGTTCCCTACCTGACGCAATGCGTGAGGGGTACTGGGTGTGTGCATGTGAGCCCTTCCCCGCATTTCGCCCGGCAGACAAAGCGTTCCCTTTCCTGGCGCAATGCGTGAGGGTCAGTGCGTGTGTGCATGTGAGCCCTACCCCGCATTTTGCCCGGCACCCAAAAGGATCCCCTGGGTTTCCCTTTCCTGGCGCAATGCGTGAGGGTCAGTGCGTGTGTGCATGTGAGCCCTACCCCGCATTTCGCCCGGCAGACAAAGCGTTCCCTACCTGACGCAATGCGTGAGGGGTACTGGGTGTGTGCATGTGAGCCCTTCCCCGCATTTCGCCCGGCAGACAAAGCGTTCCCTTTCCTGGCGCAATGCGTGAGGGGGCACTGCGTGTGTGCATGTGAGCCCTACCCCGCATTTTGCCCGGCACCCAAAAGGATCCCCTGGGTTTCCCTTTCCTGGCGCAATGCGTGAGGGTCAGTGCGTGTGTGCATGTGAGCCCTACCCCGCATTTCGCCCGGCAGACAAAGCGTTCCCTACCTGACGCAATGCGTGAGGGGTACTGGGTGTGTGCATGTGAGCCCTTCCCCGCATTTCGCCCGGCAGACAAAGCGTTCCCTTTCCTGGCGCAATGCGTGAGGGGGCACTGCGTGTGTGCATGTGAGCCCTACCCCGCATTTTGCCCGGCACCCAAAAGGATCCCCTGGGTTTCCCTTTCCTGGCGCAATGCGTGAGGGGTACTGGGTGTGTGCATGTGAGCCCTTCCCCGCATTTCGCCCGGCAGACAAAGCGTTCCCTTTCCTGGCGCAATGCGTGAGGGGGCACTGCGTGTGTGCATGTGAGCCCTACCCCGCATTTTGCCCGGCACCCAAAAGGATCCCCTGGGTTTCCCTTTCCTGGCGCAATGCGTGAGGGTCAGTGCGTGTGTGCATGTGAGCCCTACCCCGCATTTCGCCCGGCAGACAAAGCGTTCCCTACCTGACGCAATGCGTGAGGGGTACTGGGTGTGTGCATGTGAGCCCTACCCCGCATTTCGCCCCGGCAGACAAAGCGTTCCCGACCTGACGCAATGCGTGAAAGTCAGTGCGTGTGTGCATGTGAGCCCTTCCCCGCATTTCGCCCGGCAGACAAAGCGTTCCCTACCTGACGCAATGCGTGAGGGTCAGTGCGTGTGTGCATGTGAGCCCTTCCCCGCATTTCGCCCCGGCAGACAAAGCGTTCCCTACCTGACGCAATGCGTGAGGGGTACTGGGTGTGTGCATGTGAGCCCTTCCCCGCATTTCGCCCGGCAGACAAAGCGTTCCCTTTCCTGGCGCAATGCGTGAGGGGGCACTGCGTGTGTGCATGTGAGCCCTACCCCGCATTTTGCCCGGCACCCAAAAGGATCCCCTGGGTTTCCCTTTCCTGGCGCAATGCGTGAGGGTCAGTGCGTGTGTGCATGTGAGCCCTACCCCGCATTTCGCCCGGCAGACAAAGCGTTCCCTACCTGACGCAATGCGTGAGGGGTACTGGGTGTGTGCATGTGAGCCCTTCCCCGCATTTCGCCCGGCAGACAAAGCGTTCCCTTTCCTGGCGCAATGCGTGAGGGGGCACTGCGTGTGTGCATGTGAGCCCTACCCCGCATTTTGCCCGGCACCCAAAGGATCCCCTGGGTTTCCCTTTCCTGGCGCAATGCGTGAGGGGTACTGGGTGTGTGCATGTGAGCCCTTCCCCGCATTTCGCCCGGCAGACAAAGCGTTCCCTTTCCTGGCGCAATGCGTGAGGGGGCACTGCGTGTGTGCATGTGAGCCCTACCCCGCATTTTGCCCGGCACCCAAAAGGATCCCCTGGGTTTCCCTTTCCTGGCGCAATGCGTGAGGGTCAGTGCGTGTGTGCATGTGAGCCCTACCCCGCATTTCGCCCGGCAGACAAAGCGTTCCCTACCTGACGCAATGCGTGAGGGGTACTGGGTGTGTGCATGTGAGCCCTACCCCGCATTTCGCCCGGCAGACAAAGCGTTCCCTACCTGACGCAATGCGTGAGGGTCAGTGCGTGTGTGCATGTGAGCCCTTCCCCGCATTTCGCCCGGCAGACAAAGCGTTCCCTACCTGACGCAATGCGTGAGGGGTACTGGGTGTGTGCATGTGAGCCCTTCCCCGCATTTCGCCCGGCAGACAAAGCGTTCCCTTTCCTGGCGCAATGCGTGAGGGTCAGTGCGTGTGTGCATGTGAGCCCTACCCCGCATTTCGCCCGGCAGACAAAGCGTTCCCTACCTGACGCAATGCGTGAGGGGTACTGGGTGTGTGCATGTGAGCCCTTCCCCGCATTTCGCCCGGCAGACAAAGCGTTCCCTTTCCTGGCGCAATGCGTGAGGGGGCACTGCGTGTGTGCATGTGAGCCCTACCCCGCATTTTGCCCGGCACCCAAAAGGATCCCCTGGGTTTCCCTTTCCTGGCGCAATGCGTGAGGGTCAGTGCGTGTGTGCATGTGAGCCCTACCCCGCATTTCGCCCGGCAGACAAAGCGTTCCCTACCTGACGCAATGCGTGAGGGGTACTGGGTGTGTGCATGTGAGCCCTTCCCCGCATTTCGCCCGGCAGACAAAGCGTTCCCTTTCCTGGCGCAATGCGTGAGGGGGCACTGCGTGTGTGCATGTGAGCCCTACCCCGCATTTTGCCCGGCACCCAAAGGATCCCCTGGGTTTCCCTTTCCTGGCGCAATGCGTGAGGGGTACTGGGTGTGTGCATGTGAGCCCTTCCCCGCATTTCGCCCGGCAGACAAAGCGTTCCCTTTCCTGGCGCAATGCGTGAGGGGGCACTGCGTGTGTGCATGTGAGCCCTACCCCGCATTTTGCCCGGCACCCAAAGGATCCCCTGGGTTTCCCTTTCCTGGCGCAATGCGTGAGGGTCAGTGCGTGTGTGCATGTGAGCCCTACCCCGCATTTCGCCCGGCAGACAAAGCGTTCCCTACCTGACGCAATGCGTGAGGGGTACTGGGTGTGTGCATGTGAGCCCTTCCCCGCATTTCGCCCGGCAGACAAAGCGTTCCCTTTCCTGGCGCAATGCGTGAGGGGGCACTGCGTGTGTGCATGTGAGCCCTACCCCGCATTTTGCCCGGCACCCAAAAGGATCCCCTGGGTTTCCCTTTCCTGGCGCAATGCGTGAGGGGTACTGGGTGTGTGCATGTGAGCCCTTCCCCGCATTTCGCCCGGCAGACAAAGCGTTCCCTTTCCTGGCGCAATGCGTGAGGGGGCACTGCGTGTGTGCATGTGAGCCCTACCCCGCATTTTGCCCGGCACCCAAAAGGATCCCCTGGGTTTCCCTTTCCTGGCGCAATGCGTGAGGGTCAGTGCGTGTGTGCATGTGAGCCCTACCCCGCATTTCGCCCGGCAGACAAAGCGTTCCCTACCTGACGCAATGCGTGAGGGGTACTGGGTGTGTGCATGTGAGCCCTTCCCCGCATTTCGCCCGGCAGACAAAGCGTTCCCTTTCCTGGCGCAATGCGTGAGGGGGCACTGCGTGTGTGCATGTGAGCCCTACCCCGCATTTTGCCCGGCACCCAAAAGGATCCCCTGGGTTTCCCTTTCCTGGCGCAATGCGTGAGGGTCAGTGCGTGTGTGCATGTGAGCCCTACCCCGCATTTCGCCCGGCAGACAAAGCGTTCCCTACCTGACGCAATGCGTGAGGGGTACTGGGTGTGTGCATGTGAGCCCTTCCCCGCATTTCGCCCGGCAGACAAAGCGTTCCCTTTCCTGGCGCAATGCGTGAGGGGGCACTGCGTGTGTGCATGTGAGCCCTACCCCGCATTTTGCCCGGCACCCAAAAGGATCCCCTGGGTTTCCCTTTCCTGGCGCAATGCGTGAGGGTCAGTGCGTGTGTGCATGTGAGCCCTACCCCGCATTTCGCCCGGCAGACAAAGCGTTCCCTTTCCTGACGCAATGCGTGAGGGGTACTGGGTGTGTGCATGTGAGCCCTACCCCGCATTTCGCCCGGCAGACAAAGCGTTCCCTACCTGACGCAATGCGTGAGGGTCACTGCGTGTGTGCATGTGAGCCCTTCCCCGCATTTCGCCCGGCAGACAAAGCGTTCCCTACCTGACGCAATGCGTGAGGGGTACTGGGTGTGTGCATGTGAGCCCTTCCCCGCATTTCGCCCGGCAGACAAAGCGTTCCCTTTCCTGGCGCAATGCGTGAGGGTCAGTGCGTGTGTGCATGTGAGCCCTACCCCGCATTTCGCCCGGCACCCAAAAGGATCCCCTGGGTTTCCCTTTCCTGGCGCAATGCGTGAGGGTCAGTGCGTGTGTGCATGTGAGCCCTACCCCGCATTTCGCCCGGCAGACAAAGCGTTCCCTACCTGACGCAATGCGTGAGGGGTACTGGGTGTGTGCATGTGAGCCCTTCCCCGCATTTCGCCCGGCAGACAAAGCGTTCCCTTTCCTGGCGCAATGCGTGAGGGGGCACTGCGTGTGTGCATGTGAGCCCTACCCCGCATTTTGCCCGGCACCCAAAAGGATCCCCTGGGTTTCCCTTTCCTGGCGCAATGCGTGAGGGTCAGTGCGTGTGTGCATGTGAGCCCTACCCCGCATTTCGCCCGGCAGACAAAGCGTTCCCTACCTGACGCAATGCGTGAGGGGTACTGGGTGTGTGCATGTGAGCCCTTCCCCGCATTTCGCCCGGCAGACAAAGCGTTCCCTTTCCTGGCGCAATGCGTGAGGGGCACTGCGTGTGTGCATGTGAGCCCTACCCCGCATTTTGCCCGGCACCCAAAAGGATCCCCTGGGTTTCCCTTTCCTGGCGCAATGCGTGAGGGTCAGTGCGTGTGTGCATGTGAGCCCTACCCCGCATTTCGCCCGGCAGACAAAGCGTTCCCTTTCCTGGCGCAATGCGTGAGGGGGCACTGCGTGTGTGCATGTGAGCCCTACCCCGCATTTTGCCCGGCACCCAAAAGGATCCCCTGGGTTTCCCTTTCCTGGCGCAATGCGTGAGGGTCAGTGCGTGTGTGCATGTGAGCCCTACCCCGCATTTCGCCCGGCAGACAAAGCGTTCCCTACCTGACGCAATGCGTGAGGGGTACTGGGTGTGTGCATGTGAGCCCTTCCCCGCATTTCGCCCGGCAGACAAAGCGTTCCCTACCTGACGCAATGCGTGAGGGTCAGTGCGTGTGTGCATGTGAGCCCTTCCCCGCATTTCGCCCGGCAGACAAAGCGTTCCCTACCTGACGCAATGCGTGAGGGGTACTGGGTGTGTGCATGTGAGCCCTTCCCCGCATTTCGCCCGGCAGACAAAGCGTTCCCTTTCCTGGCGCAATGCGTGAGGGGGCACTGCGTGTGTGCATGTGAGCCCTACCCCGCATTTCGCCCGGCACCCAAAAGGATCCCCTGGGTTTCCCTTTCCTGGCGCAATGCGTGAGGGTCAGTGCGTGTGTGCATGTGAGCCCTACCCCGCATTTCGCCCGGCAGACAAAGCGTTCCCTACCTGACGCAATGCGTGAGGGGTACTGGGTGTGTGCATGTGAGCCCTTCCCCGCATTTCGCCCGGCAGACAAAGCGTTCCCTTTCCTGGCGCAATGCGTGAGGGGCACTGCGTGTGTGCATGTGAGCCCTACCCCGCATTTTGCCCGGCACCCAAAAGGATCCCCTGGGTTTCCCTTTCCTGGCGCAATGCGTGAGGGTCAGTGCGTGTGTGCATGTGAGCCCTACCCCGCATTTCGCCCGGCAGACAAAGCGTTCCCTACCTGACGCAATGCGTGAGGGGTACTGGGTGTGTGCATGTGAGCCCTTCCCCGCATTTCGCCCGGCAGACAAAGCGTTCCCTTTCCTGGCGCAATGCGTGAGGGGGCACTGCGTGTGTGCATGTGAGCCCTACCCCGCATTTTGCCCGGCACCCAAAAGGATCCCCTGGGTTTCCCTTTCCTGGCGCAATGCGTGAGGGGTACTGGGTGTGTGCATGTGAGCCCTTCCCCGCATTTCGCCCGGCAGACAAAGCGTTCCCTTTCCTGGCGCAATGCGTGAGGGGGCACTGCGTGTGTGCATGTGAGCCCTACCCCGCATTTTGCCCGGCACCCAAAAGGATCCCCTGGGTTTCCCTTTCCTGGCGCAATGCGTGAGGGTCAGTGCGTGTGTGCATGTGAGCCCTACCCCGCATTTCGCCCGGCAGACAAAGCGTTCCCTACCTGACGCAATGCGTGAGGGGTACTGGGTGTGTGCATGTGAGCCCTTCCCCGCATTTCGCCCGGCAGACAAAGCGTTCCCTTTCCTGACGCAATGCGTGAGGGGTACTGGGTGTGTGCATGTGAGCCCTTCCCCGCATTTCGCCCGGCAGACAAGCGTTCCCTACCTGACGCAATGCGTGAGGGTACTGGGTGTGTGCATGTGAGCCCTTCCCCGCATTTCGCCCGGCAGACAAAGCGTTCCCTACCTGACGCAATGCGTGAGGGTACTGGTGTGTGCATGTGAGCCCTTCCCCGCATTTCGCCCGGCAGACAAAGCGTTCCCTTTCCTGGCGCAATGCGTGAGGGTCAGTGCGTGTGTGCATGTGAGCCCTACCCCGCATTTTGCCCGGCACCCAAAGGATCCCTGGGTTCCCTTTCCTGGCGCAATGCGTGAGGGTCAGTGCGTGTGTGCATGTGAGCCCTACCCCGCATTTCGCCCGGCAGACAAAGCGTTCCCTACCTGACGCAATGCGTGAGGGGTACTGGGTGTGTGCATGTGAGCCCTTCCCCGCATTTCGCCCGGCAGACAAAGCGTTCCCTACCTGGCGCAATGCGTGAGGGGTACTGGGTGTGTGCATGTGAGCCCTTCCCCGCATTTCGCCCGGCAGACAAAGCGTTCCCTACCTGACGCAATGCGTGAGGGGTACTGGGTGTGTGCATGTGAGCCCTTCCCCGCATTTCGCCCGGCAGACAAAGCGTTCCCTTTCCTGGCGCAATGCGTGAGGGTACTGGGTGTGTGCATGTGAGCCCTTCCCCGCATTTCGCCCGGCAGACAAAGCGTTCCCTTTCCTGGCGCAATGCGTGAGGGGGCACTGCGTGTGTGCATGTGAGCCCTACCCCGCATTTCGCCCGGCACCCAAAAGGATCCCCTGGGTTTCCCTTTCCTGGCGCAATGCGTGAGGGTCAGTGCGTGTGTGCATGTGAGCCCTACCCCGCATTTCGCCCGGCAGACAAAGCGTTCCCTACCTGACGCAATGCGTGAGGGGTACTGGGTGTGTGCATGTGAGCCCTTCCCCGCATTTCGCCCGGCAGACAAAGCGTTCCCTTTCCTGGCGCAATGCGTGAGGGGGCACTGCGTGTGTGCATGTGAGCCCTACCCCGCATTTTGCCCGGCACCCAAAAGGATCCCCTGGGTTTCCCTTTCCTGGCGCAATGCGTGAGGGTCACTGCGTGTGTGCATGTGAGCCCTACCCCGCATTTCGCCCGGCAGACAAAGCGTTCCCTACCTGACGCAATGCGTGAGGGGTACTGGTGTGTGCATGTGAGCCCTACCCCGCATTTCGCCCGGCAGACAAAGCGTTCCCTTCCTGACGCAATGCGTGAGGGGTACTGGTGTGTGCATGTGAGCCCTTCCCCGCATTTCGCCCGGCAGACAAAGCGTTCCCTACCTGACGCAATGCGTAAGGGGTACTGGTGTGTGCATGTGAGCCCTACCCCGCATTTCGCCCGGCAGACAAAGCGTTCCCTACCTGACGCAATGCGTGAGGGTACTGGGTGTGTGCATGTGAGCCCTACCCCGCATTTCGCCCGGCAGACAAAGCGTTCCCTTTCCTGGCGCAATGCGTGAGGGTCACTGCGTGTGTGCATGTGAGCCCTACCCCGCATTTTGCCCGGCACCCAAAAGGATCCCCTGGGTTTCCCTTTCCTGGCGCAATGCGTGAGGGGTACTGGGTGTGTGCATGTGAGCCCTTCCCCGCATTTCGCCCGGCAGACAAAGCGTTCCCTTTCCTGGCGCAATGCGTGAGGGGGCACTGCGTGTGTGCATGTGAGCCCTACCCCGCATTTTGCCCGGCACCCAAAAGGATCCCCTGGGTTTCCCTTTCCTGGCGCAATGCGTGAGGGTCTGGGTGTGTGCATGTGAGCCCTTCCCCGCATTTCGCCCGGCAGACAAAGCGTTCCCTACCTGGCGCAATGCGTGAGGGGGCACTGCGTGTGTGCATGTGAGCCCTACCCCGCATTTTGCCCGGCACCCAAAAGGATCCCCTGGGTTTCCCTTTCCTGGCGCAATGCGTGAGGGTCAGTGCGTGTGTGCATGTGAGCCCTACCCCGCATTTCGCCCGGCAGACAAAGCGTTCCCTACCTGACGCAATGCGTGAGGGGTACTGGGTGTGTGCATGTGAGCCCTTCCCCGCATTTCGCCCGGCAGACAAAGCGTTCCCTACCTGGCGCAATGCGTGAGGGGTACTGGGTGTGTGCATGTGAGCCCTTCCCCGCATTTCGCCCGGCAGACAAAGCGTTCCCTACCTGACGCAATGCGTGAGGGGTACTGGGTGTGTGCATGTGAGCCCTACCCCGCATTTCGCCCGGCAGACAAAGCGTTCCCTACCTGACGCAATGCGTGAGGGGTACTGGGTGTGTGCATGTGAGCCCTACCCCGCATTTCGCCCGGCAGACAAAGCGTTCCCTTTCCTGGCGCAATGCGTGAGGGTCACTGCGTGTGTGCATGTGAGCCCTACCCCGCATTTTGCCCGGCACCCAAAGGATCCCCTGGGTTTCCCTTTCCTGGCGCAATGCGTGAGGGGTACTGGGTGTGTGCATGTGAGCCCTTCCCCGCATTTCGCCCGGCAGACAAAGCGTTCCCTTTCCTGGCGCAATGCGTGAGGGGGCACTGCGTGTGTGCATGTGAGCCCTACCCCGCATTTTGCCCGGCACCCAAAGGATCCCCTGGGTTTCCCTTTCCTGGCGCAATGCGTGAGGGTCAGTGCGTGTGTGCATGTGAGCCCTACCCCGCATTTCGCCCGGCAGACAAAGCGTTCCCTACCTGACGCAATGCGTGAGGGGTACTGGGTGTGTGCATGTGAGCCCTTCCCCGCATTTCGCCCGGCAGACAAAGCGTTCCCTACCTGACGCAATGCGTGAGGGGTACTGCGTGTGTGCATGTGAGCCCTTCCCCGCATTTCGCCCGGCAGACAAAGCGTTCCCTTTCCTGGCGCAATGCGTGAGGGGTACTGGGTGTGTGCATGTGAGCCCTTCCCCGCATTTCGCCCGGCAGACAAAGCGTTCCCTTTCCTGGCGCAATGCGTGAGGGGGCACTGCGTGTGTGCATGTGAGCCCTACCCCGCATTTCGCCCGGCACCCAAAAGGATCCCCTGGGTTTCCCTTTCCTGGCGCAATGCGTGAGGGTCAGTGCGTGTGTGCATGTGAGCCCTACCCCGCATTTCGCCCGGCAGACAAAGCGTTCCCTACCTGACGCAATGCGTGAGGGGTACTGGGTGTGTGCATGTGAGCCCTTCCCCGCATTTCGCCCGGCAGACAAAGCGTTCCCTTTCCTGACGCAATGCGTGAGGGTCAGTGCGTGTGTGCATGTGAGCCCTACCCCGCATTTCGCCCGGCAGACAAAGCGTTCCCTACCTGACGCAATGCGTGAGGGGTACTGGGTGTGTGCATGTGAGCCCTTCCCCGCATTTCGCCCGGCAGACAAAGCGTTCCCTTTCCTGGCGCAATGCGTGAGGGTCACTGCGTGTGTGCATGTGAGCCCTACCCCGCATTTCGCCCGGCACCCAAAAGGATCCCCTGGGTTTCCCTTTCCTGGCGCAATGCGTGAGGGTCAGTGCGTGTGTGCATGTGAGCCCTACCCCGCATTTCGCCCGGCAGACAAAGCGTTCCCTACCTGACGCAATGCGTGAGGGGTACTGGGTGTGTGCATGTGAGCCCTTCCCCGCATTTCGCCCGGCAGACAAAGCGTTCCCTTCCTGGCGCAATGCGTGAGGGGGCACTGCGTGTGTGCATGTGAACCCTACCCCGCATTTTGCCCGGCACCCAAAAGGATCCCCTGGGTTTCCCTTTCCTGGCGCAATGCGTGAGGGTCAGTGCGTGTGTGCATGTGAGCCCTACCCCGCATTTCGCCCGGCAGACAAAGCGTTCCCTACCTGACGCAATGCGTGAGGGGTACTGGGTGTGTGCATGTGAGCCCTTCCCCGCATTTCGCCCGGCAGACAAAGCGTTCCCTTTCCTGGCGCAATGCGTGAGGGGCACTGCGTGTGTGCATGTGACCCTACCCCGCATTTTGCCCGGCACCCAAAAGGATCCCCTGGGTTTCCCTTTCCTGGCGCAATGCGTGAGGGGTACTGGGTGTGTGCATGTGAGCCCTACCCCGCATTTCGCCCGGCAGACAAAGCGTTCCTTTCCTGGCGCAATGCGTGAGGGTCACTGCGTGTGTGCATGTGAGCCCTACCCCGCATTTCGCCCGGCAGACAAAGCGTTCCCTACCTGGCGCAATGCGTGAGGGGTACTGGGTGTGTGCATGTGAGCCCTCCCCGCATTTCGCCCGGCAGACAAAGCGTTCCCTACCTGACGCAATGCGTGAGGGGTACTGGGTGTGTGCATGTGAGCCCTTCCCCGCATTTCGCCCGGCAGACAAAGCGTTCCCTACCTGACGCAATGCGTGAGGGGTACTGGGTGTGTGCATGTGAGCCCTTCCCCGCATTTCGCCCGGCAGACAAAGCGTTCCCTTTCCTGGCGCAATGCGTGAGGGGTACTGGGTGTGTGCATGTGAGCCCTTCCCCGCATTTCGCCCGGCAGACAAAGCGTTCCCTTTCCTGGCGCAATGCGTGAGGGGGCACTGCGTGTGTGCATGTGAGCCCTACCCCGCATTTTGCCCGGCACCCAAAAGGATCCCCTGGGTTTCCCTTTCCTGGCGCAATGCGTGAGGGTCAGTGCGTGTGTGCATGTGAGCCCTACCCCGCATTTCGCCCGGCAGACAAAGCGTTCCCTACCTGACGCAATGCGTGAGGGGTACTGGGTGTGTGCATGTGAGCCCTTCCCGCATTTCGCCCGGCAGACAAAGCGTTCCCTTTCCTGGCGCAATGCGTGAGGGGCACTGCGTGTGTGCATGTGAGCCCTACCCCGCATTTCGCCCGGCACCCAAAAGGATCCCCTGGGTTTCCCTTTCCTGGCGCAATGCGTGAGGGTCAGTGCGTGTGTGCATGTGAGCCCTACCCCGCATTTCGCCCGGCAGACAAAGCGTTCCCTACCTGACGCAATGCGTGAGGGGTACTGGGTGTGTGCATGTGAGCCCTTCCCCGCATTTCGCCCGGCAGACAAAGCGTTCCCTTTCCTGGCGCAATGCGTGAGGGGGCACTGCGTGTGTGCATGTGAACCCTACCCCGCATTTTGCCCGGCACCCAAAAGGATCCCCTGGGTTTCCCTTTCCTGGCGCAATGCGTGAGGGTACTGGGTGTGTGCATGTGAGCCCTTCCCCGCATTTCGCCCGGCAGACAAAGCGTTCCCTTTCCTGGCGCAATGCGTGAGGGGGCACTGCGTGTGTGCATGTGAGCCCTACCCCGCATTTTGCCCGGCACCCAAAAGGATCCCCTGGGTTTCCCTTTCCTGGCGCAATGCGTGAGGGTCAGTGCGTGTGTGCATGTGAGCCCTACCCCGCATTTCGCCCGGCAGACAAAGCGTTCCCTACCTGACGCAATGCGTGAGGGGTACTGGGTGTGTGCATGTGAGCCCTTCCCCGCATTTCGCCCGGCAGACAAAGCGTTCCCTTCCTGGCGCAATGCGTGAGGGGTACTGGGTGTGTGCATGTGAGCCCTTCCCCGCATTTCGCCCGGCAGACAAAGCGTTCCCTTCCTGGCGCAATGCGTGAGGGGTACTGGGTGTGTGCATGTGAGCCCTTCCCCGCATTTCGCCCGGCAGACAAAGCGTTCCCTTTCCTGGCGCAATGCGTGAGGGGCACTGCGTGTGTGCATGTGAGCCCTACCCCGCATTTCGCCCGGCACCCAAAAGGATCCCCTGGGTTCCCTTTCCTGGCGCAATGCGTGAGGGTCAGTGCGTGTGTGCATGTGAGCCCTTCCCCGCATTTCGCCCGGCAGACAAAGCGTTCCCTACCTGGCGCAATGCGTGAGGGGGCACTGCGTGTGTGCATGTGAGCCCTTCCCCGCATTTCGCCCGGCACCAAAAGGATCCCCTGGGTTTCCCTTTCCTGGCGCAATGCGTGAGGGTCAGTGCGTGTGTGCATGTGAGCCCTACCCCGCATTTCGCCCGGCAGACAAAGCGTTCCCTACCTGGCGCAATGCGTGAGGGGTACTGGGTGTGTGCATGTGAGCCCTTCCCCGCAATTCGCCCGGCAGACAAAGCGTTCCCTTTCCTGGCGCAATGCGTGAGGGGGCACTGCGTGTGTGCATGTGAGCCCTACCCCGCATTTTGCCCGGCACCCAAAAGGATCCCCTGGGTTTCCCTTTCCTGGCGCAATGCGTGAGGGTCAGTGCGTGTGTGCATGTGAGCCCTACCCCGCATTTCGCCCGGCAGACAAAGCGTTCCCTACCTGACGCAATGCGTGAGGGGTACTGGGTGTGTGCATGTGAGCCCTTCCCCGCATTTCGCCCGGCAGACAAAGCGTTCCCTTTCCTGGCGCAATGCGTGAGGGGGCACTGCGTGTGTGCATGTGACCCTACCCCGCATTTTGCCCGGCACCCAAAAGGATCCCCTGGGTTTCCCTTTCCTGGCGCAATGCGTGAGGGGTACTGGGTGTGTGCATGTGAGCCCTTCCCCGCATTTCGCCCGGCAGACAAAGCGTTCCCTTTCCTGCGCAATGCGTGAGGGGGCACTGCGTGTGTGCATGTGAGCCCTACCCCGCATTTTGCCCGGCACCCAAAGGATCCCCTGGGTTTCCCTTTCCTGGCGCAATGCGTGAGGGTCAGTGCGTGTGTGCATGTGAGCCCTACCCGCATTTCGCCCGGCAGACAAAGCGTTCCCTACCTGACGCAATGCGTGAGGGTCACTGCGTGTGTGCATGTGAGCCCTCCCCGCATTTCGCCCGGCAGACAAAGCGTTCCCTACCTGACGCAATGCGTGAGGGGTACTGGGTGTGCATGTGAGCCCTTCCCGCATTTCGCCCGGCAGACAAAAGCGTTCCCTACCTGGCGCAATGCGTGAGGGGTACTGGGTGTGTGCATGTGAGCCCTTCCCCGCATTTCGCCCGGCAGACAAAGCGTTCCCTTTCCTGGCGCAATGCGTGAGGGGGCACTGCGTGTGTGCATGTGAACCCTACCCCGCATTTCGCCCGGCACCCAAAAGGATCCCTGGGTTCCCTTTCTGGCGCAATGCGTGAGGGTCAGTGCGTGTGTGCATGTGAGCCCTTCCCCGCATTTCGCCCGGCAGACAAAGCGTTCCCTTCCTGCGCAATGCGTGAGGGGTACTGCGTGTGTGCATGTGAGCCCTTCCCCGCATTTCGCCCGGCACCCAAAAGGATCCCTGGGTTTCCCTTTCCTGGCGCAATGCGTGAGGGTCAGTGCGTGTGTGCATGTGAGCCCTCCCCGCATTTCGCCCGGCAGACAAGCGTTCCCTACCTGGCGCAATGCGTGAGGGGTACGGGGTGTGTGCATGTGAGCCCTTCCCGCATTTCGCCCGGCAGACAAAGCGTTCCCTTCCTGGCGCAATGCGTGAGGGGGACTGCGTGTGTGCATGTGAGCCCTACCCCGCATTTGCCGCCCAACAAGGACCCTGGGTTTCCCTTCCTGCGCAATGCGTGAGGGTCAGTGCGTGTGTGCATGTGAGCCCTACCCCGCATTTCGCCCCGGCAGACAAAGCGTTCCCTACCTGACGCAATGCGGTGAGGGGTACTGGGTGTGTGCATGTGAGCCCTTCCCCGCATTTCGCCCGGCAGACAAAGCGTTCCCTTTCCTGGCGCAATGCGTGAGGGGTCACTGCGTGTGTGCATGTGAGCCCTACCCCGCATTTGCCCGGCACCCAAAAGGATCCCCTGGGTTTCCCTTTCCTGGCGCAATGCGTGAGGGGTTACTGGTGTGTGCATGTGAGCCCTTCCCGCATTTCGCCCGGCAGACAAAGCGTTCCCTTCCTGGCGCAATGCGTGAGGGGGCACTGCGTGTGTGCATGTGAGCCCTACCCGCATTTTGCCCGGCACCAAAAAGGATCCCCTGGGTTTCCTTTCCTGGCGCAATGCGTGAGGGTCAGTGCGTGTGTGCATGTGAGCCCTACCCCGCATTTCGCCCGGCAGACAAAGCGTTCCCTACCTGACGCAATGCGTGAGGGGTCACTGCGTGTGTGCATGTGAGCCCTACCCCGCATTTCGCCCGGCAGACAAAGCGTTCCCTTCCTGGCGCAATGCGTGAGGGGGAGGGTGCGTGTGTGCATGTGAGCCCTTCCCCGCATTTCGCCCGGCAGACCAGGAGCTTTCCTGGCGCAATGCGTGAGGGTACATGCGTGTGTGCATGTGAGCCCTCCCCGCATTTCGCCCGGCAGACAAAGCGTTCCCTTTCTGGCGCAATGCGTGAGGGGGCACTGCGTGTGTGCATGTGAGCCCTACCCCGCATTTCGCCCGGCACCCAAAAGGATCCCTGGGTTTCCTTTCCTGGCGCAATGCGTGAGGGTCAGTGCGTGTGTGCATGTGAGCCCTTCCCCGCATTTCGCCCGGCAGACAAAGCGTTCCCTTCCTGACGCAATGCGTGAGGGGTGGGGGCACTGGGTGTGTGCATGTGAGCCCTACCCCGCATTTCGCCCGGCACCCAAAAGGATCCCCTGGGTTTTCCTTTCCTGGCGCAATGCGTGAGGGTTACTGGGTGTGTGCATGTGAGCCCTCCCCGCATTTCGCCCGGCAGACAAAGCGTTCCCTTCCTGGCGCAATGCGTGAGGGGCACTGCGTGTGTGCATGTGAGCCCTACCCCCGCATTTTGCCCGGCACCCAAAAGGATCCCCTGGGTTTCCTGGCGCAATGCGTGAGGGTCAGTGCGTGTGTGCATGTGAGCCCTACCCGCATTTCGCCCGGCAGACAAAGCGTTCCCACCTGACGCAATGCGTGAGGGGTACTGGGTGTGTGCATGTGAGCCCTCCCCGCATTTCGCCCGGCAGACAAAGCGTTCCCTTTCCTGGCGCAATGCGTGAGGGGCACTGCGTGTGTGCATGTGAACCCTACCCCGCATTTTGCCCGGCACCCAAAAGGATCCCCTGGGTTTCCCTTTCCTGGCGCAATGCGTGAGGGTCAGTGCGTGTGTGCATGTGAGCCCTACCCCGCATTTCGCCCGGCAGACAAAGCGTTCCCTACCTGACGCAATGCGTGAGGGGTACTGGGTGTGTGCATGTGAGCCCTTCCCCGCATTTCGCCCGGCAGACAAAGCGTTCCCTTTCCTGGCGCAATGCGTGAGGGGCACTGCGTGTGTGCATGTGAGCCCTACCCCGCATTTGCCCGGCACCCAAAAGGATCCCTGGGTTTCCCTTCCTGGCGCAATGCGTGAGGGGTCAGTGCGTGTGTGCATGTGAGCCCTCCCCGCATTTCGCCCGGCAGACAAAGCGTTCCCTACCTGACGCAATGCGTGAGGGGTACTGGGTGTGTGCATGTGAGCCCTTCCCGCATTTCGCCCGGCAGACAAAGCGTTCCCTTCCTGGCGCAATGCGTGAGGGTATGGTGTGTGCATGTGAGCCCTCCCCGCATTTGCCGGCAGACAAAGCGTTCCCTTCCTGGCGCAATGCGTGAGGGGGCACTGTGTGTGCATGTGAGCCCTACCCCGCATTGCCGGCAGCCAAAAGGATCCCCGGGTTTCCCTTTCCTGGCGCAATGCGTGAGGGTCAGTGCGTGTGTGCATGTGAGCCCTACCCCGCATTTCGCCCGGCAGACAAAGCGTTCCCTACCTGACGCAATGCGTGAGGGTACTGGGTGTGTGCATGTGAGCCCTTCCCCGCATTTCGCCCGGCAGACAAAGCGTTCCCTTTCCTGGCGCAATGCGTGAGGGGCACTGCGTGTGTGCATGTGAGCCCTACCCCGCATTTCGCCCGGCAGACAAAGATCCCCGTTCCCTTCCTGGCGCAATGCGTGAGGGTAGTGGGTGTGTGCATGTGAGCCCTACCCCGCATTTCGCCCGGCACCCAAAAGGATCGTTCCCTTTCCTGGCGCAATGCGTGAGGGTCACTGCGTGTGTGCATGTGAGCCCTACCCGCATTTCGCCCCGGCAGACAAAGCGTTCCCTACCTGACGCAATGCGTGAGGGGTACTGGGTGTGTGCATGTGAGCCCTTCCCCGCATTTCGCCCGGCAGACAAAGCGTTCCCTTTCCTGGCGCAATGCGTGAGGGGGCACTGCGTGTGTGCATGTGAGCCCTACCCCGCATTTTGCCCGGCACCCAAAAGGATCCCTGGGTTTCCCTTTCCTGGCGCAATGCGTGAGGGTACTGGGTGTGTGCATGTGAGCCCTTCCCCGCATTTCGCCCGGCAGACAAAGCGTTCCCTTTCCTGGCGCAATGCGTGAGGGTACTGCGTGTGTGCATGTGAGCCCTACCCCGCATTTCGCCCGGCAGACAAAAGGATCCCCTGGGTTCCCTTTCCTGGCGCAATGCGTGAGGGTCAGTGCGTGTGTGCATGTGAGCCCTACCCCGCATTTCGCCCGGCAGACAAAGCGTTCCCTTCCTGACGCAATGCGTGAGGGGCACTGCGTGTGTGCATGTGAGCCCTACCCCGCATTTTGCCCGGCACCCAAAGGATCCCCTGGGTTTCCTTCCTGGCGCAATGCGTGAGGGTCAGTGCGTGTGTGCATGTGAGCCCTACCCCGCATTTCGCCCGGCAGACAAAGCGTTCCCTACCTGACGCAATGCGTGAGGGGTACTGGGTGTGTGCATGTGAGCCCTTCCCCGCATTTCGCCCGGCAGACAAAGCGTTCCCTTTCCTGGCGCAATGCGTGAGGGGGCACTGCGTGTGTGCATGTGAGCCCTACCCCGCATTTTGCCCGGCACCCAAAGGATCCCCTGGGTTTCCCTTTCCTGGCGCAATGCGTGAGGGGTACTGGTGTGTGCATGTGAGCCCTACCCCGCATTTCGCCCGGCAGACAAAGCGTTCCCTACCTGACGCAATGCGTGAGGGTCACTGGGTGTGTGCATGTGAGCCCTTCCCCGCATTTCGCCCGGCAGACAAAGCGTTCCCTTTCCTGGCGCAATGCGTGAGGGGGCACTGCGTGTGTGCATGTGAGCCCTACCCCGCATTTTGCCCGGCACCAAAAGGATCCCCTGGGTTCCCTTTCCTGGCGCAATGCGTGAGGGGTACTGGGTGTGTGCATGTGAGCCCTACCCCGCATTTCGCCCGGCAGACAAAGCGTTCCCTACCTGGCGCAATGCGTGAGGGGTACTGGGTGTGTGCATGTGAGCCCTACCCCGCATTTCGCCCGGCACCCAAAAGGATCCCCTGGGTTCCCTTTCCTGGCGCAATGCGTGAGGGTCAGTGCGTGTGTGCATGTGAGCCCTACCCCGCATTTCGCCCGGCAGACAAAGCGTTCCCTACCTGACGCAATGCGTGAGGGGTACTGGTGTGTGCATGTGAGCCCTTCCCCGCATTTCGCCCGGCAGACAAAGCGTTCCCTTTCCTGGCGCAATGCGTGAGGGGGCACTGCGTGTGTGCATGTGAGCCCTACCCCGCATTTTGCCCGGCACCCAAAAGGATCCCCTGGGTTTCCCTTTCCTGGCGCAATGCGTGAGGGGTACTGGGTGTGTGCATGTGAGCCCTTCCCCGCATTTCGCCCGGCAGACAAAGCGTTCCCTTCCTGGCGCAATGCGTGAGGGTCACTGCGTGTGTGCATGTGAGCCCTACCCCGCATTTCGCCCGGCAGACAAAAGGATCCCCTGGGTTTCCTTTCCTGGCGCAATGCGTGAGGGTCAGTGCGTGTGTGCATGTGAGCCCTACCCCGCATTTCGCCCGGCAGACAAAGCGTTCCCTTCCTGACGCAATGCGTGAGGGGGCACTGCGTGTGTGCATGTGAGCCCTACCCCGCATTTTGCCCGGCACCCAAAGGATCCCCTGGGTTTCCCTTTCCTGGCGCAATGCGTGAGGGTCAGTGCGTGTGTGCATGTGAGCCCTACCCCGCATTTCGCCCGGCAGACAAAGCGTTCCCTACCTGACGCAATGCGTGAGGGGTACTGGTGTGTGCATGTGAGCCCTTCCCCGCATTTCGCCCGGCAGACAAAGCGTTCCCTTTCCTGGCGCAATGCGTGAGGGGCACTGCGTGTGTGCATGTGAGCCCTACCCCGCATTTGCCCGGCACCCAAAAGGATCCCCTGGGTTTCCCTTTCCTGGCGCAATGCGTGAGGGTCAGTGCGTGTGTGCATGTGAGCCCTACCCCGCATTTCGCCCGGCAGACAAAGCGTTCCCTACCTGACGCAATGCGTGAGGGTCAGTGCGTGTGTGCATGTGAGCCCTTCCCCGCATTTCGCCCGGCAGACAAAGCGTTCCCTTTCCTGGCGCAATGCGTGAGGGTCAGTGCGTGTGTGCATGTGAGCCCTACCCCGCATTTCGCCCGGCAGACAAAAGATCCCCTGGGTTTCCTTTCCTGGCGCAATGCGTGAGGGTCAGTGCGTGTGTGCATGTGAGCCCTACCCCGCATTTCGCCCGGCAGACAAAGCGTTCCCTACCTGACGCAATGCGTGAGGGGTACTGGGTGTGTGCATGTGAGCCCTTCCCCGCATTTCGCCCGGCAGACAAAGCGTTCCCTTTCCTGGCGCAATGCGTGAGGGGGCACTGCGTGTGTGCATGTGAACCCTACCCCGCATTTTGCCCGGCACCCAAAGGATCCCCTGGGTTTCCCTTTCCTGGCGCAATGCGTGAGGGGTACTGGGTGTGTGCATGTGAGCCCTTCCCCGCATTTCGCCCGGCAGACAAAGCGTTCCCTTTCCTGGCGCAATGCGTGAGGGGGCACTGCGTGTGTGCATGTGAGCCCTACCCCGCATTTTGCCCGGCACCCAAAAGGATCCCCTGGGTTCCCTTTCCTGGCGCAATGCGTGAGGGTCAGTGCGTGTGTGCATGTGAGCCCTACCCCGCATTTCGCCCGGCAGACAAAGCGTTCCCTACCTGACGCAATGCGTGAGGGGTACTGGGTGTGTGCATGTGAGCCCTTCCCCGCATTTCGCCCGGCAGACAAAGCGTTCCCTTTCCTGGCGCAATGCGTGAGGGTCAGTGCGTGTGTGCATGTGAGCCCTACCCCGCATTTCGCCCGGCAGACAAAAGGATCCCCTGGGTTCCCTTTCCTGGCGCAATGCGTGAGGGTCAGTGCGTGTGTGCATGTGAGCCCTTCCCCGCATTTCGCCCGGCAGACAAAGCGTTCCCTTTCCTGGCGCAATGCGTGAGGGGCACTGCGTGTGTGCATGTGAGCCCTACCCCGCATTTTGCCCGGCACCCAAAAGGATCCCCTGGGTTTCCCTTTCCTGGCGCAATGCGTGAGGGTCAGTGCGTGTGTGCATGTGAGCCCTACCCCGCATTTCGCCCGGCAGACAAAGCGTTCCCTACCTGACGCAATGCGTGAGGGGTACTGGGTGTGTGCATGTGAGCCCTCCCCGCATTTCGCCCGGCAGACAAAGCGTTCCCTTTCCTGGCGCAATGCGTGAGGGGCACTGCGTGTGTGCATGTGAGCCCTACCCCGCATTTTGCCCGGCACCCAAAAGGATCCCCTGGGTTTCCCTTTCCTGGCGCAATGCGTGAGGGTCAGTGCGTGTGTGCATGTGAGCCCTACCCCGCATTTCGCCCGGCAGACAAAGCGTTCCCTACCTGACGCAATGCGTGAGGGGTACTGGGTGTGTGCATGTGAGCCCTTCCCCGCATTTCGCCCGGCAGACAAAGCGTTCCCTTTCCTGGCGCAATGCGTGAGGGGGCACTGCGTGTGTGCATGTGAGCCCTACCCCGCATTTTGCCCGGCACCCAAAGGATCCCCTGGGTTTCCCTTTCCTGGCGCAATGCGTGAGGGTCAGTGCGTGTGTGCATGTGAGCCCTACCCCGCATTTCGCCCGGCAGACAAAGCGTTCCCTACCTGACGCAATGCGTGAGGGGTACTGGGTGTGTGCATGTGAGCCCTCCCCGCATTTCGCCCGGCAGACAAAGCGTTCCCTTTCCTGGCGCAATGCGTGAGGGGCACTGCGTGTGTGCATGTGAGCCCTACCCCGCATTTTGCCCGGCACCAAAAGGATCCCCTGGGTTTCCCTTTCCTGGCGCAATGCGTGAGGGGTACTGGGTGTGTGCATGTGAGCCCTTCCCCGCATTTCGCCCGGCAGACAAAGCGTTCCCTTTCCTGGCGCAATGCGTGAGGGGGCACTGCGTGTGTGCATGTGAGCCCTACCCCGCATTTTGCCCGGCACCCAAAAGGATCCCCTGGGTTCCCTTTCCTGGCGCAATGCGTGAGGGTCAGTGCGTGTGTGCATGTGAGCCCTACCCCGCATTTCGCCCGGCAGACAAAGCGTTCCCTACCTGACGCAATGCGTGAGGGTACTGGGTGTGTGCATGTGAGCCCTTCCCCGCATTTCGCCCGGCAGACAAAGCGTTCCCTTTCCTGGCGCAATGCGTGAGGGGGCACTGCGTGTGTGCATGTGAGCCCTACCCCGCATTTTGCCCGGCACCCAAAGGATCCCCTGGGTTTCCCTTTCCTGGCGCAATGCGTGAGGGTCAGTGCGTGTGTGCATGTGAGCCCTACCCCGCATTTCGCCCCGGCAGACAAAGCGTTCCCTACCTGACGCAATGCGTGAGGGGTACTGGGTGTGTGCATGTGAGCCCTTCCCGCATTTCGCCCGGCAGACAAAGCGTTCCCTTTCCTGGCGCAATGCGTGAGGGGGCACTGCGTGTGTGCATGTGAACCCTACCCCGCATTTGCCCGGCACCCAAAAGGATCCCCTGGGTTTCCCTTTCCTGGCGCAATGCGTGAGGGTCAGTGCGTGTGTGCATGTGAGCCCTACCCCGCATTTCGCCCGGCAGACAAAGCGTTCCCTACCTGACGCAATGCGTGAGGGGTACTGGGTGTGTGCATGTGAGCCCTTCCCCGCATTTCGCCCGGCAGACAAAGCGTTCCCTTCCTGGCGCAATGCGTGAGGGTCACTGCGTGTGTGCATGTGAGCCCTACCCCGCATTTTGCCCGGCACCCAAAGGATCCCCTGGGTTTCCCTTTCCTGGCGCAATGCGTGAGGGTCAGTGCGTGTGTGCATGTGAGCCCTTCCCCGCATTTCGCCCGGCAGACAAAGCGTTCCCTTTCCTGGCGCAATGCGTGAGGGGGCACTGCGTGTGTGCATGTGAGCCCTACCCCGCATTTTGCCCGGCACCCAAAAGGATCCCCTGGGTTTCCCTTTCCTGGCGCAATGCGTGAGGGGACTGGGTGTGTGCATGTGAGCCCTTCCCCGCATTTCGCCCGGCAGACAAAGCGTTCCCTACCTGGCGCAATGCGTGAGGGGGCACTGCGTGTGTGCATGTGAGCCCTACCCCGCATTTTGCCCGGCACCCAAAGGATCCCCTGGGTTTCCCTTCCTGGCGCAATGCGTGAGGGTCAGTGCGTGTGTGCATGTGAGCCCTACCCCGCATTTCGCCCGGCAGACAAAGCGTTCCCTTACCTGGCGCAATGCGTGAGGGGCACTGCGTGTGTGCATGTGAGCCCTACCCCGCATTTTGCCCGGCACCCAAAAGGATCCCCTGGGTTCCCTTTCCTGGCGCAATGCGTGAGGGTCAGTGCGTGTGTGCATGTGAGCCCTACCCCGCATTTCGCCCGGCAGACAAAGCGTTCCCTACCTGACGCAATGCGTGAGGGGTACTGGGTGTGTGCATGTGAGCCCTTCCCCGCATTTCGCCCGGCAGACAAAGCGTTCCCTACCTGGCGCAATGCGTGAGGGGTACTGCGTGTGTGCATGTGAGCCCTACCCCGCATTTTGCCCGGCACCCAAAAGGATCCCCTGGGTTCCCTTCCTGGCGCAATGCGTGAGGGTCAGTGCGTGTGTGCATGTGAGCCCTACCCCGCATTTCGCCCGGCAGACAAAGCGTTCCCTACCTGACGCAATGCGTGAGGGGTACTGGGTGTGTGCATGTGAGCCCTTCCCCGCATTTCGCCCGGCAGACAAAGCGTTCCCTTTCCTGGCGCAATGCGTGAGGGGGCACTGCGTGTGTGCATGTGAGCCCTACCCCGCATTTGCCCGGCACCCAAAGGATCCCCTGGGTTTCCCTTCCTGGCGCAATGCGTGAGGGTCAGTGCGTGTGTGCATGTGAGCCCTACCCCGCATTTCGCCCGGCAGACAAAGCGTTCCCTACCTGACGCAATGCGTGAGGGTCACTGCGTGTGTGCATGTGAGCCCTACCCCGCATTTCGCCCGGCAGACAAAGCGTTCCCTTTCCTGGCGCAATGCGTGAGGGGGCACTGCGTGTGTGCATGTGAGCCCTACCCCGCATTTTGCCCGGCACCCAAAAGGATCCCCTGGGTTTCCCTTTCCTGGCGCAATGCGTGAGGGTCAGTGCGTGTGTGCATGTGAGCCCTTCCCCGCATTTCGCCCGGCAGACAAAGCGTTCCCTTTCCTGGCGCAATGCGTGAGGGGGCACTGCGTGTGTGCATGTGAGCCCTACCCGCATTTTGCCCGGCACCCAAAAGGATCCCCTGGGTTTCCCTTTCCTGGCGCAATGCGTGAGGGTCAGTGCGTGTGTGCATGTGAGCCCTACCCCGCATTTCGCCCGGCAGACAAAGCGTTCCCTACCTGACGCAATGCGTGAGGGGTACTGGGTGTGTGCATGTGAGCCCTTCCCCGCATTTCGCCCCGGCAGACAAAGCGTTCCCTACCTGACGCAATGCGTGAGGGGTACTGGGTGTGTGCATGTGAGCCCTTCCCCGCATTTCGCCCGGCAGACAAAGCGTTCCCTTTCCTGGCGCAATGCGTGAGGGGTACTGGGTGTGTGCATGTGAGCCCTACCCCGCATTTCGCCCGGCACCCAAAAGGATCCCCTGGGTTTCCCTTTCCTGGCGCAATGCGTGAGGGTCAGTGCGTGTGTGCATGTGAGCCCTACCCCGCATTTCGCCCGGCAGACAAAGCGTTCCCCCCCCGGCCCTTTCCTGGCGGGCACTTGCGGCGTGTGCATGTGAGCCCTACCCCGCATTTCGCCCGGCAGCAGCAAAGCGTTCCCCCGGGGCCCTTTCCTGGCGCGGCACTGAGGGCAGTGCGTGTGTGCATGTGAGCCCTACCCCGCATTTCGCCCGGCAGACAAAGCGTTCCCTACCTGACGCAATGCGTGAGGGGTACTGGGTGTGTGCATGTGAGCCCTACCCCGCATTTCGCCCGGCAGACAAAGCGTTCCCTACCTGACGCAATGCGTGAGGGGTACTGGGTGTGTGCATGTGAGCCCTTCCCCGCATTTCGCCCGGCAGACAAAGCGTTCCCTTTCCTGGCGCAATGCGTGAGGGGGCACTGCGTGTGTGCATGTGAGCCCTACCCCGCATTTTGCCCGGCACCAAAGGATCCCTGGGTTTCCCTTTCCTGGCGCAATGCGTGAGGGTCAGTGCGTGTGTGCATGTGAGCCCTACCCCGCATTTCGCCCGGCAGACAAAGCGTTCCCTACCTGACGCAATGCGTGAGGGGTACTGGGTGTGTGCATGTGAGCCCTACCCCGCATTTCGCCCGGCACCCAAAAGGATCCCATGGGTTTCCCTTTCCTGGCGCAATGCGTGAGGGGCAGTGCGTGTGTGCATGTGAGCCCTACCCCGCATTTCGCCCGGCAGACAAAGCGTTCCCTACCTGACGCAATGCGTGAGGGGTACTGGGTGTGTGCATGTGAGCCCTTCCCCGCATTTCGCCCGGCAGACAAAGCGTTCCCTTTCCTGGCGCAATGCGTGAGGGGCACTGCGTGTGTGCATGTGAGCCCTACCCCGCATTTTGCCCGGCACCCAAAAGGATCCCCTGGGTTTCCCTTTCCTGGCGCAATGCGTGAGGGTCAGTGCGTGTGTGCATGTGAGCCCTACCCCGCATTTCGCCCGGCAGACAAAGCGTTCCCTACCTGACGCAATGCGTGAGGGGTACTGGGTGTGTGCATGTGAGCCCTTCCCCGCATTTCGCCCGGCAGACAAAGCGTTCCCTTCCTGGCGCAATGCGTGAGGGTCAGTGCGTGTGTGCATGTGAGCCCTTCCCCGCATTTCGCCCGGCAGACAAAGCGTTCCCTACCTGACGCAATGCGTGAGGGGTACTGGGTGTGTGCATGTGAGCCCTTCCCCGCATTTCGCCCGGCAGACAAAGCGTTCCCTTTCCTGGCGCAATGCGTGAGGGTCAGTGCGTGTGTGCATGTGAGCCCTACCCCGCATTTTGCCCGGCACCCAAAAGGATCCCTGGGTTTCCTTTCCTGGCGCAATGCGTGAGGGTCAGTGCGTGTGTGCATGTGAGCCCTACCCCGCATTTCGCCCGGCAGACAAAGCGTTCCCTTTCCTGGCGCAATGCGTGAGGGGCACTGCGTGTGTGCATGTGAGCCCTACCCCGCATTTTGCCCGGCACCCAAAGGATCCCCTGGGTTTCCCTTTCCTGGCGCAATGCGTGAGGGTCAGTGCGTGTGTGCATGTGAGCCCTACCCCGCATTTCGCCCGGCAGACAAAGCGTTCCCTACCTGACGCAATGCGTGAGGGGTACTGGGTGTGTGCATGTGAGCCCTTCCCCGCATTTCGCCCGGCAGACAAAGCGTTCCCTACCTGACGCAATGCGTGAGGGGTACTGGGTGTGTGCATGTGAGCCCTTCCCCGCATTTCGCCCGGCAGACAAAGCGTTCCCTACCTGACGCAATGCGTGAGGGGTACTGGGTGTGTGCATATGAGCCCTTCCCCGCATTTCGCCCGGCAGACAAAGCGTTCCCTACCTGACGCAATGCGTGAGGGGTACTGGGTGTGTGCATGTGAGCCCTACCCCGCATTTCGCCCGGCAGACAAAGCGTTCCCTACCTGACGCAATGCGTGAGGGGTACTGGGTGTGTGCATGTGAGCCCTTCCCCGCATTTCGCCCGGCAGACAAAGCGTTCCCTTTCCTGGCGCAATGCGTGAGGGTCAGTGCGTGTGTGCATGTGAGCCCTACCCCGCATTTTGCCCGGCACCCAAAAGGATCCCCTGGGTTTCCCTTTCCTGGCGCAATGCGTGAGGGGTACTGGGTGTGTGCATGTGAGCCCTTCCCCGCATTTCGCCCGGCAGACAAAGCGTTCCCTTTCCTGGCGCAATGCGTGAGGGGGCACTGCGTGTGTGCATGTGAGCCCTACCCCGCATTTTGCCCGGCACCCAAAAGGATCCCCTGGGTTTCCCTTTCCTGGCGCAATGCGTGAGGGTCAGTGCGTGTGTGCATGTGAGCCCTACCCCGCATTTCGCCCGGCAGACAAAGCGTTCCCTACCTGACGCAATGCGTGAGGGGTACTGGGTGTGTGCATGTGAGCCCTTCCCCGCATTTCGCCCCGGCAGACAAAGCGTTCCCTACCTGACGCAATGCGTGAGGGTACTGGGTGTGTGCATGTGAGCCCTTCCCCGCATTTCGCCCGGCAGACAAAGCGTTCCCTACCTGACGCAATGCGTGAGGGGTACTGGGTGTGTGCATGTGAGCCCTACCCCGCATTTCGCCCGGCAGACAAAGCGTTCCCTACCTGACGCAATGCGTGAGGGGTACTGGGTGTGTGCATGTGAGCCCTTCCCCGCATTTCGCCCGGCAGACAAAGCGTTCCCTTTCCTGGCGCAATGCGTGAGGGTCAGTGCGTGTGTGCATGTGAGCCCTACCCCGCATTTTGCCCGGCAACCAAAAGGATCCCCTGGGTTTCCCTTCCTGGCGCAATGCGTGAGGGGTACTGGGTGTGTGCATGTGAGCCCTTCCCCGCATTTCGCCCGGCAGACAAAGCGTTCCCTTTCCTGGCGCAATGCGTGAGGGGGCACTGCGTGTGTGCATGTGAGCCCTACCCCGCATTTTGCCCGGCACCCAAAAGGATCCCCTGGGTTTCCCTTTCCTGGCGCAATGCGTGAGGGTCAGTGCGTGTGTGCATGTGAGCCCTACCCCGCATTTCGCCCGGCAGACAAAGCGTTCCCTTTCCTGGCGCAATGCGTGAGGGGGCACTGCGTGTGTGCATGTGAGCCCTACCCCGCATTTTGCCCGGCACCCAAAAGGATCCCCTGGGTTTCCCTTTCCTGGCGCAATGCGTGAGGGTCAGTGCGTGTGTGCATGTGAGCCCTACCCCGCATTTCGCCCGGCAGACAAAGCGTTCCCTACCTGACGCAATGCGTGAGGGGTACTGGGTGTGTGCATGTGAGCCCTTCCCCGCATTTCGCCCGGCAGACAAAGCGTTCCCTACCTGGCGCAATGCGTGAGGGGTACTGGTGTGTGCATGTGAGCCCTTCCCCGCATTTCGCCCGGCAGACAAAGCGTTCCCTACCTGACGCAATGCGTGAGGGGTACTGGGTGTGTGCATGTGAGCCCTACCCCGCATTTCGCCCGGCAGACAAAGCGTTCCCTACCTGACGCAATGCGTGAGGGGTACTGGGTGTGTGCATGTGAGCCCTTCCCCGCATTTCGCCCGGCAGACAAAGCGTTCCCTTTCCTGGCGCAATGCGTGAGGGTCAGTGCGTGTGTGCATGTGAACCCTACCCCGCATTTTGCCCGGCAGACCAAAAGATCCCCTGGGTTTCCCTTTCCTGGCGCAATGCGTGAGGGGTACTGGGTGTGTGCATGTGAGCCCTTCCCCGCATTTCGCCCGGCAGACAAAGCGTTCCCTTTCCTGGCGCAATGCGTGAGGGGGCACTGCGTGTGTGCATGTGAGCCCTACCCCGCATTTTGCCCGGCACCCAAAAGGATCCCCTGGGTTTCCCTTTCCTGGCGCAATGCGTGAGGGTCAGTGCGTGTGTGCATGTGAGCCCTACCCCGCATTTCGCCCGGCAGACAAAGCGTTCCCTACCTGGCGCAATGCGTGAGGGGGCACTGCGTGTGTGCATGTGAGCCCTACCCCGCATTTCGCCCGGCACCCAAAAGGATCCCCTGGGTTTCCCTTTCCTGGCGCAATGCGTGAGGGTCAGTGCGTGTGTGCATGTGAGCCCTACCCCGCATTTCGCCCGGCAGACAAAGCGTTCCCTACCTGACGCAATGCGTGAGGGGTACTGGGTGTGTGCATGTGAGCCCTTCCCCGCATTTCGCCCGGCAGACAAAGCGTTCCCTTTCCTGGCGCAATGCGTGAGGGGGCACTGCGTGTGTGCATGTGAGCCCTACCCCGCATTTTGCCCGGCACCCAAAGGATCCCTGGGTTTCCCTTTCCTGGCGCAATGCGTGAGGGTCAGTGCGTGTGTGCATGTGAGCCCTACCCCGCATTTCGCCCGGCAGACAAAGCGTTCCCTTTCCTGGCGCAATGCGTGAGGGGGCACTGCGTGTGTGCATGTGAGCCCTACCCCGCATTTTGCCCGGCACCCAAAAGGATCCCCTGGGTTTCCCTTTCCTGGCGCAATGCGTGAGGGTCAGTGCGTGTGTGCATGTGAGCCCTACCCCGCATTTCGCCCGGCAGACAAAGCGTTCCCTTTCCTGGCGCAATGCGTGAGGGGGCACTGCGTGTGTGCATGTGAGCCCTACCCCGCATTTTGCCCGGCACCCAAAAGGATCCCCTGGGTTTCCCTTTCCTGGCGCAATGCGTGAGGGTCAGTGCGTGTGTGCATGTGAGCCCTACCCCGCATTTCGCCCGGCAGACAAAGCGTTCCCTACCTGACGCAATGCGTGAGGGGTACTGGGTGTGTGCATGTGAGCCCTTCCCCGCATTTCGCCCGGCAGACAAAGCGTTCCCTTTCCTGGCGCAATGCGTGAGGGGGCACTGCGTGTGTGCATGTGAGCCCTACCCCGCATTTTGCCCGGCACCCAAAGGATCCCCTGGGTTTCCCTTTCCTGGCGCAATGCGTGAGGGTCAGTGCGTGTGTGCATGTGAGCCCTACCCCGCATTTCGCCCGGCAGACAAAGCGTTCCCTTTCCTGGCGCAATGCGTGAGGGGGCACTGCGTGTGTGCATGTGAGCCCTACCCCGCATTTTGCCCGGCACCCAAAGGATCCCCTGGGTTTCCCTTTCCTGGCGCAATGCGTGAGGGTCAGTGCGTGTGTGCATGTGAGCCCTACCCCGCATTTCGCCCGGCAGACAAAGCGTTCCCTACCTGACGCAATGCGTGAGGGGTACTGGGTGTGTGCATGTGAGCCCTTCCCCGCATTTCGCCCGGCAGACAAAGCGTTCCCTACCTGACGCAATGCGTGAGGGGTACTGGGTGTGTGCATGTGAGCCCTTCCCCGCATTTCGCCCGGCAGACAAAGCGTTCCCTACCTGACGCAATGCGTGAGGGGTACTGGTGTGTGCATGTGAGCCCTACCCCGCATTTCGCCCGGCAGACAAAGCGTTCCCTACCTGACGCAATGCGTGAGGGGTACTGGGTGTGTGCATGTGAGCCCTTCCCCGCATTTCGCCCGGCAGACAAAGCGTTCCCTTTCCTGGCGCAATGCGTGAGGGTCAGTGCGTGTGTGCATGTGAGCCCTACCCCGCATTTTGCCCGGCAACCAAAAGGATCCCCTGGGTTTCCCTTTCCTGGCGCAATGCGTGAGGGTACTGGGTGTGTGCATGTGAGCCCTTCCCCGCATTTCGCCCGGCAGACAAAGCGTTCCCTTTCCTGGCGCAATGCGTGAGGGGGCACTGCGTGTGTGCATGTGAGCCCTACCCCGCATTTTGCCCGGCACCCAAAAGGATCCCCTGGGTTTCCCTTTCCTGGCGCAATGCGTGAGGGTCAGTGCGTGTGTGCATGTGAGCCCTACCCCGCATTTCGCCCGGCAGACAAAGCGTTCCCTACCTGGCGCAATGCGTGAGGGGGCACTGCGTGTGTGCATGTGAGCCCTACCCCGCATTTTGCCCGGCACCCAAAAGGATCCCCTGGGTTTCCCTTTCCTGGCGCAATGCGTGAGGGTCAGTGCGTGTGTGCATGTGAGCCTTACCCGCATTTCGCCCGGCAGACAAAGCGTTCCCTACCTGACGCAATGCGTGAGGGGTACTGGGTGTGTGCATGTGAGCCCTTCCCCGCATTTCGCCCGGCAGACAAAGCGTTCCCTTTCCTGGCGCAATGCGTGAGGGTCAGTGCGTGTGTGCATGTGAGCCCTACCCCGCATTTTGCCCGGCACCCAAAAGGATCCCCTGGGTTTCCCTTTCCTGGCGCAATGCGTGAGGGTACTGGGTGTGTGCATGTGAGCCCTACCCCGCATTTCGCCCGGCAGACAAAGCGTTCCCTACCTGACGCAATGCGTGAGGGGTACTGGGTGTGTGCATGTGAGCCCTTCCCCGCATTTCGCCCGGCAGACAAAGCGTTCCCTACCTGACGCAATGCGTGAGGGGTACTGGGTGTGTGCATGTGAGCCCTTCCCCGCATTTCGCCCGGCAGACAAAGCGTTCCCTTTCCTGGCGCAATGCGTGAGGGGGCACTGCGTGTGTGCATGTGAGCCCTACCCCGCATTTTGCCCGGCACCCAAAAGGATCCCCTGGGTTTCCCTTTCCTGGCGCAATGCGTGAGGGTCAGTGCGTGTGTGCATGTGAGCCCTACCCCGCATTTCGCCCGGCAGACAAAGCGTTCCCTTTCCTGGCGCAATGCGTGAGGGGGCACTGCGTGTGTGCATGTGAGCCCTACCCCGCATTTTGCCCGGCACCCAAAGGATCCCCTGGGTTTCCCTTTCCTGGCGCAATGCGTGAGGGTCAGTGCGTGTGTGCATGTGAGCCCTACCCCGCATTTCGCCCGGCAGACAAAGCGTTCCCTACCTGACGCAATGCGTGAGGGGTACTGGGTGTGTGCATGTGAGCCCTTCCCCGCATTTCGCCCGGCAGACAAAGCGTTCCCTACCTGGCGCAATGCGTGAGGGGTACTGGGTGTGTGCATGTGAGCCCTTCCCCGCATTTCGCCCGGCAGACAAAGCGTTCCCTACCTGACGCAATGCGTGAGGGTACTGGGTGTGTGCATGTGAGCCCTTCCCCGCATTTCGCCCGGCAGACAAAGCGTTCCCTACCTGACGCAATGCGTGAGGGGTACTGGGTGTGTGCATGTGAGCCCTTCCCCGCATTTCGCCCGGCAGACAAAGCGTTCCCTACCTGACGCAATGCGTGAGGGGTACTGGGTGTGTGCATGTGAGCCCTTCCCCGCATTTCGCCCGGCAGACAAAGCGTTCCCTTTCCTGGCGCAATGCGTGAGGGTCAGTGCGTGTGTGCATGTGAGCCCTACCCCGCATTTTGCCCGGCACCCAAAAGGATCCCCTGGGTTTCCCTTTCCTGGCGCAATGCGTGAGGGGTACTGGGTGTGTGCATGTGAGCCCTTCCCCGCATTCGCCGGCAGACAAAGCGTTCCCTTTCCTGGCGCAATGCGTGAGGGGCACTGCGTGTGTGCATGTGAGCCCTACCCCGCATTTTGCCGGCACCCAAAAGGATCCCCTGGGTTTCCCTTTCCTGGCGCAATGCGTGAGGGTCAGTGCGTGTGTGCATGTGAGCCCTACCCCGCATTTCGCCCGGCAGACAAAGCGTTCCCTACCTGACGCAATGCGTGAGGGGTACTGGGTGTGTGCATGTGAGCCCTTCCCCGCATTTCGCCCCGGCAGACAAAGCGTTCCCTACCTGACGCAATGCGTGAGGGGTACTTGGTGTGTGCATGTGAGCCCTACCCCGCATTTTGCCCGGCACCCAAAAGGATCCCCTGGGTTTCCCTTTCCTGGCGCAATGCGTGAGGGTCAGTGCGTGTGTGCATGTGAGCCCTACCCCGCATTTCGCCCGGCAGACAAAGCGTTCCCTACCTGACGCAATGCGTGAGGGGTACTGGGTGTGTGCATGTGAGCCTTTCCCCGCATTTCGCCCCGGCAGACAAAGCGTTCCCTACCTGACGCAATGCGTGAGGGGTACTGGGTGTGTGCATGTGAGCCCTTCCCCGCATTTCGCCCCGGCAGACAAAGCGTTCCCTACCTGACGCAATGCGTGAGGGGGTACTGGGTTGTGTGCATGTGAGCCCTTCCCCGCATTTCGCCCCGGCAGACAAAGCGTTCCCTACCTGACGCACTGCGTGAGGGGGTACTGGGTGTGTGCATGTGAGCCCTTCCCCGCATTTCGCCCCGGCAGACAAAGCGTTCCCTACCTGACGCAATGCGTGAGGGGTACGGGTGTGTGCATGTGAGCCCTTCCCCGCATTTCGCCCGGCAGACAAAGCGTTCCCTTTCCTGGCGCAATGCGTGAGGGTCAGTGCGTGTGGCAGGTGAACCCTACCCCGCATTTTGCCCGGCACCCAAAGGATCCCCTGGGTTTCCCTTTCCTGGCGCAATGCGTGAGGGGGTACTGGGTGTGTGCATGTGAGCCCTTCCCCGCATTTCGCCCGGCAGACAAAGCGTTCCCTTTCCTGGCGCAATGCGTGAGGGGGCACTGCGTGTGTGCATGTGAGCCCTACCCCGCATTTGCCGGCACCCAAAAGGATCCCCTGGGTTTCCCTTTCCTGGCGCAATGCGTGAGGGTCAGTGCGTGTGTGCATGTGAGCCCTACCCCGCATTTCGCCCGGCAGACAAAGCGTTCCCTACCTGACGCAATGCGTGAGGGGTACTGGGTGTGTGCATGTGAGCCCTTCCCCGCATTTCGCCCCGGCAGACAAAGCGTTCCCTACCTGACGCAATGCGTGAGGGGTACTTTGGTGTGTGCATGTGAGCCCTTCCCCGCATTTCGCCCCGGCAGACAAAGCGTTCCCTACCTGACGCAATGCGTGAGGGGTACTGGGTGTGTGCATATGAGCCCTTCCCCGCATTTCGCCCGGCAGACAAAGCGTTCCCTTTCCTGGCGCAATGCGTGAGGGTCAGTGCGTGTGTGCATGTGAACCCTACCCCGCATTTCGCCCGGCACCCAAAAGGATCCCCTGGGTTTCCCTTTCCTGGCGCAATGCGTGAGGGGGCACTGCGTGTGTGCATGTGAGCCCTACCCCGCATTTCGCCCGGCAGACAAAGCGTTCCCTACCTGACGCAATGCGTGAGGGGTACTGGGTGTGTGCATGTGAGCCCTTCCCCGCATTTCGCCCGGCAGACAAAGCGTTCCCTTTCCTGGCGCAATGCGTGAGGGTCAGTGCGTGTGTGCATGTGAACCCTACCCCGCATTTTGCCCGGCACCCAAAAGGATCCCCTGGGTTTCCCTTTCCTGGCGCAATGCGTGAGGGTCAGTGCGTGTGTGCATGTGAGCCCTACCCCGCATTCGCCCGGCAGACAAAGCGTTCCCTACCTGACACAATGCGTGAGGGGGCACTGCGTGTGTGCATGTGAACCCTACCCCGCATTTTGCCCGGCACCCAAAAGGATCCCCTGGGTTTCCCTTTCCTGGCGCAATGCGTGAGGGGTACTGGGTGTGTGCATGTGAGCCCTTCCCCGCATTTCGCCCGGCAGACAAAGCGTTCCCTTTCCTGGCGCAATGCGTGAGGGTCAGTGCGTGTGTGCATGTGAACCCTACCCGCATTTTGCCCGGCACCCAAAAGGATCCCCTGGGTTTCCCTTTCCTGGCGCAATGCGTGAGGGTCAGTGCGTGTGTGCATGTGAGCCCTACCCGCATTTCGCCCGGCAGACAAAGCGTTCCCTTTCCTGGCGCAATCCGTGAGGGGGCACTGCGTGTGTGCATGTGAACCCTACCCCTCATTTTGCCCGGCACCCAAAAGGATCCCCTGGGTTTCCCTTTCCTGCGCAATGCGTGAGGGGTACTGGGTGTGTGCATGTGAGCCCTACCCCGCATTTCGCCCGGCAGACAAAGCGTTCCCTACCTGACGCAATGCGTGAGGGGTACTGGGTGTGTGCATGTGAGCCCTACCCCGCATTTCGCCCGGCAGACAAAGCGTTCCCTACCTGACGCAATGCGTGAGGGGTACTGGGTGTGTGCATGTGAGCCCTACCCCGCATTTCGCCCGGCAGACAAAGCGTTCCCTTTCCTGGCGCAATGCGTGAGGGTCAGTGCGTGTGTGCATGTGAACCCTACCCCGCATTTTGCCCGGCACCCAAAAGGATCCCCTGGGTTTCCCTTTCCTGGCGCAATGCGTGAGGGGTACTGGGTGTGTGCATGTGAGCCCTTCCCCGCATTTCGCCCGGCAGACAAAGCGTTCCCTTTCCTGGCGCAATGCGTGAGGGGGCACTGCGTGTGTGCATGTGAGCCCTTCCCCGCATTTCGCCCGGCACCCAAAAGGATCCCCTGGGTTTCCCTTTCCTGGCGCAATGCGTGAGGGTCAGTGCGTGTGTGCATGTGAGCCCTACCCCGCATTTCGCCCCGGCAGACAAAGCGTTCCCTACCTGACGCAATGCGTGAGGGGTACTGGGTGTGTGCATGTGAGCCCTTCCCCGCATTTCGCCCCGGCAGACAAAGCGTTCCCTACCTGACGCAATGCGTGAGGGGTACTGGGTGTGTGCATGTGAGCCCTTCCCCGCATTTCGCCCCGGCAGACAAAGCGTTCCCTACCTGACGCAATGCGTGAGGGGTACTGGGTGTGTGCATGTGAGCCCTTCCCCGCATTTCGCCCGGCAGACAAAGCGTTCCCTTTCCTGGCGCAATGCGTGAGGGGGCACTGCGTGTGTGCATGTGAGCCCTTCCCCGCATTTTGCCCGGCACCCAAAAGGATCCCCTGGGTTTCCCTTTCCTGGCGCAATGCGTGAGGGTCAGTGCGTGTGTGCATGTGAGCCCTACCCCGCATTTCGCCCCGGCAGACAAAGCGTTCCCTACCTGACGCAATGCGTGAGGGGTACTGGGTGTGTGCATGTGAGCCCTTCCCCGCATTTCGCCCCGGCAGACAAAGCGTTCCCTACCTGACGCAATGCGTGAGGGGTACTGGGTGTGTGCATGTGAGCCCTTCCCCGCATTTCGCCCCGGCAGACAAAGCGTTCCCTACCTGACGCAATGCGTGAGGGGTACTGGGTGTGTGCATGTGAGCCCTACCCCGCATTTCGCCCGGCAGACAAAGCGTTCCCTTTCCTGGCGCAATGCGTGAGGGTCAGTGCGTGTGTGCATGTGAACCCTACCCCGCATTTTGCCCGGCACCCAAAAGGATCCCCTGGGTTTCCCTTTTCTGGCGCAATGCGTGAGGGGTACTGGGTGTGTGCATGTGAGCCCTTCCCCGCATTTCGCCCGGCAGACAAAGCGTTCCCTTTCCTGGCGCAATGCGTGAGGGGGCACTGCGTGTGTGCATGTGAGCCCTACCCCGCATTTTGCCCGGCACCCAAAAGGATCCCCTGGGTTTCCCTTTCCTGGCGCAATGCGTGAGGGGTACTGGGTGTGTGCATGTGAGCCCTTCCCCGCATTTCGCCCGGCAGACAAAGCGTTCCCTACCTGACGCAATGCGTGAGGGGTACTGGGTGTGTGCATGTGAGCCCTTCCCCGCATTTCGCCCCGGCAGACAAAGCGTTCCCTACCTGACGCAATGCGTGAGGGGTACTGGGTGTGTGCATGTGAGCCCTTCCCCGCATTTCGCCCCGGCAGACAAAGCGTTCCCTACCTGACGCAATGCGTGAGGGGTACTGGGTGTCTGCATATGAGCCCTTCCCCGCATTTCGCCCGGCAGACAAAGCGTTCCCTTTCCTGGCGCAATGCGTGAGGGTCAGTGCGTGTGTGCATGTGAACCCTACCCCGCATTTCGCCCGGCACCCAAAAGGATCCCCTGGGTTTCCCTTTCCTGGCGCAATGCGTGAGGGGGCACTGCGTGTGTGCATGTGAGCCCTACCCCGCATTTCGCCCGGCAGACAAAGCGTTCCCTACCTGACGCAATGCGTGAGGGGTACTGGGTGTGTGCATGTGAGCCCTTCCCCGCATTTCGCCCGGCAGACAAAGCGTTCCCTTTCCTGGCGCAATGCGTGAGGGTCAGTGCGTGTGTGCATGTGAACCCTACCCGCATTTTGCCCGGCACCCAAAAGGATCCCCTGGGTTTCCCTTTCCTGGCGCAATGCGTGAGGGTCAGTGCGTGTGTGCATGTGAGCCCTACCCCGCATTTCGCCCGGCAGACAAAGCGTTCCCTACCTGACGCAATGCGTGAGGGGTACTGGGTGTGTGCATGTGAGCCCTTCCCCGCATTTCGCCCGGCAGACAAAGCGTTCCCTTTCCTGGCGCAATGCGTGAGGGTCAGTGCGTGTGTGCATGTGAACCCTACCCCGCATTTCGCCCGGCACCCAAAAGGATCCCCTGGGTTTCCCTTTCCTGGCGCAATGCGTGAGGGTCAGTGCGTGTGTGCATGTGAGCCCTACCCCGCATTTCGCCCGGCAGACAAAGCGTTCCCTACCTGACACAATGCGTGAGGGGGCACTGCGTGTGTGCATGTGAACCCTACCCCACATTTTGCCCGGCACCCAAAAGGATCCCCTGGGTTTCCCTTTCCTGGCGCAATGCGTGAGGGGTACTGGGTGTGTGCATGTGAGCCCTTCCCCGCATTTCGCCCGGCAGACAAGCGTTCCCTTTCCTGGCGCAATGCGTGAGGGTCAGTGCGTGTGTGCATGTGAACCCTACCCCTCATTTTGCCCGGCACCCAAAAGGATCCCCTGGGTTTCCCTTTCCTGGCGCAATGCGTGAGGGTCAGTGCGTGTGTGCATGTGAGCCCTACCCCGCATTTCGCCCGGCAGACAAAGCGTTCCCTTTCCTGGCGCAATCCGTGAGGGGGCACTGCGTGTGTGCATGTGAACCCTACCCCTCATTTTGCCCGGCACCCAAAAGGATCCCCTGGGTTTCCCTTTCCTGGCGCAATGCGTGAGGGGTACTGGGTGTGTGCATGTGAGCCCTACCCCGCATTTCGCCCGGCAGACAAAGCGTTCCCTACCTGACGCAATGCGTGAGGGGTACTGGGTGTGTGCATGTGAGCCCTTCCCCGCATTTCGCCCCGGCAGACAAAGCGTTCCCTACCTGACGCAATGCGTGAGGGGTACTGGGTGTGTGCATGTGAGCCCTTCCCCGCATTTCGCCCCGGCAGACAAAGCGTTCCCTACCTGACGCAATGCGTGAGGGGTACTGGGTGTCTGCATATGAGCCCTTCCCCGCATTTCGCCCGGCAGACAAAGCGTTCCCTTTCCTGGCGCAATGCGTGAGGGTCAGTGCGTGTGTGCATGTGAACCCTACCCCGCATTTCGCCCGGCACCCAAAAGGATCCCCTGGGTTTCCCTTTCCTGGCGCAATGCGTGAGGGGGCACTGCGTGTGTGCATGTGAGCCCTACCCCGCATTTCGCCCGGCAGACAAAGCGTTCCCTACCTGACGCAATGCGTGAGGGGTACTGGGTGTGTGCATGTGAGCCCTTCCCCGCATTTCGCCCGGCAGACAAAGCGTTCCCTTTCCTGGCGCAATGCGTGAGGGTCAGTGCGTGTGTGCATGTGAACCCTACCCCGCATTTTGCCCGGCACCCAAAAGGATCCCCTGGGTTTCCCTTTCCTGGCGCAATGCGTGAGGGTCAGTGCGTGTGTGCATGTGAGCCCTACCCCGCATTTCGCCCGGCAGACAAAGCGTTCCCTACCTGACGCAATGCGTGAGGGGTACTGGGTGTGTGCATGTGAGCCCTTCCCCGCATTTCGCCCGGCAGACAAAGCGTTCCCTTTCCTGGCGCAATGCGTGAGGGTCAGTGCGTGTGTGCATGTGAACCCTACCCCGCATTTCGCCCGGCACCCAAAAGGATCCCCTGGGTTTCCCTTTCCTGGCGCAATGCGTGAGGGTCAGTGCGTGTGTGCATGTGAGCCCTACCCCGCATTTCGCCCGGCAGACAAAGCGTTCCCTACCTGACACAATGCGTGAGGGGGCACTGCGTGTGTGCATGTGAACCCTACCCCACATTTTGCCCGGCACCCAAAAGGATCCCCTGGGTTTCCCTTTCCTGGCGCAATGCGTGAGGGGTACTGGGTGTGTGCATGTGAGCCCTTCCCCGCATTTCGCCCGGCAGACAAAGCGTTCCCTTTCCTGGCGCAATGCGTGAGGGTCAGTGCGTGTGTGCATGTGAACCCTACCCCTCATTTTGCCCGGCACCCAAAAGGATCCCCTGGGTTTCCCTTTCCTGGCGCAATGCGTGAGGGTCAGTGCGTGTGTGCATGTGAGCCCTACCCCGCATTTCGCCCGGCAGACAAAGCGTTCCCTTTCCTGGCGCAATCCGTGAGGGGGCACTGCGTGTGTGCATGTGAACCCTACCCCTCATTTTGCCCGGCACCCAAAAGGATCCCCTGGGTTTCCCTTTCCTGGCGCAATGCGTGAGGGGTACTGGGTGTGTGCATGTGAGCCCTACCCCGCATTTCGCCCGGCAGACAAAGCGTTCCCTACCTGACGCAATGCGTGAGGGGTACTGGGTGTGTGCATGTGAGCCCTACCCCGCATTTCGCCCGGCAGACAAAGCGTTCCCTACCTGACGCAATGCGTGAGGGGTACTGGGTGTGTGCATGTGAGCCCTTCCCCGCATTTCGCCCGGCAGACAAAGCGTTCCCTTTCCTGGCGCAATGCGTGAGGGTCAGTGCGTGTGTGCATGTGAACCCTACCCCGCATTTTGCCCGGCACCCAAAAGGATCCCCTGGGTTTCCCTTTCCTGGCGCAATGCGTGAGGGGTACTGGGTGTGTGCATGTGAGCCCTTCCCCGCATTTCGCCCGGCAGACAAAGCGTTCCCTTTCCTGGCGCAATGCGTGAGGGGGCACTGCGTGTGTGCATGTGAGCCCTACCCCGCATTTTGCCCGGCACCCAAAAGGATCCCCTGGGTTTCCCTTTCCTGGCGCAATGCGTGAGGGTCAGTGCGTGTGTGCATGTGAGCCCTACCCCGCATTTCGCCCCGGCAGACAAAGCGTTCCCTACCTGACGCAATACGTGAGGGGTACTGGGTGTGTGCATGTGAGCCCTTCCCCGCATTTCGCCCCGGCAGACAAAGCGTTCCCTACCTGACGCAATGCGTGAGGGGTACTGGGTGTGTGCATGTGAGCCCTTCCCCGCATTTCGCCCCGGCAGACAAAGCGTTCCCTACCTGACGCAATGCGTGAGGGGTACTGGGTGTGTGCATGTGAGCCCTACCCCGCATTTCGCCCGGCAGACAAAGCGTTCCCTTTCCTGGCGCAATGCGTGAGGGTCAGTGCGTGTGTGCATGTGAACCCTACCCCGCATTTTGCCCGGCACCCAAAAGGATCCCCTGGGTTTCCCTTTCCTGGCGCAATGCGTGAGGGGTACTGGGTGTGTGCATGTGAGCCCTTCCCCGCATTTCGCCCGGCAGACAAAGCGTTCCCTTTCCTGGCGCAATGCGTGAGGGGGCACTGCGTGTGTGCATGTGAGCCCTACCCCGCATTTTGCCCGGCACCCAAAAGGATCCCCTGGGTTTCCCTTTCCTGGCGCAATGCGTGAGGGGTACTGGGTGTGTGCATGTGAGCCCTTCCCCGCATTTCGCCCGGCAGACAAAGCGTTCCCTACCTGACGCAATGCGTGAGGGGTACTGGGTGTGTGCATGTGAGCCCTTCCCCGCATTTCGCCCCGGCAGACAAAGCGTTCCCTACCTGACGCAATGCGTGAGGGGTACTGGGTGTGTGCATGTGAGCCCTTCCCCGCATTTCGCCCCGGAAGACAAAGCGTTCCCTACCTGACGCAATGCGTGAGGGGTACTGGGTGTGTGCATGTGAGCCCTACCCCGCATTTCGCCCGGCAGACAAAGCGTTCCCTACCTGACGCAATGCGTGAGGGGTACTGGGTGTGTGCATGTGAGCCCTACCCCGCATTTCGCCCGGCAGACAAAGCGTTCCCTACCTGACGCAATGCGTGAGGGGTACTGGGTGTGTGCATGTGAGCCCTACCCCGCATTTCGCCCGGCAGACAAAGCGTTCCCTTTCCTGGCGCAATGCGTGAGGGTCAGTGCGTGTGTGCATGTGAACCCTACCCCGCATTTTGCCCGGCACCCAAAAGGATCCCCTGGGTTTCCCTTTCCTGGCGCAATGCGTGAGGGGTACTGGGTGTGTGCATGTGAGCCCTTCCCCGCATTTCGCCCGGCAGACAAAGCGTTCCCTTTCCTGGCGCAATGCGTGAGGGGGCACTGCGTGTGTGCATGTGAGCCCTTCCCCGCATTTCGCCCGGCACCCAAAAGGATCCCCTGGGATTCCCTTTCCTGGCGCAATGCGTGAGGGTCAGTGCGTGTGTGCATGTGAGCCCTACCCCGCATTTCGCCCCGGCAGACAAAGCGTTCCCTACCTGACGCAATGCGTGAGGGGTACTGGGTGTGTGCATGTGAGCCCTTCCCCGCATTTCGCCCCGGCAGACAAAGCGTTCCCTACCTGACGCAATGCGTGAGGGGTACTGGGTGTGTGCATGTGAGCCCTTCCCCGCATTTCGCCCCGGCAGACAAAGCGTTCCCTACCTGACGCAATGCGTGAGGGGTACTGGGTGTGTGCATGTGAGCCCTACCCCGCATTTCGCCCGGCAGACAAAGCGTTCCCTTTCCTGGCGCAATGCGTGAGGGTCAGTGCGTGTGTGCATGTGAACCCTACCCCGCATTTTGCCCGGCACCCAAAAGGATCCCCTGGGTTTCCCTTTCCTGGCGCAATGCGTGAGGGGTACTGGGTGTGTGCATGTGAGCCCTTCCCCGCATTTCGCCCGGCAGACAAGCGTTCCCTTCCTGGCGCAATGCGTGAGGGGGCACTGCGTGTGTGCATGTGAGCCCTACCCCGCATTTTGCCCGGCACCCAAAAGGATCCCCTGGGTTTCCCTTTCCTGGCGCAATGCGTGAGGGGTACTGGGTGTGTGCATGTGAGCCCTTCCCCGCATTTCGCCCGGCAGACAAAGCGTTCCCTACCTGACGCAATGCGTGAGGGGTACTGGGTGTGTGCATGTGAGCCCTTCCCCGCATTTCGCCCCGGCAGACAAAGCGTTCCCTACCTGACGCAATGCGTGAGGGGTACTGGGTGTGTGCATGTGAGCCCTTCCCCGCATTTCGCCCCGGCAGACAAAGCGTTCCCTACCTGACGCAATGCGTGAGGGGTACTGGGTGTCTGCATATGAGCCCTTCCCCGCATTTCGCCCGGCAGACAAAGCGTTCCCTTTCCTGGCGCAATGCGTGAGGGTCAGTGCGTGTGTGCATGTGAGCCCTACCCCGCATTTCGCCCGGCACCCAAAAGGATCCCCTGGGTTTCCCTTTCCTGGCGCAATGCGTGAGGGTCAGTGCGTGTGTGCATGTGAGCCCTACCCCGCATTTCGCCCGGCAGACAAAGCGTTCCCTACCTGACGCAATGCGTGAGGGGTACTGGGTGTGTGCATGTGAGCCCTTCCCCGCATTTCGCCCGGCAGACAAAGCGTTCCCTTTCCTGGCGCAATGCGTGAGGGTCAGTGCGTGTGTGCATGTGAACCCTACCCCGCATTTTGCCCGGCACCCAAAAGGATCCCCTGGGTTTCCCTTTCCTGGCGCAATGCGTGAGGGGTACTGGGTGTGTGCACACTATGAGGACGGGGACGTGCGCTAAGCCATGCGTTAGCATGCGCTGCGCGCATGCGCTGTAGGGGGAAGACGCACGCAGAGTAGGAGCACAACGCATGATGCGCACAGGCGGGACGCTTGCGCGTGGTCTGGTCACTTGCGCTTGCAAACGCATACTCGGTGCTGCACTCGCTTTGGCCTACCAACCCAGCTGAGATGCGCATGGAACCGCATGCAACATACGCACTGCGTTTAGGCCAAACGCAAATATGCCCGTTGCGTTTCGAACAGCGCAGGATCAGACGCATGCGCACCCACCATGCGCTCACAAACGCAAATCCGGCTGCGCTGTCAGCGCATGCCAACTTTGCGCATGCGTAGCAGGCCGACGCACGGAAACGCAAATATGCCGGTCGCGTTACATGAAACGCACATTGTTTAGCGCATGCGCGCCAGCATGCGCTAATAACGCAGGTCCAGGCAGGTCCAGCCCATGAACAAGAAATAGGGCTTCGACTGCCATCCAGTGACTTCTGCCATTCAGTACAAGAAACAGAGCTTCGACTGCCATCCACTGACTGGTGCCATTCAGTACCCATCATATCCAACACAAACCTATTACATTCCTGCCAAATTCCTGCTTTGCTCCACCTGATCCTGTTGCACGCGCCCTATTGCTCCCTGACCCTACTGGACTACTGCTTTGCCGTTTGATCACTCGCTGCTGCTCGTTGCTCGCTGCCGTCCTCTCCACACGTTGCTCGCACCTGCAGCCAGAAGTAACAACGAGCGTACAATCACACAGAGGATTTTCACCCAGTGGCGGCAGTGTCCCGGCCGTGATGACCCCCCCTGGGCTTGGTTAAGATAGGGCTGGCGTTCACAACCCCCCCCCTGCACGCCCGCATCAACTGCACTGCTTGCTGCTGGTATGAATAACGACCAGGCACTCACGTCAATGTAATTAGCGGCCACGGCCACGCCCATTTGCCACGGCCGTGCCCACTGCTGCTAGTGCCGCGGCCACAGCCACCACCGCTTAAGCGCACCTGCAGGCAACAGTCAACCAGTGAAATGAGCGTACAAATGTCTGCAACGGCTTCCCGTCCTCGCATCCCAGGCATGCTTGCCGCTTTGGTGGGCCCGCACCAAAATGCATTGCATTACTCGATTTGAACACAACCACTCGCATTGTGGCCAGCGCTAGGTGCGGCCCCGCCCACGGGCACCCCGGCCGTGGCCCCCACCAGAGTCTGGGTCCTCAACTGGTCTCCCAGTAGTCCCAGACTTGCCTTTTTATAGCTGTGCGCCTCCTTGGCCTGATACTTAGCGGCCGCCGTCAGTGCCTCCTCCTGTGTGCAGTCATGGCAAGCGATCCGGGTCGTCAGTATTGGAGGACAGGCATGTAGTGAACGCCTCGTCTCCCCGTCAAGTCTCACCCACCCCGAGCTGTCGAATCCGTGCGTAGTTCAAACACTCGACTCACAAACCGGCACCTTATCAGTGTCATCGCAAACATAAAGCCTTAAAACCTTCAGGGCCGGTGAGCTGCCGGTGGAGCTGAAAGCTGGAGCTGAAAGTTTCCATGAGCTGAAAGCATGCGCAAAGGGCAAAAATGGCACGCACTCACTAACGTCTATTGGCGAAGTGGACGAAGGGGGCTGTGTGAAGGGGGCGGGAGGACGACATGTGCGCACCGTGCCTGCCCACAGCGCTTATCTGCTACGCTGATTTAATTCGCCCTGTTTCTCTGTCTCTCTTATGCTGGCTGCGTTGTGAACTGACCTGGAAAGACGCAGTCCACGCGGTCGTGTTCATCCAGGGAGTTCATCAGCTGTGTTTGTCGCCGCCGAAAGCAAACAAGTGAAGTTCATTAATAGCTGAAATGTATTTAAGCAAGTTGTTATGAAGTTGGCACTGTGAGAAGTTTGCACGCTTTATAATATTACACCTTAAGCGTCATGAATCTGCATGAATAGCCAGTTAGTCCTGATACACATGCTTGAAATAGTTGGCAACTGCGTGCGTCGCTTGCGTTCCATGCGCATGGCAAGCGCACGAACCGTGCGTTCAGGTTCGCGCAACCTGGGGCGAGCGTCATGCGTTTGTTGCGCATGCACGGAACGCATGGCGTCAGGACGCAACGCATGGCAACGCAGGAAACGCATGGCTTAGCGCACGCCCCCGTCCTCATAGTGGCATGTGAGCCCTTCCCCGCATTTCGCCCGGCAGACAAAGCGTTCCCTTTCCTGGCGCAATGCGTGAGGGTCAGTGCGTGTGTGCATGTGAACCCTACCCCGCATTTCGCCCGGCACCCAAAAGGATCCCCTGGGTTTCCCTTTCCTGGCGCAATGCGTGAGGGTCAGTGCGTGTGTGCATGTGAGCCCTACCCCGCATTTCGCCCGGCAGACAAAGCGTTCCCTTTCCTGGCGCAATCCGTGAGGGGGCACTGCGTGTGTGCATGTGAGCCCTACCCCGCATTTCGCCCGGCAGACAAAGCGTTCCCTACCTGGCGCAATGCGTGAGGGGTACTGGGTGTGTGCATGTGAGCCCTTCCCCGCATTTCGCCCGGCAGACAAAGCGTTCCCTTTCCTGGCGCAATGCGTGAGGGGGCACTGCGTGTGTGCATGTGAACCCTACCCCGCATTTTGCCCGGCACCCAAAAGGATCCCCTGGGTTTCCCTTTCCTGGCGCAATGCGTGAGGGTCAGTGCGTGTGTGCATGTGAGCCCTACCCCGCATTTCGCCCGGCAGACAAAGCGTTCCCTTTCCTGGCGCAATCCGTGAGGGTCAGTGCGTGTGTGCATGTGAACCCTACCCCGCATTTTGCCCGGCACCCAAAAGGATCCCCTGGGTTTCCCTTTCCTGGCGCAATGCGTGAGGGTCAGTGCGTGTGTGCATGTGAGCCCTTCCCCGCATTTCGCCCGGCAGACAAAGCGTTCCCTTTCCTGGCGCAATGCGTGAGGGGGCACTGCGTGTGTGCATGTGAGCCCTACCCCGCATTTTGCCCGGCACCCAAAAGGATCCCCTGGGTTTCCCTTTCCTGGCGCAATGCGTGAGGGTCAGTGCGTGTGTGCATGTGAGCCCTACCCCGCATTTCGCCCCGGCAGACAAAGCGTTCCCTACCTGACGCAATGCGTGAGGGGTACTGGGTGTGTGCATGTGAGCCCTTCCCCGCATTTCGCCCCGGCAGACAAAGCGTTCCCTACCTGACGCAATGCGTGAGGGGTACTGGGTGTGTGCATGTGAGCCCTTCCCCGCATTTCGCCCCGGCAGACAAAGCGTTCCCTACCTGACGCAATGCGTGAGGGGTACTGGGTGTGTGCATATGAGCCCTTCCCCGCATTTCGCCCGGCAGACAAAGCGTTCCCTTTCCTGGCGCAATGCGTGAGGGTCAGTGCGTGTGTGCATGTGAACCCTACCCCGCATTTCGCCCGGCAGACAAATGGATCCCCTGGGTTTCCCTTTCCTGGCGCAATGCGTGTGGGTCAGTGCGTGTGTGCATGTGAGCCCTACCCCGCATTTCGCCCGGCAGACAAAGCGTTCCCTACCTGACGCAATGCGTGAGGGGTACTGGGTGTGTGCATGTGAGCCCTTCCCCGCATTTCGCCCGGCAGACAAAGCGTTCCCTTTCCTGGCGCAATGCGTGAGGGGGCACTGCGTGTGTGCATGTGAACCCTACCCCGCATTTTGCCCGGCACCCAAAAGGATCCCCTGGGTTTCCCTTTCCTGGCGCAATGCGTGAGGGTCAGTGCGTGTGTGCATGTGAGCCCTACCCCGCATTTCGCCCGGCAGACAAAGCGTTCCCTACCTGACGCAATGCGTGAGGGGTACTGGGTGTGTGCATGTGAGCCCTTCCCCGCATTTCGCCCGGCAGACAAAGCGTTCCCTACCTGGCGCAATCCGTGAGGGGGCACTGCGTGTGTGCATGTGAACCCTACCCCGCATTTTGCCCGGCACCCAAAAGGATCCCCTGGGTTTCCCTTTCCTGGCGCAATGCGTGAGGGGTACTGGGTGTGTGCATGTGAGCCCTTCCCCGCATTTCGCCCGGCAGACAAAGCGTTCCCTTTCCTGGCGCAATGCGTGAGGGGGCACTGCGTGTGTGCATGTGAGCCCTACCCCGCATTTTGCCCGGCACCCAAAAGGATCCCCTGGGTTTCCCTTTCCTGACGCAATGCGTGAGGGGTACTGGGTGTGTGCATGTGAGCCCTTCCCCGCATTTCGCCCCGGCAGACAAAGCGTTCCCTACCTGACGCAATGCGTGAGGGGTACTGGGTGTGTGCATGTGAGCCCTTCCCCGCATTTCGCCCCGGCAGACAAAGCGTTCCCTACCTGACGCAATGCGTGAGGGGTACTGGGTGTGTGCATATGAGCCCTTCCCCGCATTTCGCCCGGCAGACAAAGCGTTCCCTTTCCTGGCGCAATGCGTGAGGGTCAGTGCGTGTGTGCATGTGAACCCTACCCCGCATTTCGCCCGGCAGACAAATGGATCCCCTGGGTTTCCCTTTCCTGGCGCAATGCGTGTGGGTCAGTGCGTGTGTGCATGTGAGCCCTACCCCGCATTTCGCCCGGCAGACAAAGCGTTCCCTACCTGACGCAATGCGTGAGGGGTACTGGGTGTGTGCATGTGAGCCCTTCCCCGCATTTCGCCCGGCAGACAAAGCGTTCCCTTTCCTGGCGCAATGCGTGAGGGGGCACTGCGTGTGTGCATGTGAACCCTACCCCGCATTTTGCCCGGCACCCAAAAGGATCCCCTGGGTTTCCCTTTCCTGGCGCAATGCGTGAGGGTCAGTGCGTGTGTGCATGTGAGCCCTACCCCGCATTTCGCCCGGCAGACAAAGCGTTCCCTACCTGACGCAATGCGTGAGGGGTACTGGGTGTGTGCATGTGAGCCCTTCCCCGCATTTCGCCCGGCAGACAAAGCGTTCCCTACCTGGCGCAATCCGTGAGGGGGCACTGCGTGTGTGCATGTGAACCCTACCCCGCATTTTGCCCGGCACCCAAAAGGATCCCCTGGGTTTCCCTTTCCTGGCGCAATGCGTGAGGGGTACTGGGTGTGTGCATGTGAGCCCTTCCCCGCATTTCGCCCGGCAGACAAAGCGTTCCCTACCTGGCGCAATCCGTGAGGGGGCACTGCGTGTGTGCATGTGAACCCTACCCCGCATTTTGCCCGGCACCCAAAAGGATCCCCTGGGTTTCCCTTTCCTGGCGCAATGCGTGAGGGGTACTGGGTGTGTGCATGTGAGCCCTTCCCCGCATTTCGCCCGGCAGACAAAGCGTTCCCTTTCCTGGCGCAATGCGTGAGGGGGCACTGCGTGTGTGCATGTGAGCCCTACCCCGCATTTTGCCCGGCACCCAAAAGGATCCCCTGGGTTTCCCTTTCCTGGCGCAATGCGTGAGGGGTACTGGGTGTGTGCATGTGAGCCCTTCCCCGCATTTCGCCCGGCAGACAAAGCGTTCCCTTTCCTGGCGCAATGCGTGAGGGGGCACTGCGTGTGTGCATGTGAGCCCTACCCGCATTTTGCCCGGCACCCAAAAGGATCCCCTGGGTTTCCCTTTCCTGGCGCAATGCGTGAGGGTCAGTGCGTGTGTGCATGTGAGCCCTACCCCGCATTTCGCCCCGGCAGACAAAGCGTTCCCTACCTGACGCAATGCGTGAGGGGTACTGGGTGTGTGCATGTGAGCCCTTCCCAGCATTTCGCCCCGGCAGAGAAAGCGTTCCCTACCTGACGCAATGCGTGAGGGGTACTGGGTGTGTGCATGTGAGCCCTTCCCCGCATTTCGCCCCGGCAGACAAAGCGTTCCCTACCTGACGCAATGCGTGAGGGGTACTGGGTGTGTGCATATGAGCCCTTCCCCGCATTTCGCCCGGCAGACAAAGCGTTCCCTTTCCTGGCGCAATGCGTGAGGGTCAGTGCGTGTGTGCATGTGAACCCTACCCCGCATTTCGCCCGGCAGACAAATGGATCCCCTGGGTTTCCCTTTCCTGGCGCAATGCGTGTGGGTCAGTGCGTGTGTGCATGTGAGCCCTTCCCCGCATTTCGCCCGGCAGACAAAGCGTTCCCTTTCCTGGCGCAATGCGTGAGGGGGCACTGCGTGTGTGCATGTGAACCCTACCCCGCATTTTGCCCGGCACCCAAAAGGATCCCCTGGGTTTCCCTTTCCTGGCGCAATGCGTGAGGGTCAGTGCGTGTGTGCATGTGAGCCCTACCCCGCATTTCGCCCGGCAGACAAAGCGTTCCCTACCTGACGCAATGCGTGAGGGGTACTGGGTGTGTGCATGTGAGCCCTTCCCCGCATTTCGCCCCGGCAGACAAAGCGTTCCCTTTCCTGGCGCAATGCGTGAGGGGGCACTGCGTGTGTGCATGTGAACCCTACCCCGCATTTTGCCCGGCACCCAAAAGGATCCCCTGGGTTTCCCTTTCCTGGCGCAATGCGTGAGGGTCAGTGCGTGTGTGCATGTGAACCCTACCCCGCATTTCGCCCGGCAGACAAATGGATCCCCTGGGTTTCCCTTTCCTGGCGCAATGCGTGTGGGTCAGTGCGTGTGTGCATGTGAGCCCTACCCCGCATTTCGCCCGGCAGACAAAGCGTTCCCTACCTGACGCAATGCGTGAGGGGTACTGGGTGTGTGCATGTGAGCCCTTCCCCGCATTTCGCCCGGCAGACAAAGCGTTCCCTTTCCTGGCGCAATGCGTGAGGGGGCACTGCGTGTGTGCATGTGAACCCTACCCCGCATTTTGCCCGGCACCCAAAAGGATCCCCTGGGTTTCCCTTTCCTGGCGCAATGCGTGAGGGTCAGTGCGTGTGTGCATGTGAGCCCTACCCCGCATTTCGCCCGGCAGACAAAGCGTTCCCTACCTGACGCAATGCGTGAGGGGTACTGGGTGTGTGCATGTGAGCCCTTCCCCGCATTTTGCCCGGCAGACAAAGCGTTCCCTACCTGGCGCAATCCGTGAGGGGTACTGGGTGTGTGCATGTGAACCCTACCCCGCATTTTGCCCGGCACCCAAAAGGATCCCCTGGGTTTCCCTTTCCTGGCGCAATGCGTGAGGGGTACTGGGTGTGTGCATGTGAGCCCTTCCCCGCATTTCGCCCGGCAGACAAAGCGTTCCCTTTCCTGGCGCAATGCGTGAGGGGGCACTGCGTGTGTGCATGTGAGCCCTACCCCGCATTTTGCCCGGCACCCAAAAGGATCCCCTGGGTTTCCCTTTCCTGGCGCAATGCGTGAGGGGTACTGGGTGTGTGCATGTGAGCCCTTCCCCGCATTTCGCCCGGCAGACAAAGCGTTCCCTTTCCTGGCGCAATGCGTGAGGGGGCACTGCGTGTGTGCATGTGAGCCCTACCCCGCATTTTGCCCGGCACCCAAAAGGATCCCCTGGGTTTCCCTTTCCTGGCGCAATGCGTGAGGGTCAGTGCGTGTGTGCATGTGAGCCCTACCCCGCATTTCGCCGGGCAGACAAAGCGTTCCCTACCTGACGCAATGCGTGAGGGGTACTGGGTGTGTGCATGTGAGCCCTTCCCCGCATTTCGCCCCGGCAGACAAAGCGTTCCCTACCTGACGCAATGCGTGAGGGGTACTGGGTGTGTGCATGTGAGCCCTTCCCCGCATTTCGCCCGGCAGACAAAGCGTTCCCTACCTGACGCAATGCGTGAGGGGTACTGGGTGTGTGCATATGAGCCCTTCCCCGCATTTCGCCCGGCAGACAAAGCGTTCCCTTTCCTGGCGCAATGCGTGAGGGTCAGTGCGTGTGTGCATGTGAACCCTACCCCGCATTTCGCCCGGCAGACAAAGCGTTCCCTACCTAACGCAATGCGTGAGGGGTACTGGGTGTGTGCATGTGAGCCCTTCCCCGCATTTCGCCCCGGCAGACAAAGCGTTCCCTACCTGACGCAATGCGTGAGGGGTACTGGGTGTGTGCATGTGAGCCCTTCCCCGCATTTCGCCCCGGCAGACAAAGCGTTCCCTACCTGACGCAATGCGTGAGGGGTACTGGGTGTGTGCATATGAGCCCTTCCCCGCATTTCGCCCGGCAGACAAAGCGTTCCCTTTCCTGGCGCAATGCGTGAGGGTCAGTGCGTGTGTGCATGTGAGCCCTACCCCGCATTTCGCCCGGCAGACAAAGCGTTCCCTACCTGACGCAATGCGTGAGGGGTACTGGGTGTGTGCATGTGAGCCCTACCCCGCATTTCGCCCGGCAGACAAAGCGTTTCCCTTTCCTGGCGCAATGCGTGAGGGGGCACTGCGTGTGTGCATGTGAACCCTACCCCGCATTTTGCCCGGCACCCAAAAGGATCCCCTGGGTTTCCCTTTCCTGGCGCAATGCGTGAGGGTCAGTGCGTGTGTGCATGTGAGCCCTACCCCGCATTTCGCCCGGCAGACAAAGCGTTCCCTACCTGACGCAATGCGTGAGGGGTACTGGGTGTGTGCATGTGAGCCTTCCCCGCATTTCGCCCGGCAGACAAGCGTTCCCTACCTGGCGCAATCCGTGAGGGGGCACTGCGTGTGTGCATGTGAACCCTACCCCGCATTTCGCCCGGCACCCAAAGGATCCCTGGGTTTCCCTTTCCTGGCGCAATGCGTGAGGGGTACTGGGTGTGTGCATGTGAGCCCTTCCCCGCATTTCGCCCGGCAGACAAAGCGTTCCCTTTCCTGGCGCAATGCGTGAGGGGGCACTGCGTGTGTGCATGTGAGCCTACCCCGCATTTTGCCCGGCACCCAAAAGGATCCCCTGGGTTTCCCTTTCCTGGCGCAATGCGTGAGGGGGTACTGGGTGTGTGCATGTGAGCCCTTCCCCGCATTTCGCCCGGCAGACAAAGCGTTCCCTTTCCTGGCGCAATGCGTGAGGGGGCACTGCGTGTGTGCATGTGAGCCCCTACCCCACATTTTGCCCGGCACCCCAAAAGGATCCCCTGGGTTTCCCTTTCCTGGCGCAATGCGTGAGGGGTACTGGGTGTGTGCATGTGAGCCCTTCCCCGCATTTCGCCCGGCAGACAAAGCGTTCCCTTTCCTGGCGCAATGCGTGAGGGGGCACTGCGTGTGTGCATGTGAGCCCTACCCGCATTTTGCCCGGCACCCAAAAGGATCCCCTGGGTTTCCCTTTCCTGGCGCAATGCGTGAGGGTCAGTGCGTGTGTGCATGTGAGCCCTACCCCGCATTTCGCCCGGCAGACAAAGCGTTCCCTACCTGACGCAATGCGTGAGGGGTACTGGGTGTGTGCATGTGAGCCCTTCCCCGCATTTTGCCCCGGCAGACAAAGCGTTCCCTACCTGACGCAATGCGTGAGGGGTACTGGGTGTGTGCATGTGAGCCCTTCCCCGCATTTCGCCCGGCAGACAAAGCGTTCCCTACCTGACGCAATGCGTGAGGGGTACTGGGTGTGTGCATATGAGCCCTTCCCCGCATTTCGCCCGGCAGACAAAGCGTTCCCTTTCTGGCGCAATGCGTGAGGGTCAGTGCGTGTGTGCATGTGAACCCTACCCCGCATTTCGCCCCGGCAGACAAAGCGTTCCCTACCTGACGCAATGCGTGAGGGGGCACTGCGTGTGTGCATGTGAGCCCTACCCCGTATATTGCCCGGCACCCAAAAGGATCCCCTGGGTTTCCCTTTCCTGGCGCAATGCGTGAGGGGTACTGGGTGTGTGCATGTGAGCCCTTCCCCGCATTTCGCCCGGCAGACAAAGCGTTCCCTTTCCTGGCGCAATGCGTGAGGGGCACTGCGTGTGTGCATGTGAGCCCTACCCCGCATTTTGCCCGGCACCCAAAAGGATCCCCTGGGTTTCCCTTTCCTGGCGCAATGCGTGAGGGTACTGGGTGTGTGCATGTGAGCCCTTCCCCGCATTTCGCCCGGCAGACAAAGCGTTCCCTTTCCTGGCGCAATGCGTGAGGGGGCACTGCGTGTGTGCATGTGAGCCCTACCCCGCATTTTGCCCGGCACCCAAAAGGATCCCCTGGGTTTCCCTTTCCTGGCGCAATGCGTGAGGGTCAGTGCGTGTGTGCATGTGAGCCCTACCCCGCATTTCGCCCGGCAGACAAAGCGTTCCCTACCTGACGCAATGCGTGAGGGGTACTGGGTGTGTGCATGTGAGCCCTTCCCCGCATTTCGCCCGGCAGACAAAGCGTTCCCTACCTGACGCAATGCGTGAGGGGTACTGGGTGTGTGCATGTGAGCCCTTCCCCGCATTTCGCCCGGCAGACAAAGCGTTCCCTACCTGACGCAATGCGTGAGGGGTACTGGGTGTGTGCATGTGAGCCCTTCCCCGCATTTCGCCCGGCAGACAAAGCGTTCCCTTCCTGGCGCAATGCGTGAGGGTCACTGCGTGTGTGCATGTGAGCCCTACCCCGCATTTCGCCCGGCAGACAAAGCGTTTCCCCTGGGTTTCCCTTTCCTGGCGCAATGCGTGAGGGTCAGTGCGTGTGTGCATGTGAGCCCTACCCCGCATTTCGCCCGGCAGACAAAGCGTTCCCTACCTGACGCAATGCGTGAGGGGTACTGGGTGTGTGCATGTGAGCCCTTCCCCGCATTTCGCCCGGCAGACAAAGCGTTCCCTTTCCTGGCGCAATGCGTGAGGGGGCACTGCGTGTGTGCATGTGAGCCCTACCCCGCATTTCGCCCGGCACCCAAAAGGATCCCCTGGGTTTCCCTTCCTGGCGCAATGCGTGAGGGTCAGTGCGTGTGTGCATGTGAGCCCTACCCCGCATTTCGCCCGGCAGACAAAGCGTTCCCTACCTGACGCAATGCGTGAGGGGTACTGGGTGTGTGCATGTGAGCCCTTCCCCGCATTTCGCCCGGCAGACAAAGCGTTCCCTTTCCTGGCGCAATGCGTGAGGGGCACTGCGTGTGTGCATGTGAGCCCTACCCCGCATTTTGCCCGGCACCCAAAAGGATCCCCTGGGTTTCCCTTTCCTGGCGCAATGCGTGAGGGGTACTGGGTGTGTGCATGTGAGCCCTTCCCCGCATTTCGCCCGGCAGACAAAGCGTTCCCTTTCCTGGCGCAATGCGTGAGGGGGCACTGCGTGTGTGCATGTGAGCCCTACCCCGCATTTTGCCCGGCACCCAAAAGGATCCCCTGGGTTTCCCTTTCCTGGCGCAATGCGTGAGGGTCAGTGCGTGTGTGCATGTGAGCCCTACCCCGCATTTCGCCCGGCAGACAAAGCGTTCCCTACCTGACGCAATGCGTGAGGGGTACTGGGTGTGTGCATGTGAGCCCTTCCCCGCATTTCGCCCGGCAGACAAAGCGTTCCCTTCCTGACGCAATGCGTGAGGGTACTGGGTGTGTGCATGTGAGCCCTTCCCCGCATTTCGCCCGGCAGACAAAGCGTTCCCTACCTGACGCAATGCGTGAGGGGTACTGGGTGTGTGCATGTGAGCCCTTCCCCGCATTTCGCCCGGCAGACAAAGCGTTCCCTTTCCTGGCGCAATGCGTGAGGGTCAGTGCGTGTGTGCATGTGAGCCCTACCCCGCATTTCGCCCGGCAGACAAAGCGTTCCCTACCTGGCGCAATGCGTGAGGGGCACTGCGTGTGTGCATGTGAGCCCTACCCCGCATTTGCCCGGCACCCAAAAGGATCCCCTGTTTCCCTTCCTGGCGCAATGCGTGAGGGGTACTGGGTGTGTGCATGTGAGCCCTTCCCCGCATTTCGCCCGGCAGACAAAGCGTTCCCTTTCCTGGCGCAATGCGTGAGGGGGCACTGCGTGTGTGCATGTGAGCCCTACCCCGCATTTTGCCCGGCACCCAAAAGGATCCCCTGGGTTTCCCTTTCCTGGCGCAATGCGTGAGGGGTCAGTGGTGTGTGCATGTGAGCCCTTCCCCGCATTTCGCCCGGCAGACAAAGCGTTCCCTTCCTGACGCAATGCGTGAGGGGGCACTGCGTGTGTGCATGTGAGCCCTACCCCGCATTTCGCCCGGCACCCAAAAGGATCCCTGGGTTCCCTTTCCTGGCGCAATGCGTGAGGGTCAGTGCGTGTGTGCATGTGAGCCCTACCCCGCATTTCGCCCGGCAGACAAAGCGTTCCCTACCTGACGCAATGCGTGAGGGGTACTGGGTGTGTGCATGTGAGCCCTTCCCCGCATTTCGCCCGGCAGACAAAGCGTTCCCTACCTGACGCAATGCGTGAGGGGTACTGGGTGTGTGCATGTGAGCCCTTCCCCGCATTTCGCCCGGCAGACAAAGCGTTCCCTACCTGACGCAATGCGTGAGGGGTACTGGGTGTGTGCATGTGAGCCCTTCCCCGCATTTCGCCCGGCAGACAAAGCGTTCCCTTTCCTGGCGCAATGCGTGAGGGTCAGTGCGTGTGTGCATGTGAGCCCTACCCGCATTTCGCCCGGCAGACAAAGCGTTCCCTCCTGGCGCAATGCGTGAGGGGCACTGCGTGTGTGCATGTGAACCCTACCCCGCATTTCGCCCGGCACCCAAAAGGATCCCCTGGGTTTCCTTTCCTGGCGCAATGCGTGAGGGGCACTGCGTGTGTGCATGTGAGCCCTACCCCGCATTTCGCCCGGCAGACAAAGCGTTCCCTACCTGACGCAATGCGTGAGGGGTACTGGGTGTGTGCATGTGAGCCCTTCCCCGCATTTCGCCCGGCAGACAAAGCGTTCCCTTTCCTGGCGCAATGCGTGAGGGGGCACTGCGTGTGTGCATGTGAGCCCTACCCCGCATTTTGCCCGGCACCCAAAAGGATCCCCTGGGTTTCCCTTTCCTGGCGCAATGCGTGAGGGTCAGTGCGTGTGTGCATGTGAGCCCTACCCCGCATTTCGCCCGGCAGACAAAGCGTTCCCTACCTGACGCAATGCGTGAGGGGTACTGGGTGTGTGCATGTGAGCCCTTCCCCGCATTTCGCCCGGCAGACAAAGCGTTCCCTTTCCTGGCGCAATGCGTGAGGGGGCACTGCGTGTGTGCATGTGAGCCCTACCCCGCATTTTGCCCGGCACCCAAAAGGATCCCCTGGGTTTCCCTTTCCTGGCGCAATGCGTGAGGGGTACTGGGTGTGTGCATGTGAGCCCTTCCCCGCATTTCGCCCGGCAGACAAAGCGTTCCCTTCCTGGCGCAATGCGTGAGGGGGCACTGCGTGTGTGCATGTGAGCCCTACCCCGCATTTTGCCCGGCACCCAAAAGGATCCCCTGGGTTTCCCTTTCCTGGCGCAATGCGTGAGGGGTACTGGGTGTGTGCATGTGAGCCCTTCCCCGCATTTCGCCCGGCAGACAAAGCGTTCCCTTTCCTGGCGCAATGCGTGAGGGGGCACTGCGTGTGTGCATGTGAGCCCTACCCCGCATTTTGCCCGGCACCCAAAGGATCCCCTGGGTTCCCTTTCCTGGCGCAATGCGTGAGGGTCAGTGCGTGTGTGCATGTGAGCCCTACCCCGCATTTCGCCCGGCAGACAAAGCGTTCCCTACCTGACGCAATGCGTGAGGGGTACTGGGTGTGTGCATGTGAGCCCTTCCCCGCATTTCGCCCGGCAGACAAAGCGTTCCCTACCTGACGCAATGCGTGAGGGGTACTGGGTGTGTGCATGTGAGCCCTTCCCCGCATTTCGCCCGGCAGACAAAGCGTTCCCTACCTGACGCAATGCGTGAGGGTCAGTGCGTGTGTGCATGTGAGCCCTACCCCGCATTTTGCCCGGCAGACAAAAGGATCCCCTGGGTTTCCCTTTCCTGGCGCAATGCGTGAGGGTCAGTGCGTGTGTGCATGTGAGCCCTACCCCGCATTTCGCCCGGCAGACAAAGCGTTCCCTACCTGACGCAATGCGTGAGGGGTACTGGGTGTGTGCATGTGAGCCCTTCCCCGCATTTCGCCCGGCAGACAAAGCGTTCCCTTTCCTGGCGCAATGCGTGAGGGGGCACTGCGTGTGTGCATGTGAACCCTACCCCGCATTTTGCCCGGCACCCAAAAGGATCCCCTGGGTTTCCCTTTCCTGGCGCAATGCGTGAGGGTCAGTGCGTGTGTGCATGTGAGCCCTACCCCGCATTTCGCCCGGCAGACAAAGCGTTCCCTACCTGACGCAATGCGTGAGGGGTACTGGGTGTGTGCATGTGAGCCCTTCCCCGCATTTCGCCCGGCAGACAAAGCGTTCCCTTTCCTGGCGCAATGCGTGAGGGGCACTGCGTGTGTGCATGTGAGCCCTACCCCGCATTTTGCCCGGCACCCAAAAGGATCCCTGGGTTTCCCTTTCCTGGCGCAATGCGTGAGGGGTACTGGGTGTGTGCATGTGAGCCCTACCCCGCATTTCGCCCGGCAGACAAAGCGTTCCCTTTCCTGGCGCAATGCGTGAGGGGGCACTGCGTGTGTGCATGTGAGCCCTACCCCGCATTTTGCCCGGCACCCAAAAGGATCCCCTGGGTTTCCCTTTCCTGGCGCAATGCGTGAGGGTCAGTGCGTGTGTGCATGTGAGCCCTACCCCGCATTTCGCCCGGCAGACAAAGCGTTCCCTACCTGACGCAATGCGTGAGGGGTACTGGGTGTGTGCATGTGAGCCCTTCCCCGCATTTCGCCCGGCAGACAAAGCGTTCCCTTTCCTGGCGCAATGCGTGAGGGGTACTGGGTGTGTGCATGTGAGCCCTTCCCCGCATTTCGCCCGGCAGACAAAGCGTTCCCTACCTGACGCAATGCGTGAGGGGTACTGGGTGTGTGCATGTGAGCCCTTCCCCGCATTTCGCCCGGCAGACAAAGCGTTCCCTTTCCTGGCGCAATGCGTGAGGGGTACTGGGTGTGTGCATGTGAGCCCTACCCCGCATTTCGCCCGGCAGACAAAGCGTTCCCTACCTGACGCAATGCGTGAGGGGTACTGGTGTGTGCATGTGAGCCCTTCCCCGCATTTCGCCCGGCAGACAAAGCGTTCCCTTTCCTGGCGCAATGCGTGAGGGGTACTGGGTGTGTGCATGTGAGCCCTACCCCGCATTTCGCCCGGCAGACAAAGCGTTCCCTCCTGACGCAATGCGTGAGGGGTACTGGGTGTGTGCATGTGAGCCCTTCCCCGCATTTCGCCCGGCAGACAAAGCGTTCCCTACCTGACGCAATGCGTGAGGGGTACTGGGTGTGTGCATGTGAGCCCTTCCCCGCATTTCGCCCGGCAGACAAAGCGTTCCCTTTCCTGGCGCAATGCGTGAGGGTCACTGCGTGTGTGCATGTGAGCCCTACCCCGCATTTCGCCCGGCAGACAAAAGGATCCCCTGGGTTTCCCTTTCCTGGCGCAATGCGTGAGGGTCAGTGCGTGTGTGCATGTGAGCCCTACCCCGCATTTCGCCCGGCAGACAAAGCGTTCCCTACCTGACGCAATGCGTGAGGGGTACTGGGTGTGTGCATGTGAGCCCTTCCCCGCATTTCGCCCGGCAGACAAAGCGTTCCCTTTCCTGACGCAATGCGTGAGGGGTACTGGGTGTGTGCATGTGAGCCCTTCCCCGCATTTCGCCCGGCAGACAAAGCGTTCCCTACCTGACGCAATGCGTGAGGGGTACTGGGTGTGTGCATGTGAGCCCTTCCCCGCATTTCGCCCGGCAGACAAAGCGTTCCCTTTCCTGGCGCAATGCGTGAGGGTCACTGCGTGTGTGCATGTGAGCCCTACCCCGCATTTCGCCCGGCAGACAAAAGGATCCCCTGGGTTTCCCTTTCCTGGCGCAATGCGTGAGGGTCAGTGCGTGTGTGCATGTGAGCCCTACCCCGCATTTCGCCCGGCAGACAAAGCGTTCCCTACCTGACGCAATGCGTGAGGGGTACTGGGTGTGTGCATGTGAGCCCTTCCCCGCATTTCGCCCGGCAGACAAAGCGTTCCCTTTCCTGGCGCAATGCGTGAGGGGGCACTGCGTGTGTGCATGTGAGCCCTACCCGCATTTGCCCGGCACCCAAAAGGATCCCCTGGGTTTCCTTTCCTGGCGCAATGCGTGAGGGTCAGTGCGTGTGTGCATGTGAGCCCTACCCCGCATTTCGCCCGGCAGACAAAGCGTTCCCTACCTGACGCAATGCGTGAGGGGGCACTGCGTGTGTGCATGTGAGCCCTACCCCGCATTTTGCCCGGCAGCCAAAAGGATCCCCTGGGTTTCCCTTTCCTGGCGCAATGCGTGAGGGTCAGTGCGTGTGTGCATGTGAGCCCTTCCCCGCATTTCGCCCGGCAGACAAAGCGTTCCCTACCTGACGCAATGCGTGAGGGGTACTGGGTGTGTGCATGTGAGCCCTTCCCCGCATTTCGCCCGGCAGACAAAGCGTTCCCTACCTGACGCAATGCGTGAGGGGTACTGGGTGTGTGCATGTGAGCCCTTCCCCGCATTTCGCCCGGCAGACAAAGCGTTCCCTTCCTGGCGCAATGCGTGAGGGTCAGTGCGTGTGTGCATGTGAACCCTACCCCGCATTTCGCCCCGGCAGACAAAGCGTTCCCTACCTGACGCAATGCGTGAGGGGGCACTGCGTGTGTGCATGTGAGCCCTACCCCGCATTTTGCCCGGCACCCAAAAGGATCCCCTGGGTTTCCCTTTCCTGGCGCAATGCGTGAGGGTCAGTGCGTGTGTGAATGTGAACCCTACCCCGCATTTCGCCCGGCAGACAAAGCGTTCCCTACCTGACGCAATGCGTGAGGGGTACTGGGTGTGTGCATGTGAGCCCTTCCCCGCATTTCGCCCGGCAGAAAAAGCGTTCCCTTTCCTGGCGCAATGCGTGAGGGGTACTGGGTGTGTGCATGTGAGCCCTTCCCCGCATTTCGCCCGGCAGACAAAGCGTTCCCTACCTGACGCAATGCGTGAGGGGTACGGGGTGTGTGCATATGAGCCCTTCCCCGCATTTCGCCGGCAGACAAAGCGTTCCCTTTCCAGGCGCAATGCGTGAGGGTCAGTGCGTGTGTGCATGTGATCCCTTCCCGCATTTTGCCCGGCAGACAAAAGGATCCCCTGGGTTTCCCTTTCCTGGCGCAATGCGTGAGGGTCAGTGCGTGTGTGCATGTGAACCCTACCCCGCATTTCGCCCCGGCAGACAAAGCGTCCCCTACCTGACGCAATGCGTGAGGGGTACTGGGTGTGTGCATGTGAGCCCTTCCCCGCATTTCGCCCGGCACCCAAAAGGATCCCCTGGGTTTCCCTTCCTGGCGCAATTGCGTGAGGGTCAGTGCGTGTGTGCATGTGAGCCCTACCCCGCATTCGCCCGGCAGACAAAGCGTTCCCTACCTGACGCAATGCGTGAGGGGGTACTGGGTGTGTGCATGTGAGCCCTTCCCCCGCATTTCGCCCGGCAGACAAAGCGTTCCCTTTCCTGGCGCAATCCGTGAGGGGGCACTGCGTTTGTGCATGTGAAACCCTACCCCGCATTTTGCCCGGCACCCAAAAGGATCCCCTGGGTTTCCCTTTCCTGGCGCAATGCGTGAGGGGTACTGGGTGTGTGCATGTGAGCCCTTCCCCGCATTTCGCCCGGCAGACAAAGCGTTTCCCTTTCCTGGCGCAATGCGTTGAGGGGGCACTGCGTGTGTGCATGTGAAGCCCTACCCCGCATTTTGCCCGGCACCCAAAAGGATCCCCTGGGTTTCCCTTTCCTGGCGCAATGCGTGAGGGTCAGTGCGTGTGTGCATGTGAGCCCTACCCCGCATTTCGCCCGGCAGACAAAGCGTTCCCTACCTGACGCAATGCGTGAGGGGTACTGGGTGTGTGCATGTGAGCCCTTCCCCGCATTTCGCCCCGGCAGACAAAGCGTTCCCTTTCCTGGCGCAATGCGTGAGGGTCAGTGCGTGTGTGCATATGAGCCCTTCCCCGCATTTCGCCCCGGCAGACAAAGCGTTCCCTACCTGACGCAATGCGTGAGGGGTACTGGGTGTGTGCATATGAGCCCTTCCCCGCATTTCGCCCGGCAGACAAAGCGTTCCCTTTCCAGGCGCAATGCGTGAGGGTCAGTGCGTGTGTGAATGTGAGCCCTACCCCGCATTTCGCCCGGCAGACAAAGCGTTCCCTACCTGACGCAATGCGTGAGGGGTACTGGGTGTGTGCATGTGAGCCCTTTCCCGCATTCCCCCCGGCAGACAAAGCGTTCCCTACCTGACGCAATGCGTGAGGGGTACTGGGTGTGTGCATGTGAGCCCTCCCCGCATTTCGCCCGGCAGACAAAGCGTTTCCCTTTCCTGACGCAATGCGTGAGGGTACTGGGTGTGTGTGCATGTGAGCCCTTCCCCGCATTTCGCCCCGGCAGACAAAGCGTTCCCTACCTGACGCAATGCGTGAGGGTACTGGGTGTGTGCATATGAGCCCTTCCCCGCATTTCGCCCCGGCAGACAAAGCGTTCCCTTTCCTGGCGCAATGCGTGAGGGTCAGTGCGTGTGTGCATGTGAACCCTACCGCGCATTTCGCCCGGCAGACAAAAGGATCCCCTGGGTTTCCCTTTCCTGGCGCAATGCGTGAGGGTCAGTGCGTGTGTTGCATGTGAGCCCTACCCGCATTTCGCCCGGCCAGACAAAGCGTTCCCTAACTGACGCAATGCGTGAGGGGTACTGGGGTGTGTGCATATGAGCCCTTCCCCGCATTTCGCCCGGCAGACAAAGCGTTCCCTTTCCTGACGCAATTGCGTGAGGGTCAGTGCGTGTGTGCATGTTGAACCCTACCCCGCATTTCGCCCCCGGCAGACAAGCGTTTCCCTACCTGACGCAATGCGTGAGGGGGGCACTGCGTGTGGTGAATGTGAGCCCTACCCCGCATTTGCCCGGCAGACAAAAGGATCCCCTGGGTTTCCCCTTCCTGGCGCAATGCGTGAGGGTCAGTGCGTGGTGCATGTGAACCCTACCCCGCATTTCGCCCCGGCAGACAAAGCGTTCCCTACCTGACGCAATGCGTGAGGGGTACTGGGTGTGTGCATGTGAGCCCTTCCCCGAATTTCGCCCGGCAGAAAAAGCGTTCCCCTTTCCCTGGCGCAATGCGTGAGGGGTACTGGGTGTGTGCATGTGGCCCTCCCCGCATTTCGCCCGGCAGACAAGCGTCCCTACCTGACGCAATTGCATGAGGGGTACTGGGTGTGTGCATATGAGCCCTTCCCCGCATTTCGCCGGCAGACAAAGCGTTCCCTTTCCTGGCGCAATGCGTGAGGGTACAGTGCGTGTGGCATGTGAGCCCTTCCCCCCGCATTTGCCCGGCAGACAAAGGATCCCCTGGGTTTCCCTTTCCTGGCGCAATGCGTGAGGGTCAGTGCGTGTGTGCATGTGGAACCCTACCCCGCATTCGCCCCGGCAGACAAGCGTTCCCTACCTGACGCAATGCGTGAGGGGTACTGGGTGTGTGCATGTGAGCCCTTCCCCGCATTTCGCCGGCAGACAAAGCGTTCCCTTTCCTGGCGCAATGCGTGAGGGGCACTGCGTGTGTGCATGTGAACCCTACCCCGCATTTTGCCCGGCACCCAAAAGGATCCCCTGGGTTTCCCTTTCCTGGCGCAATGCGTGAGGGTCAGTGCGTGTGTGCATGTGAGCCCTACCCCGCATTTCGCCCGGCAGACAAAGCGTTCCCTACCTGACGCAATGCGTGAGGGGTACTGGGTGTGTGCATGTGAGCCCTTCCCCGCATTTCGCCCGGCAGACAAAGCGTTCCCTTTCCTGGCGCAATCCGTGAGGGGGCACTGCGTGTGTGCATGTGAACCCTACCCCGCATTTTGCCCGGCACCCCAAAAGGATCCCCTGGGTTTTCCCCTTTCCTGGCGCAATGCGTGAGGGGTACTGGGTGTGTGCATGTGAGCCCTTCCCCGCATTTCGCCCGGCAGACAAAGCGTTCCCTTTCCTGGCGCAATGCGTGAGGGGGCACTGCGTGTGTGCATGTGAGCCCTACCCCGCATTTTGCCCGGCACCCAAAAGGATCCCCCTGGGTTTCCCTTTCCTGGCGCAATGCGTGAGGGTCAGTGCGTGTGTTGCATGTGAGCCCTACCCCGCATTTCGCCCGGCAGACAAAGCGTCCCTACCTGACGCAATGCGTGAGGGGTACTGGGTGTGTGCATGTGAGCCCTTCCCCGCATTTCGCCCCCGGCAGGACAAAGCGTTCCCTTTCCTGACGCAATGCGTGAGGGGTACTGGGTGTGTGCATATGAGCCCTTCCCCGCATTCGCCCCGGCAGACAAAGCGTTCCTACCTGACGCAATGCGTGAGGGGTACTGGGTGTGTGCATATGAGCCCTTCCCGCATTTCGCCCCGGCAGACCAAAGCGTTCCCTACCTGACGCAATGCGTGAGGGGTACTGGGTGTGTGCATATGAGCCCTTCCCCGCATTTCGCCCGGCAGACAAAGCGTTCCCTTTCCTGGCGCAATGCGTGAGGGTCAGTGCGTGTGTGCATGTGAGCCCTTCCCCGCATTTTGCCCGGCAGACAAAAGGATCCCCTGGGTTTCCCTTTCCTGGCGCAATGCGTGAGGGTCAGTGCGTGTGTGCATGTGAACCCTACCCCGCATTTCGCCCCGGCAGACAAAGCGTTCCCTACCTGACGCAATGCGTGAGGGGTACTGGGTGTGTGCATGTGAGCCCCTTCCCCGCATTTCGCCCGGCAGACAAAGCGTTCCTTTCCTGGCGCAATGCGTGAGGGGGCACTGCGTGTGTGCATGTGAACCCTACCCCGCATTTTGCCCGGCACCCAAAAGGATCCCCTGGGTTTCCCTTTCCTGGCGCAATGCGTGAGGGTCAGTGCGTGTGTGCATGTGAGCCCTACCCCCGCATTTCGCCCGGCAGACAAAGCGTTCCCTACCTGACGCAATGCGTGAGGGGTACTGGGTGTGTGCATGTGAGCCCTTCCCCGCATTTCGCCCGGCAGACAAAGCGTTCCCTTTCCTGGCGCAATGCGTGAGGGTCAGTGCGTGTGTGCATGTGAACCCTACCCCGCATTTTGCCCGGCACCCAAAAGGATCCCCTGGGTTTCCCTTTCCTGGCGCAATGCGTGAGGGTCAGTGCGTGTGTGAATGTGAGCCCTACCCCGCATTTCGCCCGGCAGACAAAGCGTTCCCTTTCCTGGCGCAATGCGTGAGGGGGCACTGCGTGTGTGCATGTGAGCCCTACCCCGCATTTTGCCCGGCACCCAAAAGGATCCCCTGGGTTTCCTTTCCTGGCGCAATGCGTGAGGGTCAGTGCGTGTGTGCATGTGAGCCCTACCCCGCATTTCGCCCGGCAGACAAAGCGTTCCCTACCTGACGCAATGCGTGAGGGGGTACTGGGTGTGTGCATGTGAGCCCTTCCCCGCATTTCGCCCCGGCAGACAAAGCGTTCCCTTTCCTGACGCAATGCGTGAGGGGTACTGGGTGTGTGCATATGAGCCCTTCCCCGCATTTCGCCCCGGCAGACAAAGCGTTCCCTACCTGACGCAATGCGTGAGGGGTACTGGGTGTGTGCATATGAGCCCTTCCCCGCATTTCGCCCGGCAGACAAAGCGTTCCCTTTCCAGGCGCAATGCGTGAGGGTCAGTGCGTGTGTGAATGTGAGCCCTACCCCGCATTTCGCCCGGCAGACAAAGCGTCCCTACCTGACGCAATGCGTGAGGGGGCACTGGGTGTGTGCATGTGAGCCCTTCCCCGCATTTCGCCCCGGCAGACAAAGCGTTCCCTACCTGACGCAATGCGTGAGGGGTACTGGGTGTGTGCATGTGAGCCCTTCCCCGCATTTCGCCCGGCAGACAAAGCGTTCCCTTTCCTGACGCAATGCGTGAGGGGTACTGGGTGTGTGCATGTGAGCCCTTCCCCGCATTTCGCCCCGGCAGACAAAGCGTTCCCTACCTGACGCAATGCGTGAGGGGTACTGGGTGTGTGCATATGAGCCCTTCCCCGCATTTCGCCCGGCAGACAAAGCGTTCCCTTTCCTGGCGCAATGCGTGAGGGTCAGTGCGTGTGTGCATGTGAACCCTACCGCGCATTTCGCCCGGCAGACAAAAGGATCCCCTGGGTTTCCCTTTCCTGGCGCAATGCGTGAGGGTCAGTGCGTGTGTGCATGTGAGCCCTACCCCGCATTTCGCCCGGCAGACAAAGCGTTCCCTACCTGACGCAATGCGTGAGGGGTACTGGGTGTGTGCATGTGAGCCCTTCCCCGCACTTCGCCCGGCAGACAAAGCGTTCCCTTTCCTGGCGCAATGCGTGAGGGGGCACTGCGTGTGTGCATGTGAGCCCTACCCCGCATTTTGCCCGGCACCCAAAAGGATCCCCTGGGTTTCCCATCCTGGCGCAATGCGTGAGGGTCAGTGCGTGTGTGCATGTGAGCCCTACCCCGCATTTCGCCCGGCAGACAAAGCGTTCCCTACCTGACACAATGCGTAAGGGGTACTGCGTGTGTGCATGTGAGCCCTACCCCGCATTTTGCCCAGCACCCAAAAGGATCCCCTGGGTTTCCCTTTCCTGGCGCAATGCGTGAGGGTCAGTGCGTGTGTGCATGTGAGCCCTACCCCGCATTTCGCCCGGCAGACAAAGCGTTCCCTACCTGACGCAATGCGTGAGGGGCACTGCGTGTGTGCATGTGAAGCCCTACCCCCGCGTTTTGCCCGGCAGCCAAAAGGATCCCCTGGATTTCCCTTTCCTGGCGCAATGCGTGAAGGTCAGTGCGTGTGTGCATGTGAGCCCTTCCCCGCATTTCGCCCGGCAGACAAAGCGTTCCCTACCTGACGCAATGCGTGAGGGGTACTGGGTGTGTGCATGTGAGCCCTTCCCCGCATTTCGCCCGGCAGACAAAGCGTTCCCTACCTGACGCAATGCGTGAGGGGTACTGGGTGTGTGCATATGAGCCCTTCCTCGCATTTCGCCCGGCAGACAAAGCGTTCCCTTTCCTGACGCAATGCGTGAGGGTCAGTGCGTGTGTGCATGTGAACCCTACCCCGCATTTCGCCCGGCACCCAAAAGGATCCCCTGGGTTTCCCTTTCCTGGCGCAATGCGTGAGGGTCAGTGCGTGTGTGCATGTGAACCCTACCCCGCATTTCGCCCCGGCAGACAAAGCGTTCCCTACCTGACGCAATGCGTGAGGGGGCACTGCGTGTGTGCATGTGAGCCCTACCCCGCATTTTGCCCGGCACCCAAAAGGATCCCCTGGGTTTCCCTTTCCTGGCGCAATGCGTGAGGGTCAGTGCGTGTGTGCATGTGAACCCTACCCCGCATTTCGCCCCGGCAGACAAAGCGTTCCCTACCTGACGCAATGCGTGAGGGGTACTGGGTGTGTGCATGTGAGCCCTTCCCCGCATTTCGCCCGGCAGACAAAGCGTTCCCTTTCCTGGCGCAATGCGTGAGGGGTACTGGGTGTGTGCATGTGAGCCCTTCCCCGCATTTCGCCCGGCAGACAAAGCGTTCCCTACCTGACGCAATGCGTGAGGGGTACTGGGTGTGTGCATATGAGCCCTTCCCCGCATTTCGCCCGGCAGACAAAGCGTTCCCTTTCCTGGCGCAATGCGTGAGGGTCAGTGCGTGTGTGCATGTGAGCCCTTCCCCGCATTTTGCCCGGCAGACAAAAGGATCCCCTGGGTTTCCCTTTCCTGGCGCAATGCGTGAGGGTCAGTGCGTGTGTGCATGTGAGCCCTACCCCGCATTTCGCCCGGCAGACAAAGCGTTCCCTACCTGACGCAATGCGTGAGGGGTACTGGGTGTGTGCATGTGAGCCCTTCCCCGCACTTCGCCCGGCAGACAAAGCGTTCCCTTTCCTGGCGCAATGCGTGAGGGGGCACTGCGTGTGTGCATGTGAACCCTACCCCGCATTTTGCCCGGCAGACAAAAGGATCCCCTGGGTTTCCCTTTCCTGGCGCAATGCGTGAGGGTCAGTGCGTGTGTGCATGTGAGCCCTACCCCGCATTTCGCCCGGCAGACAAAGCGTTCCCTACCTGACGCAATGCGTGAGGGGTACTGGGTGTGTGCATGTGAGCCCTTCCCCGCATTTCGCCCGGCAGACAAAGCGTTCCCTTTCCTGGCGCAATCCGTGAGGGGGCACTGCGTGTGTGCATGTGAACCCTACCCCGCATTTTGCCCGGCACCCAAAAGGATCCCCTGGGTTTCCCTTTCCTGGCGCAATGCGTGAGGGGTACTGGGTGTGTGCATGTGAGCCCTTCCCCGCATTTCGCCCGGCAGACAAAGCGTTCCCTTTCCTGGCGCAATGCGTGAGGGGGCACTGCGTGTGTGCATGTGAGCCCTACCCCGCATTTTGCCCGGCACCCAAAAGGATCCCCTGGGTTTCCCTTTCCTGGCGCAATGCGTGAGGGTCAGTGCGTGTGTGCATGTGAGCCCTACCCCCGCATTTCGCCCGGCAGACAAAGCGTTCCCTACCTGACGCAATGCGTGAGGGGTACTGGGTGTGTGCATGTGAGCCCTTCCCCGCATTTCGCCCCGGCAGACAAAGCGTTCCCTTTCCTTGACGCAATGCGTGAGGGTACTGGGTGTGTGCATATGAGCCCTTCCCCGCATTTCGCCCCGGCAGACAAAGCGTTCCCTACCTGACGCAATGCGTGAGGGGTACTGGGTGTGTGCATATGAGCCCTTCCCCGCATTTCGCCCGGCAGACAAAGCGTTCCCTTTCCAGGCGCAATGCGTGAGGGTCAGTGCGTGTGTGAATGTGAGCCCTACCCCGCATTTCGCCCGGCAGACAAAGCGTTCCCTACCTGACGCAATGCGTGAGGGGGCACTGCGTGTGTGCATATGAGCCCTTCCCCGCATTTCGCCCCGGCAGACAAAGCGTTCCCTTTCCTGACGCAATGCGTGAGGGGTACTGGGTGTGTGCATGTGAGCCCTTCCCCGCATTTCGGCCCGGCAGACAAAGCGTTTCCTACCTGACGCAATGCGTGAGGGGTACTGGGTGTGTGCATATGAGCCCTTCCCCGCATTTCGCCCGGCAGACAAAGCGTTCCCTTTCCTGGCGCAATGCGTGAGGGTCAGTGCGTGTGTGCATGTGAACCCTACCGCGCATTTCGCCCGGCAGACAAAAGGATCCCCTGGGTTTCCCTTCCTGGCGCAATGCGTGAGGGTCAGTGCGTGTGTGCATGTGAGCCCTACCCCGCATTTCGCCCGGCAGACAAAGCGTTCCCTACCTGACGCAATGCGTGAGGGGTACTGGGTGTGTGCATGTGAGCCCTTCCCCGCACTTCGCCCGGCAGACAAAGCGTTCCCTTTCCTGGCGCAATGCGTGAGGGGGCACTGCGTGTGTGCATGTGAGCCCTACCCCGCATTTTGCCCGGAACCCAAAAGGATCCCCTGGGTTTCCCTTTCCTGGCGCAATGCGTGAGGGTCAGTGCGTGTGTGCATGTGAGCCCTACCCCGCATTTCGCCCGGCAGACAAAGCGTTCCCTACCTGACACAATGCGTGAGGGGTACTGGGTGTGTGCATGTGAGCCCTTCCCCGCACTTTCGCCCGGCAGACAAAGCGTTCCCTTTCCTGGCGCAATGCGTGAGGGGGCACTGCGTGTGTGCATGTGAGCCCTACCCCCGCATTTTGCCCGGAACCCAAAAGGATCCCCTGGGTTTCCCTTTCCTGGCGCAATGCGTGAGGGTCAGTGCGTGTGTGCATGTGAGCCCTACCCCGCATTTCGCCCGGCAGACAAAGCGTTCCCTACCTGACACAATGCGTAAGGGGTACTGCGTGTGTGCATGTGAGCCCTTCCCCGCATTTTGCCCAGCACCCAAAGGATCCCCTGGGTTTCCCTTTCCTGCGCAATGCGTGAGGGTCAGTGCGTGTGTGCATGTGAGCCCTACCCCGCATTTCGCCCGGCAGACAAAGCGTTCCCTACCTGACGCAATGCGTGAGGGGGCACTGCGTGTGTGCATGTGAGCCCTACCCCGCGTTTTGCCCGGCAGCCAAAAGGATCCCCTGGATTTCCCTTTCCTGGCGCAATGCGTGAAGGTCAGTGCGTGTGTGCATGTGAGCCCTTCCCCGCATTTCGCCCGGCAGACAAAGCGTTCCCTACCTGACGCAATGCGTGAGGGTCAGTGCGTGTGTGCATGTGAGCCCTTCCCCGCATTTCGCCCGGCAGACAAAGCGTTCCCTACCTGACGCAATGCGTGAGGGGTACTGGGTGTGTGCATATGAGCCCTTCCCCGCATTTCGCCCGGCAGACAAAGCGTTCCCTTTCCTGGCGCAATGCGTGAGGGTCAGTGCGTGTGTGCATGTGAACCCTACCCCGCATTTCGCCCCGGCAGACAAAGCGTCCCCTACCTGACGCAATGCGTGAGGGGGCACTGCGTGTGTGCATGTGAGCCCTACCCCGCATTTTGCCCGGCACCCAAAAGGATCCCCTGGGTTTCCCTTTCCTGGCGCAATGCGTGAGGGTCAGTGCGTGTGTGCATGTGAACCCTACCCCGCATTTCGCCCCGGCAGACAAAGCGTTCCCTACCTGACGCAATGCGTGAGGGGTACTGGGTGTGTGCATGTGAGCCCTTCCCCGCATTTCGCCCGGCAGACAAAGCGTTCCCTTTCCTGGCGCAATGCGTGAGGGGGCACTGCGTGTGTGCATGTGAGCCCTACCCCGCGTTTTGCCCGGCAGCCAAAAGGATCCCCTGGGTTTCCCTTTCCTGGCGCAATGCGTGAAAGTCAGTGCGTGTGTGCATGTGAGCCCTTCCCCGCATTTCGCCCGGCAGACAAAGCGTTCCCTACCTGACGCAATGCGTGAGGGGTACTGGGTGTGTGCATGTGAGCCCTTCCCCGCATTTCGCCCCGGCAGACAAAGCGTTCCCTACCTGACGCAATGCGTGAGGGGTACTGGGTGTGTGCATATGAGCCCTTCCCCGCATTTCGCCCGGCAGACAAAGCGTTCCCTTTCCTGGCGCAATGCGTGAGGGTCAGTGCGTGTGTGCATGTGAACCCTACCCCGCATTTCGCCCCGGCAGACAAAGCGTTCCCTACCTGACGCAATGCGTGAGGGGGCACTGCGTGTGTGCATGTGAGCCCTACCCCGCATTTTGCCCGGCACCCAAAAGGATCCCCTGGGTTTCCCTTTCCTGGCGCAATGCGTGAGGGTCAGTGCGTGTGTGCATGTGAGCCCTACCCCGCATTTCGCCCGGCAGACAAAGCGTTCCCTACCTGACGCAATGCGTGAGGGGTACTGGGTGTGTGCATGTGAGCCCTTCCCCGCATTTCGCCCCGGCAGACAAAGCGTTCCCTTTCCTGACGCAATGCGTGAGGGGTACTGGGTGTGTGCATGTGAGCCCTTCCCCGCATTTCGCCCCGGCAGACAAAGCGTTCCCTACCTGACGCAATGCGTGAGGGGTACTGGGTGTGTGCATATGAGCCCTTCCCCGCATTTCGCCCGGCAGACAAAGCGTTCCCTTTCCTGGCGCAATGCGTGAGGGGTACTGGGTGTGTGCATGTGAGCCCTTCCCCGCATTTCGCCCGGCAGACAAAGCGTTCCCTTTCCTGGCGCAATGCGTGAGGGGGCACTGCGTGTGTGCATGTGAGCCCTACCCCGCATTTTGCCCGGCACCCAAAAGGATCCCCTGGGTTTCCCTTTCCTGGCGCAATGCGTGAGGGTCAGTGCGTGTGTGCATGTGAGCCCTACCCCGCATTTCGCCCGGCAGACAAAGCGTTCCCTACCTGACGCAATGCGTGAGGGGTACTGGGTGTGTGCATGTGAGCCCTTCCCCGCATTTCGCCCCGGCAGACAAAGCGTTCCCTTTCCTGACGCAATGCGTGAGGGGTACTGGGTGTGTGCATATGAGCCCTTCCCCGCATTTCGCCCCGGCAGACAAAGCGTTCCCTACCTGACGCAATGCGTGAGGGGTACTGGGTGTGTGCATATGAGCCCTTCCCCGCATTTCGCCCGGCAGACAAAGCGTTCCCTTTCCAGGCGCAATGCGTGAGGGTCAGTGCGTGTGTGAATGTGAGCCCTACCCCGCATTTCGCCCGGCAGACAAAGCGTTCCCTACCTGACGCAATGCGTGAGGGGTACTGGGTGTGTGCATGTGAGCCCTTCCCCGCATTTCGCCCCGGCAGACAAAGCGTTCCCTTTCCTGACGCAATGCGTGAGGGGTACTGGGTGTGTGCATGTGAGCCCTTCCCCGCATTTCGCCCCGGCAGACAAAGCGTTTCCTACCTGACGCAATGCGTGAGGGGTACTGGGTGTGTGCATATGAGCCCTTCCCCGCATTTCGCCCGGCAGACAAAGCGTTCCCTTTCCTGGCGCAATGCGTGAGGGTCAGTGCGTGTGTGCATGTGAACCCTACCGCGCATTTCGCCCGGCAGACAAAAGGATCCCCTGGGTTTCCCTTTCCTGGCGCAATGCGTGAGGGTCAGTGCGTGTGTGCATGTGAGCCCTACCCCGCATTTCGCCCGGCAGACAAAGCGTTCCCTACCTGACGCAATGCGTGAGGGGTACTGGGTGTGTGCATGTGAGCCCTTCCCCGCATTTCGCCCGGCAGACAAAGCGTTCCCTTTCCTGGCGCAATGCGTGAGGGGGCACTGCGTGTGTGCATGTGAGCCCTACCCCGCATTTTGCCCGGAACCCAAAAGGATCCCCTGGGTTTCCCTTTCCTGGCGCAATGCGTGAGGGTCAGTGCGTGTGTGCATGTGAGCCCTACCCCGCATTTCGCCCGGCAGACAAAGCGTTCCCTACCTGACGCAATGCGTGAGGGGGCACTGCGTGTGTGCATGTGAGCCCTACCCCGCGTTTTGCCCGGCAGCCAAAAGGATCCCCTGGATTTCCCTTTCCTGGCGCAATGCGTGAAGGTCAGTGCGTGTGTGCATGTGAGCCCTTCCCCGCATTTCGCCCGGCAGACAAAGCGTTCCCTACCTGACGCAATGCGTGAGGGGTACTGGGTGTGTGCATGTGAGCCCTTCCCCGCATTTCGCCCGGCAGACAAAGCGTTCCCTACCTGACGCAATGCGTGAGGGGTACTGGGTGTGTGCATATGAGCCCTTCCCCGCATTTCGCCCGGCAGACAAAGCGTTCCCTTTCCTGGCGCAATGCGTGAGGGTCAGTGCGTGTGTGCATGTGAACCCTACCCCGCATTTCGCCCCGGCAGACAAAGCGTCCCCTACCTGACGCAATGCGTGAGGGGGCACTGCGTGTGTGCATGTGAGCCCTACCCCGCATTTTGCCCGGCACCCAAAAGGATCCCCTGGGTTTCCCTTTCCTGGCGCAATGCGTGAGGGTCAGTGCGTGTGTGCATGTGAACCCTACCCCGCATTTCGCCCCGGCAGACAAAGCGTTCCCTACCTGACGCAATGCGTGAGGGGTACTGGGTGTGTGCATGTGAGCCCTTCCCCGCATTTCGCCCGGCAGACAAAGCGTTCCCTTTCCTGGCGCAATGCGTGAGGGGGCACTGCGTGTGTGCATGTGAGCCCTACCCCGCGTTTTGCCCGGCAGCCAAAAGGATCCCCTGGGTTTCCCTTTCCTGGCGCAATGCGTGAGGGTCAGTGCGTGTGTGCATGTGAGCCCTTCCCCGCATTTCGCCCGGCAGACAAAGCGTTCCCTACCTGACGCAATGCGTGAGGGGTACTGGGTGTGTGCATGTGAGCCCTTCCCCGCATTTCGCCCCGGCAGACAAAGCGTTCCCTACCTGACGCAATGCGTGAGGGGTACTGGGTGTGTGCATATGAGCCCTTCCCCGCATTTCGCCCGGCAGACAAAGCGTTCCCTTTCCTGGCGCAATGCGTGAGGGTCAGTGCGTGTGTGCATGTGAACCCTACCCCGCATTTCGCCCCGGCAGACAAAGCGTTCCCTACCTGACGCAATGCGTGAGGGGGCACTGCGTGTGTGCATGTGAGCCCTACCCCGCATTTTGCCCGGCACCCAAAAGGATCCCCTGGGTTTCCCTTTCCTGGCGCAATGCGTGAGGGTCAGTGCGTGTGTGCATGTGAGCCCTACCCCGCATTTCGCCCGGCAGACAAAGCGTTCCCTACCTGACGCAATGCGTGAGGGGTACTGGGTGTGTGCATGTGAGCCCTTCCCCGCATTTCGCCCCGGCAGACAAAGCGTTCCCTTTCCTGACGCAATGCGTGAGGGGTACTGGGTGTGTGCATGTGAGCCCTTCCCCGCATTTCGCCCCGGCAGACAAAGCGTTCCCTACCTGACGCAATGCGTGAGGGGTACTGGGTGTGTGCATATGAGCCCTTCCCCGCATTTCGCCCGGCAGACAAAGCGTTCCCTTTCCTGGCGCAATGCGTGAGGGTCAGTGCGTGTGTGCATGTGAGCCCTTCCCCGCATTTCGCCCCGGCAGACAAAGCGTTCCCTACCTGACGCAATGCGTGAGGGGTACTGGGTGTGTGCATGTGAGCCCTTCCCCGCATTTCGCCCCGGCAGACAAAGCGTTCCCTTTCCTGACGCAATGCGTGAGGGGTACTGCGTGTGTGCATGTGAGCCCTTCCCCGCATTTCGCCCCGGCAGACAAAGCGTTCCCTACCTGACGCAATGCGTGAGGGGTACTGGGTTTAGCCTGGTGGCCCAACGGCCTTCGCTGTAATGGAGCTGATATTGGGCTGAGCTGGACCGAGAGGAACCGAACCTGACAAATGGCACTTACACTGCAGAGGAGCCCACACACACGCGCCGAGCGAGCGCGGGCCACGCGGGGCCAAACCACCACGACCGCAGAGCCGAAACACAGCACGCGCAAGCCGCGCGCCGAGACTAACAGCTCACACCGAGCAGCCGCGGCAAAAACACCAACGACTCGAGGCCACAGCGCACGCCCAAACGAGGCGCCGCGAACACACAGCACACGCCCCCCGAACACCCCGTGGCCTCGACCTGGGTTCCCAAAAGCGAAGAAAAAGGCACCAGGCAGAACGCGGCAGGGAAAAACGGGAACCCAAGCGCAAGCTAAAAAACCCTGCCGCAGCCTGATGCCACAAACCGAGCCCAACCCTCCGCACCAGGAAATCAACGACAGGGAGCATACGCCCGTCTGCCGCCCTGGCCGGACTCTGCCCCATGCCCCACACCCAACCCATCCCAGCGCCACGGCTCCAGTGCGCCAGCCGCCATCCTGGGAAGCGCCGCCAGCAGCCGCCGATCATGCCTGGGGTGGAGCGAGCCGGGAGGCTCGCGGCGGGAGGGGATTAGAGTAGAGTCTTGGAAGGCTTGGACTGAAAGACCGCTCAGAAGCGGTGTGAGCTGCTCTATCAGAGAGGCAGAATGCCGAACAGGAGAGAGCAGCGAGCCTAAACCGCTTCGGCCGTTCTACGGCCCCCATGCTAAACCCTGCTCAGCCCCGGTGGTCGCTTCGCTCCCCCCGGAGCTAAGCATCCGTTTAGCCTGGTGGCCCAACGGCCTTCGCTGTAATGGAGCTGATATTGGGCTGAGCTGGACCGAGAGGAACCGAACCTGACAAATGGCACTTACACTGCAGACCGAAGAGATAAGAGGAGTCTCTCGCGATCAGCGGGGTGCCAGGCGGCGCGTCAGGTCGATGGCGGCGTCCGGCCGCCGGCGCGTGTATAGCTCCACCATCGCAGGCGAAGGCCAGCGGCCCTGAGCCATCCGCAGGGAGGCGGGGATGCCCAGCTCCTCGGCGGCGCTGTTGCCGCCGATGCGCATGGAGTGGGTGGTCAGGTCCGCTGCCAGGCCAGCGGCAGCGAATAGCCGCCGCAGGCGCTGCGCGAAGGTCTTGTAGGAGGTGGTGTGCACCGGGTCCGCGTGGGTGCCGACGAGGCGCTGGAGCCTGTGGGCGCTGCGGCCGGTGCGCACCGGCCGCAGCCGCGGCCCGACGTCCTCCTCCGTGCTGGCGGGCTGGCGCCGGTAGCCGCCCGCGGCCAGCAGGCGCTCTGTAAGGCCGACCGGGCAGCTGGGGCCGCCGGTGCGGGCCACGACCACCCAGGCGCCGCGCCAGAGCTGGTCCGTCTTAGAGCGCGGGATGAAGATCTCTGCGTGCGTGTCTGAGAGCACTAGCAGGTCGTGGTGCACGCACACTTCCGCCAGCTCGTCAAAGCGCAGGAAGCCGAAGAACATCAACGACACGCACGCGCAGTACATGATGTCAAGCAGCGCTGCGCTGGGCCCACCGTGGTGGGCCACGAACCTGGCGAGGTCATCCGCCGTGAAGGCGCCGCGGGGGGCCGCGCGCGGGACTAGCTGCCGCGCCGCCAGCTGCCGCACTGACTTGCACGTCGGGTGGGAAGTTGGCGAGGGCCGGCCCGCGGCGGTGAAGTAGTGGTGGATTGCGCCGCTGGCCTGGCGCACGCGCCCTTCCCCCACGCTGTCTGCGCGGGCCGCCTGGAACACTGCGAACAGGTAGAGCCCGACGATGCACGGGTCGGCGTCGTAGACCGATCCTGGCAGGTGCCGCTGCCGCCACCACGCCTCAAACGCGCGCCATGGGGCGCGGTACTGCTGCTGTGAGCTGGGGGCCGGGCGGGCGTCGGCAGTGGCGGCGAACGCCCCTCGCCAGCGCCCGCAGCTCGGGGTCCGCGTGCTGCGCGAGCGGCCCGAGCACAGCGTCCTCCCTCAGGCGCGCCTCTGCGGGCGCGCTTGCACGCGGTCGGGGGGCACGGGGACCGGGCGGGGTGAGGGCGAGGCGAAATCGAGGAGCAGTGCCATCACGTCCCAGGAGCCCGCGCGGCGCGGCAGGCGTTGCCCCCGTGCCAGAACCGTCCCGATCGGCCCTAGCGACACCACCCCGTGGACGAAGCCCTTGAACTTCACCCCGTCCCCGGTGAGGAAGGGCCACCAGTCCCGCGTCGGCCACACGGGAGCGAGCAGGCACAGCCGCGCCCGGCACGCCTGCGCGTGCTTCAGCACACGCAGGATGAGGCCGAAGGGCGGGTAGGCCCAGCACGCCCGGCCCCAGGTGAAGCGGAAGGCGTCGACTCCCGAGGTGTCCGGCGTGAAGTACGCCGAGTAGTAGACTGGGAGGCGGTGGGTGTTGTGTGAGGCGAACAGATCCGCCTCGAACGGCCCCCACAGCCGCGACAGCCGGGTGAAGACGGCGTCCGACACCGCCCAGTCGTCGGGGTCGGGGTACTTGCTGAGGTAGTCGGCGAGCTTGTTCTTGTCCCGCGGCCGCCACTCCGCCTCCAGCCGGATGTCTCTCTCCACGCAGTACCACAGGAGCTGGTAGGCGACGGTGTAGCAGTTGTCGGCCTTGGCGGAGCCCTTGTTGATGATGTTGGCCGCGTTGAGGTTGTCCGTGATGACCCGCACGACTTGCCCGTCCAGGCCCGCCGTCCGCTCGAAGGAGCGGAGGGCGTTGAAGGCCGCCTGGAGCTCCTGCGGGGTTGAGCCGTAGGAGCTGATGCGGGCGTCCCAGTCGCCGCGCGCCGCGACCACGCGGCCGTCCAGCACTGTCCACGCCCCCCAGCCGCCGAGCGAGGCGTCGCTCTTGCCGGCGGCGTCGCAGAAGATGAGGGAGTGGACGTGTGGGGGCAGCCAGAGGCTGCGCCGGCCGTTGAAGTGGTCGAAGTAGTCCCGCCAGAACTCGAGGTCCTCGCGGGCGGCGCCTGTCAGAGCGAGGTGGGAGCTCCAGGAGCGGCGGGTCTCAATGAGCTGGCCTAGGCCCCTGGTGCGCAGGCGCGACCAGGGCCGAAGGCCCAGGACATGGCCAGCAGTTGCCCCTTGATGCAGGCGATCGTGCGCACAGGCAGGCGGTGTGCGGACAGGGCTGAGTTGATGGCCTGCATGGCCTTAGCCCGTTTCTCCGGCGGAACCTCGAACACCCCGGCCCTGGTGTCTAGGATCATGCCCAGGTACTTGACGCGCTGCGACACGTCTTGCAGCATGGACTTGTCCCTGTTCACCACGAACCCCAGGCGCCCCAGCTGCGCCACGACTTCCGCTCGCCTCCGTACCAGACCGTCTTTGTCTTGGTCCGCGTGGAACTGGTCATCCAGCAGCCCGCCGCAGCGCCAGCCGCGGCGGCGCCACCCGCGCAGCACCGCCCGCATTAGCTTGGTGAAAGCCCAGCAGGCGGACGAGACGCCGAAAGGCAGCTGCGTGAAGACGTAGTACTGCCCGCGCCACTCGAAGCCCAGGTACGTCCAGAAGTCGCGACGTATGTCCACGTGGTGATAGCCGGACTTGAGGTCCAGCGTGAAGACCCAGTCGTCCGGCAGCAGCCAGCCCGGGACGGCCTTCAGGTCTTCGTACCGGAACTTGGGCGCGTGCAGGTGGTCGTTTAGCGGGGCGGCCGTCGTAGATCAGGCGGAACTTCTCGCCCTGTTGTACGACGCCTAGTGGGCACACCATGTGGGGTCTCGCGGCAACGGGCTCAATGGAGTTAGCGGTGAGCAGGTCGGCGACTGCTTTGTCGACGAAGTCGGCGTGCTCAAGTGCGGAGGCGTGGTTCCGGCCGTGGTGCCGGGGCGGCGCCCTGCCGCCCTCCCAGGAAAGGGGGGAACCCCTCCCGCACCCAGCTCAGCACGAGCGGGTTGTCAACCCATTGCTCCCACTCACTGTAGCAGGCCCGGAGGCGGCCCCGCATTACTGGGGGTGGCGGCTTGGCTGCTGCTGCTGTTCCCGCTGCGGCTGCGGCCGGGCCCTCCACCTCGCCCGGGTTGTCCGCTCCGAACACAAACCCCTCATCCCTAATCGTACCTTCGGCTGAGAGGGGCTGTGGTGCGGCCTCCTTCCGGTGGCGGACACGAGGCGCCTGTTCTGGTGCACGCGCTGTTTGGGGGAGCTGCCGGGCACGGTCCGCGGCTGGCTGCCCCGGAAGCGCGGCTGGAGTTGGCGCCGCCGCTGCCGGTGGCCGCGGGGCTGCAGCGGGCGCTGCTGCCCGCTGCGTGTCGAACTGCGCCTTGTCTGCTCTGAGCGCGCGGTGAACGTCGTCTAGCGCCTCCTGAGCTTCCCTCTTCTTCTTGCTGTCACGCCGGAAAAGTTTCTTCACGAAGTCCATCCTGCGTTGGGGTGAAGCTGGGGCTGTGACTAGCCGGCCTGGAGGTGGAGAGATGGGAAGGGAAAGTGGCAGACCCCCAACAGTTGCACGCGTCCGCCCGCGGGCGGTTGGCTAGTCCACGCGCGGGTGGAAAGTCCGTCGCACGCGGGGCGACATCCTGCTGACGGGGCGCGGCCCGAACAGCACAGGCCACAACAGAGCAGCGATGACGCGGCACCGCTGGCTCAGGCCGACAACCACGCAAGGGAACCTACGCGCTTGCCCGGCTCCTGCCCTTGCTCCCCCTCCCCCTGGGCCCAACCACGCGCCCCGCCGCCAACTCGTGCCTATGCTACACCCGGTGCGGGGAGGGGGAGGTGATCACTGGGCAAGGAGGAAAGCCCGGGCCCGACCCTACGCCCCCATACTCATTCGTGTTCAAGGGCGCTCGCGGTCGCGGTTGCGGTGCTGCTGCGCCTGCGCCTGCGCCTGCTGGCCCTGCTGCTGCTGGCCCTGCTGGCTGCATGGCCGTGCTGCGCCCGTCTTCTTGTTCTTGCCGGCCCGCCCCTCCGCCGTTGCCCCGCCGCCACCCGCCGCCGCCGCCGCCGCCGTTGCCCTTCTTGGGCCGCGGCGGCCAGGCAGGACTTCGCCAGCTCGGCATCGTAGCCGGCGTTGACGGTCGTCGCACACGCGCGCCATGGTCTCGTGTGGATGTACGCCAGGCAGGCCGTCCAGGCGAGCGCCGTTGTTGGGCTCGTTGCCGGTGCAGCTTGTACAAACCTTCTCGCCGTTCATGGCCAGCGCCGCGATGGCGCGGATGAACGGCTTGCTCTGCTCGTTGCTGCCCGTCTTGGCCAGAGCGAGCAGCGCGAGGCGGTGGTAGAACTTGTGCACGTTGGCATAGCCGGTTGGTAGGTTTGCGAACGACACGTTGGGCGAGCACGACCGTCCTTGTTGTCTTCGATGGCGGTGGCCTCGCCGCCGACCGCCGCGGGCGGCGGCCGCGGGCGCAGCCACTGCGGGGGCGGCCACCACGGGGGCGCCGCCGGGCCCGCGGCCGCGGTGGGCGGCCGTCGGAGCGGCCGCCGCGGCGGCGGTCTGCGGGGGCGGGGGGGGGCGGGGGCCGGGGCGGGAGGGGGTGCCGCGGCCGGCACGGCCGTGGCAACGCGCGACCGTCGCCGGCACGACCGGGGCCAGCGCCTCCTTCAGCGCGGGAATAAGAGCGTCTGCGATGTTCTGGCCCACCCCGCGCTGCCAGTCTGAGAAGCCCGCAAAGGACGTGCGCGGGCGCGAGTGCGATCGCGACTCCCCACCCTCGCCGTGCGCTTGCCCGACTTGGACTGCACCGTGACTGCCTTAGAGAGGGTTCCTTTGCAGCAGGCTGCTTCGCGGGAGGCCGCTTCTTCCGCGCGCTTGCGCTGGGCACCCGCGGTCTTCGCACCCTTCGCGCCCTTCGCTCCCGACTTCGCGCCCCGCTTCCCGGTTTTCTTGGCGACATTCTTCTGCTGCTGTCCTCCTACATCCTCCGCTGCGGTTGTCTTGCCTGCTCGGGTCTTGACCATCGCGACGAAGAAGCTCCTTCAATTAGAGTAGAGTCTTGGAAGGCTTGGACTGAAAGACCGCTCAGAAGCGGTGTGAGCTGCTCTATCAGAGAGGCAGAATGCCGAACAGGAGAAGCAGCGAGCCTAAACCGCTTCGGCCGTTCTACGGCCCCCATGCTAAACCCTGCTCAGCCCCGGTGGTCGCTTCGCTCCCCCCGGAGCTAAGCATCCGTTGT
>JAEHOC010000120.1:0-102310 GCA_016834605.1 Chlamydomonas incerta
TCACACGCACTGCCGTTCAAGTGCCGCGCCAGGAAAGGCAGGCGGGTGGGAGCGCTGGGCTGCCCGGGCGAAATGCGGGGTAGGGCTCGCAAGCACACGCACTGCCGTTCAAGTGCCACGCCAGGAAAGGGCAGGGCCGGGGGAACGCTGTGGCCGCCGGGCGAAATGCGGGGTAGGTCTCACATGCGCATTCACACGCACTGCCGTTCAAGTGCCGCGCAGGAAAGGGCAGGCCGGGGGAACGCTCTGGCTGCCGGGCGAAATGCGGGGTAGGTCTCGCATTCACACGCACTGCCGTTCAAGTGCCGCGCCAGGAAAGGGCAGGCCGGGGAACGCTCTGGCTGCCGGGCGAAATGCGGGGTAGGCTCACATGCGCATTCACACGCACTGCCGTTCAAGTGCCGCGCAGGAAAGGGCAGGCCGGGGGAACGCTCTGGCCGCGGGCGAAATGCGGGTAGGTCTCACATGCGCATTCACACGCACTGCCGTTCAAGTGCCGCGCCAGGAAAGGGCAGGCGGGGGGAACGCTCTGGCTGCCGGGCGAAAGTGGGGTAGGTCTCACATGCATTCACACGCACTGCCGTTCAAGTGCCGCGCCAGGAAAGGGCAGGCCGGGGGGAACGCTGTGGCCGCCGGGCGAAATGCGGGGTAGGTCTCACATGCGCATTCACACGCACTGCCGTTCAAGTGCCGCGCCAGGAAAGGGCAGGCGGGGGGAGCGCTGTGGCTGACGCGAAATGCGGGGTAGGGCATCGCAATCACACGCACTGCCGTTCAAGTGCCACGCTAGGAAAGGGCAGGGGGGGAGCGCTGTGGCTGCCGGGCGAAATGCGGGGTAGGTCTCACATGCGCATTCACACGCACTGCCGTTCAAGTGCCGCGCGAGGAAAGGGCAGGCGGGGGGAACGCTCTGGCCGCCGGGCGAAATGCGGGGTAGGTCTCACATGCGCATTCACACGCACTGCCGTTCAAGTGCCGCGCCAGGAAAGGGCCGGGCGGGGGAACGCTCTGGCTGCCGGGCGAAATGCGGGGTAGGTCTCGCAGCACACGCACTGCCGTTCAAGTGCCGCGCAGGAAAGGGCAGGCCGGGGGAACGCTCTCGCGCCGGGCGAAATGCGGGGTAGGTCTCACATGCGCATTCACACGCACTGCCGTTCAAGTGCCGCGCCAGGAAAGGGCAGGCCGGGGGAACGCTGTGGCTGCCGGGCGAAAGCGGGTAGATAGGGCTCGCAAGCACACGCACTGCCGTTCATGTGCCACGCCAGGAAAGGGCAGGCGGGGGGAGCGCTGTGGCTGCCGGGCGACATTCGGGGTAGGTCTCGCAAGCACACGCACTGCCGTTCAAGTGCCGCGCTAGGAAAGGGCAGGCCGGGGAACGCTGTGGCCGCCGGGCGAAATGCGGGGTAGGTCTCACATGCGCATTCACACGCACTGCCGTTCAAGGGCCGCGCGAGGAAAGGGCAGGCCGGGGGAACGCTGTGGCCGCCGGGCGAAATGCGGGGGTAGGTCTCACATGCGCATTCACACGCACTGCCGTTCAAGTCCCCGCGCCAGGAAAGGTCAGGCGGGGGGAACGCTCTGGCTGCCGGGCGAAATGCGGGGTAGGTCTCGCAAGCACACGCACTGCCGTTCAAGTGCCACGCCAGGAAAGGGCAGGCGGGGGGAACGCTGTGGCTGCCGGGCGAAATGCGGGGTAGGTCTCACATGCGCATTCACACGCACTGCCGTTCAAGTGCCGCGCCAGGAGAAGGCAGGCGGGGTAAGCGCTGTGGCTGCCGGGCGAAATGCGGGGTAGGGCTCGCAAGCACACGCACTGCCGTTCAAGTGCCACGCCAGGAAAGGGCAGGCGGGGGGAGCGCTCTGGTGCCGGGCGAAATGCGGGGGTAGGTCTCACATGCGCATTCACACGCACTGCCGTTCAAGTGCCGCGCCAGGAAAGGGCCGGCCGGGGGGGAACGCTCTCGCTGCCGGGCGAAATGCGGGGTAGGTCTCACATGCGCATTCACACGCACTGCCGTTCAAGTGCCGCCGCCAGGAAGGGACAGGCGGGGGGAAACGCATCTGGCTGACGGGCGAAATGCGTGGGTAGGGTTCTCACATGCGCATTCACACCGACACTGCCGTTCAAGTGCGCGCGAGGAAAGGGCAGGCCGGGGGGAACGTCTGTGGCCGCCGGGCGACATTCGGGGTAGGTCTCACATGCGCATTCACACGCACTGGCCGTTCAAGTGGCCGCGCCAGGAAAGGGCCGGCCTGGGGAACGCTCTGGATTGCCGGGCGAAATGCGGGGTAGGGCTCACATGCGCATTCACACGCACTGCCGTTCAGTGCCGCGCCAGGAAAGGGCAGGCCGGGGAACGCTCTCGCTGCCGGGCGAAATGCGGGGTAGGTCTCACATGCGCATTCACACGCACTGCCGTTCAAGTGCCGCGCCAGGAAAGGGCAGGCCGGGGGAACGCTCTGGCTGCCGGGCGAAATGCGGGGGGTAGGGCTCACATGCGCATTCACACGCACTGCCGTTCAAGTGCCGCGCCAGGAAAGGGCAGGGCCGGGGGAACGCTGTGGCTGCCGGGCGAAATGCGGGGTAGGTCTCACATGCGCATTCACACGCACTGCCGTTCAAGTGCCGCGCGAGGAAAGGGCAGGCCGGGGGAACGCTCTGGCTGCCGGGCGAAATGCGGGGTAGGTCTCACATGCGCATTTACACGCACTGCCGTTCAAGTGCCGCGCCAGGAAAGGTCAGGCGGGGGGAACGCTCTGGCTGCCGGGCGACATGCGGGGTAGGTCTCGCAAGCACACGCACTGCCGTTCAAGTGCCGCGCTAGGAAAGGGCAGGCCGGGGGAACGCTGTGGCCGCCGGGCGAAATGCGGGGTAGGTCTCACATGCGCATTCACACGCACTGCCGTTCCGGTGCCACGCCAGGAAAGGGCAGGCCGGGGGAACGCTCTGGCTGCCGGGCGAAATGCGGGGTAGGTCTCACATGCGCATTCACACGCACTGCCGTTCAAGTGCCGCGCTAGGAAAGGGCAGGCCGGGGGGACGCTCTGGCTGCCGGGCGACGTTCGGGGTAGGGCTGACATGCGCATTCACACGCACTGCCGTTCAAGTGCCGCGCCAGGAAAGGGCAGGCCTGGGGAACGCTCTGGCTGCCGGGCGAAATGTGGGGTAGGGCTCACATGCGCATTCACACGCACTGCCGTTCAACTGCCACGCCAGGAAAGGGCAGGCCGGGGGAACGCTCTGGCTGCCGGGCGAAATGCGGGGTAGGTCTCACATGCGCATTCACACGCACTGCCGTTCAAGTGCCGCGCCAGGAAAGGGCCGGCCGGGGGAACGCTGTGGCCGCCGGGCGAAATGCGGGGTAGGTCTCACATGCGCATTCACACGCACTGCCGTTCAAGTGCCGCGCCAGGAAAGGGCCGGCCTGGGGAACGCTGTGGCTGCCGGGCGACGTTCGGGGTAGGGCTCACATGCGCATTCACACGCACTGCCGTTCAAGTGCCACGCCAGGAAAGGGCAGGCGGGGGGGAGCGCTCTGGCTGCCGGGCGAAATGTGGGGTAGGTCTCACATGCGCATTCACACGCACTGCCGTTCAAGTGCCACGCCAGGAAAGGGCAGGCGGGGGGAGCGCTCTGGCCGCCGGGCGAAATGCGGGGTAGGTCTCACATGCGCATTCACACGCACTGCCGTTCAAGTGCCGCGCCAGGAAAGGGCCGGCCTGGGGAACGCTGTGGCTGCCGGGCGAAATGCGGGGTAGGGCTCACATGCGCATTCACACGCACTGCCGTTCAAGTGCCGCGCCAGGAAAGGGCAGGCCGGGGGAACGCTCTCGCTGCCGGGCGAAATGCGGGGTAGGTCTCACATGCGCATTCACACGCACTGCCGTTCAAGTGCCGCGCCAGGAAAGGGCAGGCCGGGGGAACGCTCTGGCTGCCGGGCGAAATGCGGGGTAGGGCTCACATGCGCATTCACACGCACTGCCGTTCAAGTGCCGCGCCAGGAAAGGGCAGGCCGGGGGAACGCTGTGGCTGCCGGGCGAAATGCGGGGTAGGTCTCACATGCGCATTCACACGCACTGCCGTTCAAGTGCCGCGCGAGGAAAGGGCCGGCCTGGGGAACGCTCTCGCTGCCGGGCGAAATGCGGGGTAGGTCTCGCAAGCACACGCACTGCCGTTCAAGTGCCGCGCTAGGAAAGGGCAGGCCGGGGGAACGCTGTGGCCGCCGGGCGAAATGCGGGATAGGTCTCACATGCGCAGTCACACGCACTGCCGTTCCGGTGCCACGCCAGGAAAGGGCAGGCCGGGGGAACGCTCTGGCTGCCGGGCGAAATGCGGGGTAGGTCTCACATGCGCATTCACACGCACTGCCGTTCAAGTGCCGCGCTAGGAAAGGGCAGGCCGGGGGGACGCTCTGGCTGCCGGGCGACGTTCGGGGTAGGGCTGACATGCGCATTCACACGCACTGCCGTTCAAGTGCCGCGCCAGGAAAGGGCAGGCGGGGGGAGCGCTCTGGCTGCCGGGCGAAATGTGGGGTAGGGCTCACATGCGCATTCACACGCACTGCCGTTCAAGTGCCACGCCAGGAAAGGGCAGGCGGGGGGAGCGCTCTGGCTGCCGGGCGAAATGTGGGGTAGGTCTCACATGCGCATTCACACGCACTGCCGTTCAAGTGCCGCGCCAGGAAAGGGCCGGCCTGGGGAACGCTCTCGCTGCCGGGCGAAATGCGGGGTAGGTCTCACATGCGCATTCACACGCACTGCCGTTCAAGTGCCGCGCGAGGAAAGGGCAGGCCGGGGGAACGCTGTGGCCGCCGGGCGAAATGCGGGGTAGGTCTCACATGCGCATTCACACGCACTGCCGTTCAAGTGCCGCGCCAGGAAAGGGCCGGCCTGGGGAACGCTGTGGCTGCCGGGCGAAATGCGGGGTAGGGCTCACATGCGCATTCACACGCACTGCCGTTCAAGTGCCGCGCCAGGAAAGGGCAGGCCGGGGGAACGCTCTCGCTGCCGGGCGAAATGCGGGGTAGGTCTCACATGCGCATTCACACGCACTGCCGTTCAAGTGCCGCGCCAGGAAAGGGCAGGCCGGGGGAACGCTCTGGCTGCCGGGCGAAATGCGGGGTAGGGCTCACATGCGCATTCACACGCACTGCCGTTCAAGTGCCGCGCCAGGAAAGGGCAGGCCGGGGGAACGCTGTGGCTGCCGGGCGAAATGCGGGGTAGGTCTCACATGCGCATTCACACGCACTGCCGTTCAAGTGCCGCGCGAGGAAAGGGCCGGCCTGGGGAACGCTCTCGCTGCCGGGCGAAATGCGGGGTAGGTCTCGCAAGCACACGCACTGCCGTTCAAGTGCCGCGCTAGGAAAGGGCAGGCCGGGGGAACGCTGTGGCCGCCGGGCGAAATGCGGGGTAGGTCTCACATGCGCATTCACACGCACTGCCGTTCAAGTGCCGCGCGAGGAAAGGGCCGGCCTGGGGAACGCTCTCGCTGCCGGGCGAAATGCGGGGTAGGTCTCGCAAGCACACGCACTGCCGTTCAAGTGCCGCGCTAGGAAAGGGCAGGCCGGGGGAACGCTGTGGCCGCCGGGCGAAATGCGGGATAGGTCTCACATGCGCAGTCACACGCACTGCCGTTCCGGTGCCACGCCAGGAAAGGGCAGGCCGGGGGAACGCTCTGGCTGCCGGGCGAAATGCGGGGTAGGTCTCACATGCGCATTCACACGCACTGCCGTTCAAGTGCCGCGCTAGGAAAGGGCAGGCCGGGGGGACGCTCTGGCTGCCGGGCGACGTTCGGGGTAGGGCTGACATGCGCATTCACACGCACTGCCGTTCAAGTGCCACGCCAGGAAAGGGCAGGCGGGGGGAGCGCTCTGGCTGCCGGGCGAAATGTGGGGTAGGGCTCACATGCGCATTCACACGCACTGCCGTTCAAGTGCCACGCCAGGAAAGGGCAGGCGGGGGGAGCGCTCTGGCTGCCGGGCGAAATGTGGGGTAGGTCTCACATGCGCATTCACACGCACTGCCGTTCAAGTGCCGCGCCAGGAAAGGGCAGGCCGGGGGAACGCTGTGGCCGCCGGGCGAAATGCGGGGTAGGTCTCACATGCGCATTCACACGCACTGCCGTTCAAGTGCCGCGCTAGGAAAGGGCAGGCCGGGGGAACGCTGTGGCTGCCGGGCGACGTTCGGGGTAGGGCTCACATGCGCATTCACACGCACTGCCGTTCAAGTGCCACGCCAGGAAAGGGCAGGCGGGGGGAGCGCTCTGGCTGCCGGGCGAAATGTGGGGTAGGTCTCACATGCGCATTCACACGCACTGCCGTTCAAGTGCCACGCCAGGAAAGGGCAGGCGGGGGGAGCGCTCTGGCTGCCGGGCGAAATGTGGGGTAGGTCTCACATGCGCATTCACACGCACTGCCGTTCAAGTGCCGCGCCAGGAAAGGGCAGGCCGGGGGAACGCTCTCGCTGCCGGGCGAAATGCGGGGTAGGTCTCACATGCGCATTCACACGCACTGCCGTTCAAGTGCCGCGCGAGGAAAGGGCAGGCCGGGGGAACGCTGTGGCCGCCGGGCGAAATGCGGGGTAGGTCTCACATGCGCATTCACACGCACTGCCGTTCAAGTGCCGCGCCAGGAAAGGGCCGGCCTGGGGAACGCTGTGGCTGCCGGGCGACGTTCGGGGTAGGGCTGACATGCGCATTCACACGCACTGCCGTTCAAGTGCCGCGCCAGGAAAGGGCAGGCCTCGGGAACGCTCTGGCTGCCGGGCGAAATGTGGGGTAGGGCTCACATGCGCATTCACACGCACTGCCGTTCAAGTGCCACGCCAGGAAAGGGCAGGCGGGGGGAGCGCTCTGGCTGCCGGGCGAAATGTGGGGTAGGTCTCACATGCGCATTCACACGCACTGCCGGTCAAGTGCCGCGCCAGGAAAGGGCAGGCCGGGGGAACGCTCTGGCTGCCGGGCGAAATGCGGGGTAGGTCTCACATGCGCATTCACACGCTCTGCCGTTCAAGTGCCGCGCTAGGAAAGGGCAGGCCGGGGGGACGCTCTGGCTGCCGGGCGAAATGCGGGGTAGGTCTCACATGCGCATTCACACGCACTGCCGTTCAAGTGCCGCGCTAGGAAAGGGCAGGCCGGGGGAACGCTGTGGCCGCCGGGCGAAATGCGGGATAGGTCTCACATGCGCATTCACACGCACTGCCGTTCAAGTGCCGCGCTAGGAAAGGGCAGGCCGGGGGAACGCTGTGGCCGCCGGGCGAAATGCGGGATAGGTCTCACATGCGCAGTCACACGCACTGCCGTTCCGGTGCCACGCCAGGAAAGGGCAGGCCGGGGGAACGCTCTGGCTGCCGGGCGAAATGCGGGGTAGGTCTCACATGCGCATTCACACGCACTGCCGGTCAAGTGCCGCGCCAGGAAAGGGCAGGCCGGGGGAACGCTCTGGCTGCCGGGCGACATGCGGGGTAGGGCTCACAAGCACACGCACTGCCGTTCAAGTGCCGCGCCAGGAAAGGGCAGGCCGGGGGAACGCTGTGGCTGCCGGGCGAAATGCGGGGTAGGTCTCACATGCGCATTCACACGCACTGCCGTTCAAGTGCCGCGCTAGGAAAGGGCAGGCCGGGGGAACGCTGTGGCCGCCGGGCGAAATGCGGGATAGGTCTCACATGCGCAGTCACACGCACTGCCGTTCCGGTGCCACGCCAGGAAAGGGCAGGCCGGGGGAACGCTCTGGCTGCCGGGCGAAATGCGGGGTAGGTCTCACATGCGCATTCACACGCACTGCCGTTCAAGTGCCGCGCTAGGAAAGGGCAGGCCGGGGGGACGCTCTGGCTGCCGGGCGACGTTCGGGGTAGGGCTGACATGCGCATTCACACGCACTGCCGTTCAAGTGCCGCGCCAGGAAAGGGCAGGCCTGGGGAACGCTCTGGCTGCCGGGCGAAATGTGGGGTAGGGCTCACATGCGCATTCACACGCACTGCCGTTCAAGTGCCACGCCAGGAAAGGGCAGGCGGGGGGAGCGCTCTGGCTGCCGGGCGAAATGCGGGGTAGGTCTCACATGCGCATTCACACGCACTGCCGTTCAAGTGCCGCGCCAGGAAAGGGCAGGCCGGGGGAACGCTCTCGCTGCCGGGCGAAATGCGGGGTAGGGCTCACATGCGCATTCACACGCACTGCCGTTCAAGTGCCGCGCGAGGAAAGGGCAGGCCGGGGGAACGCTGTGGCCGCCGGGCGAAATGCGGGGTAGGTCTCACATGCGCATTCACACGCACTGCCGTTCAAGTGCCGCGCCAGGAAAGGGCCGGCCTGGGGAACGCTGTGGCTGCCGGGCGAAATGCGGGGTAGGGCTCACATGCGCATTCACACGCACTGCCGTTCAAGTGCCGCGCCAGGAAAGGGCAGGCCGGGGGAACGCTCTCGCTGCCGGGCGAAATGCGGGGTAGGTCTCACATGCGCATTCACACGCACTGCCGTTCAAGTGCCGCGCCAGGAAAGGGCAGGCCGGGGGAACGCTCTGGCTGCCGGGCGAAATGCGGGGTAGGGCTCACATGCGCATTCACACGCACTGCCGTTCAAGTGCCGCGCCAGGAAAGGGCAGGCCGGGGGAACGCTCTCGCTGCCGGGCGAAATGCGGGGTAGGTCTCACATGCGCAGTCACACGCACTGCCGTTCAAGTGCCGCGCGAGGAAAGGGCAGGCCGGGGGAACGCTGTGGCCGCCGGGCGAAATGCGGGGTAGGTCTCACATGCGCATTCACACGCACTGCCGTTCAAGTGCCGCGCCAGGAAAGGGCCGGCCTGGGGAACGCTGTGGCTGCCGGGCGAAATGCGGGGTAGGTCTCACATGCGCATTCACACGCACTGCCGTTCAAGTGCCGCGCCAGGAAAGGGCAGGCCGGGGGAACGCTCTGGCTGCCGGGCGAAATGCGGGGTAGGGCTCACATGCGCATTCACACGCACTGCCGTTCAAGTGCCGCGCCAGGAAAGGGCAGGCCGGGGGAACGCTGTGGCTGCCGGGCGAAATGCGGGGTAGGTCTCACATGCGCATTCACACGCACTGCCGTTCAAGTGCCGCGCCAGGAAAGGGCAGGCCGGGGGAACGCTCTCGCTGCCGGGCGAAATGCGGGGTAGGTCTCGCAAGCACACGCACTGCCGTTCAAGTGCCGCGCTAGGAAAGGGCAGGCCGGGGGAACGCTGTGGCCGCCGGGCGAAATGCGGGATAGGTCTCACATGCGCAGTCACACGCACTGCCGTTCCGGTGCCACGCCAGGAAAGGGCAGGCCGGGGGAACGCTCTGGCTGCCGGGCGAAATGCGGGGTAGGTCTCACATGCGCATTCACACGCACTGCCGTTCAAGTGCCGCGCTAGGAAAGGGCAGGCCGGGGGGACGCTCTGGCTGCCGGGCGACGTTCGGGGTAGGGCTGACATGCGCATTCACACGCACTGCCGTTCAAGTGCCGCGCCAGGAAAGGGCAGGCCTCGGGAACGCTCTGGCTGCCGGGCGAAATGTGGGGTAGGGCTCACATGCGCATTCACACGCACTGCCGTTCAAGTGCCGCGCCAGGAAAGGGCAGGCGGGGGGAGCGCTCTGGCTGCCGGGCGAAATGTGGGGTAGGTCTCACATGCGCATTCACACGCACTGCCGGTCAAGTGCCGCGCCAGGAAAGGGCAGGCCGGGGGAACGCTCTGGCTGCCGGGCGAAATGCGGGGTAGGTCTCACATGCGCATTCACACGCTCTGCCGTTCAAGTGCCGCGCTAGGAAAGGGCAGGCCGGGGGGACGCTCTGGCTGCCGGGCGACATGCGGGGTAGGGCTCACAAGCACACGCACTGCCGTTCAAGTGCCGCGCCAGGAAAGGGCAGGCCGGGGGAACGCTGTGGCTGCCGGGCGAAATGCGGGGTAGGTCTCACATGCGCATTCACACGCACTGCCGTTCAAGTGCCGCGCTAGGAAAGGGCAGGCCGGGGGAACGCTGTGGCCGCCGGGCGAAATGCGGGATAGGTCTCACATGCGCAGTCACACGCACTGCCGTTCCGGTGCCACGCCAGGAAAGGGCAGGCCGGGGGAACGCTCTGGCTGCCGGGCGAAATGCGGGGTAGGTCTCACATGCGCATTCACACGCACTGCCGTTCAAGTGCCGCGCTAGGAAAGGGCAGGCCGGGGGGACGCTCTGGCTGCCGGGCGACGTTCGGGGTAGGGCTGACATGCGCATTCACACGCACTGCCGTTCAAGTGCCGCGCCAGGAAAGGGCAGGCCTGGGGAACGCTCTGGCTGCCGGGCGAAATGTGGGGTAGGGCTCACATGCGCATTCACACGCACTGCCGTTCAAGTGCCACGCCAGGAAAGGGCAGGCGGGGGGAGCGCTCTGGCTGCCGGGCGAAATGTGGGGTAGGTCTCACATGCGCATTCACACGCACTGCCGTTCAAGTGCCGCGCCAGGAAAGGGCAGGCCGGGGGAACGCTCTCGCTGCCGGGCGAAATGCGGGGTAGGTCTCACATGCGCATTCACACGCACTGCCGTTCAAGTGCCGCGCGAGGAAAGGGCAGGCCGGGGGAACGCTGTGGCCGCCGGGCGAAATGCGGGGTAGGTCTCACATGCGCATTCACACGCACTGCCGTTCAAGTGCCGCGCCAGGAAAGGGCCGGCCTGGGGAACGCTGTGGCTGCCGGGCGAAATGCGGGGTAGGGCTCACATGCGCATTCACACGCACTGCCGTTCAAGTGCCGCGCCAGGAAAGGGCAGGCCGGGGGAACGCTCTCGCTGCCGGGCGAAATGCGGGGTAGGTCTCACATGCGCATTCACACGCACTGCCGTTCAAGTGCCGCGCCAGGAAAGGGCAGGCCTGGGGAACGCTCTGGCTGCCGGGCGAAATGTGGGGTAGGGCTCACATGCACACACGCAGTGCCCCTCGTGCCCCACGCCAGGGAAGGGAAAGCCGGGGGATTGCTTTGGCTTCCGGGCGAAATGCGGGGTAGGGCTCACATGCACACACGCAGTGCCCCTCATGCTCCACGCCAGAAAAAGGAAAAACCAGGGGAACACTTTGGCTGCTGGGCAAAATGCGGGGTAGGGCTCACATGCACACGCAATGCCCCTCATGCCCCACGCCAGGATAGGGAAAGCCGGGGGATCGCTTTGGCTTCCGTGTGAAATGCGGGATACCGTAGGTCTCACATGCACACACGCAGTGCCCCTCACGCATTGCGCCAGGAAAGGGAGGGCTTTGGCTGCCGGGCGAAATGCGGGGTAGGGCTCACATGCACACGCGCAGTGCCCCTCATGCTCCACGCCAGAAAAAGGAAAAACCAGGGCAACACTTTGGCTGCTGGGCAAAATGCGGGGTAGGGCTCACATGCACACACGCAGTGCCCCTCGTGCCCCACGCCAGGGAAGGGAAAGCCGGGGGATCGCTTTGGCTTTCGGGCGAAATGCGGGGTAGGGCTCACATGCACACACGCAGTGCCCCTCATGCTCCACGCCAGAAAAAGGAAAAACCAGGGGAACACTTTGGCTGCCGGGCGAAATGCGGGGTAGGGCTCACATGCACACGCAATGCCCCTCATGCCCCACGCCAGGGAAGGGAAAGCCGGGGGATCGCTTTGGCTTCCGTGTGAAATGCGGGATACCGTAGGTCTCACATGCACACACGCAGTGCCCCTCACGCATTGCGCCAGGAAAGGGAGGGCTTTGGCTGCCGGGCGAAATGCGGGGTAGGGCTCACATGCACACGCGCAGTGCCCCTCATGCTCCACGCCAGAAAAAGGAAAAACCAGGGGAACACTTTGGCTGCTGGGCAAAATGCGGGGTAGGGCTCACATGCACACACGCAGTGCCTCTCGTGCCCCACGCCAGGGAAGGGAAAGCCGGGGGATCGCTTCGGCTGCCGGGCGAAATGCGGGGTAGGGCTCACATGCACACACGCAGTGCCCCTCATGCTCCACGCCAGAAAAAGGAAAAACCAGGGGAACACTTTGGCTGCTGGGCAAAATGCGGGGTAGGGCTCACATGCACACGCAATGCCCCTCATGCCCCACGCCAGGGAAGGGAAAGCCGGGGGATCGCTTTGGCTTCCGTGTGAAATGCGGGATACCGTAGGTCTCACATGCACACACGCAGTGCCCCTCACGCATTGCGCCAGGAAAGGGAGGGCTTTGGCTGCCGGGCGAAATGAGGGGTAGGGTTCACATGCACACGCGCAGTGCCCCTCATGCTCCACGCCAGAAAAAGGAAAAACCAGGGGAACACTTTGGCTGCTGGGCAAAATGCGGGGTAGGGCTCACATGCACACGCAATGCCCCTCATGCCCCACGCCAGGATAGGGAAAGCCGGGGAACGCTTTGGCTTCCGTGTGAAATGCGGGATACCGTAGGTCTCACATGCACACACGCAGTGCCCCTCACGCATTGCGCCAGGAAAGGGAGGGCTTTGGCTGCCGGGCGAAATGCGGGGTAGGGCTCACATGCACACGCTGTCCCCCGCACGCATTGCGCCAGATAAAAGAAGGCCAGGGGAACGCTTCGGCTGCCGGGCGAAAGCGGGGTAGGGCTCACATGCACACACGCAGTGCCCCTCGTGCCCCACGCCAGGTAAGTGAGAGCCGGGGGATTGCTTTGGCTTCCGGGCGAAATGCGGGGTAGGGCTCACATGCACACACGCAGTGCCCCTCATGCTCCACGCCAGAAAAAGGAAAAACCAGGGGAACACTTTGGCTGCTGGGCAAAATGCGGGGTAGGGCTCACATGCACACACGCAGTGCCCCTCATGCCCCACGCCAGGGAAGGGAAAGCCGGGGAACGCTTTGGCTTCCGTGTGAAATGCGGGATACCGTAGGTCTCACATGCACACACGCAGTGCCCCTCACGCATTGCGCCAGGAAAGGGAGGGCTTTGGCTGCCGGGCGAAATGCGGGGTAGGGCTCACATGCACACGCTGTCCCCCGCACGCATTGCGCCAGATAAAAGAAGGCCAGGGGAACGCTTCGGCTGCCGGGCGAAAGCGGGGTAGGGCTCACATGCACACACGCAGTGCCCCTCGTGCCCCACGCCAGGTAAGTGAGAGCCGGGGGATTGCTTTGGCTGCTGGGCGAAATGCGGGGTAGGGCTCACATGCACACACGCAGTGCCCCTCGTGCCCCACGCCAGGGAAGGGAAAGCCGGGGGATCGCTTTGGCTTTCGGGCGAAATGCGGGGTAGGGCTCACATGCACACACGCAGTGCCCCTCATGCTCCACGCCAGAAAAAGGAAAAACCAGGGGAACACTTTGGCTGCTGGGCAAAATGCGGGGTAGGGCTCACATGCACACGCAATGCCCCTCATGCCCCACGCCAGGGAAGGGAAAGCCGGGGGATCGCTTTGGCTTCCGTGTGAAATGCGGGATACCGTAGGTCTCACATGCACACACGCAGTGCCCCTCACGCATTGCGCCAGGAAAGGGAGGGCTTTGGCTGCCGGGCGAAATGCGGGGTAGGGCTCACATGCACACGCGCAGTGCCCCTCATGTTCCACGCCAGAAAAAGGAAAAACCAGGGGAACACTTTGGCTGCTGGGCAAAGGGGTAGGGCTCACATGCACACACGCAGTGCCCCTCGTGCCCCACGCCAGGGAAGGGAAAGCCGGGGGATTGCTTTGGCTTCCGGGCGAAATGCGGGGTAGGGCTCACATGCACACACGCAGTGCCCCTCATGCTCCACGCCAGAAAAAGGAAAAACCAGGGGAACACTTTGGCTGCTGGGCAAAATGCGGGGTAGGGCTCACATGCACACGCAATGCCCCTCATGCCCCACGCCAGGGAAGGGAAAGCCGGGGGATCGCTTTGGCTTCCGTGTGAAATGCGGGATACCGTAGGTCTCACATGCACACACGCAGTGCCCCTCACGCATTGCGCCAGGAAAGGGAGGGCTTTGGCTGCCGGGCGAAATGCGGGGTAGGGCTCACATGCACACGCGCAGTGCCCCTCATGCTCCACGCCAGAAAAAGGAAAAACCAGGGGAACACTCTGGCTGCTGGGCAAAATGCGGGGTAGGGCTCACATGCACACACGCAGTGCCCCTCGTGCCCCACGCCAGGGAAGGGAAAGCCGGGGGATTGCTTTGGCTTCCGGGCGAAATGCGGGGTAGGGCTCACATGCACACACGCAGTGCCCCTCATGCTCCACGCCAGAAAAAGGAAAAACCAGGGGAACACTTTGGCTGCTGGGCAAAATGCGGGGTAGGGCTCACATGCACACGCAATGCCCCTCATGCCCCACGCCAGGATAGGGAAAGCCGGGGAACGCTTTGGCTTCCGTGTGAAATGCGGGATACCGTAGGTCTCACATGCACACACGCAGTGCCCCTCACGCATTGCGCCAGGAAAGGGAGGGCTTTGGCTGCCGGGCGAAATGCGGGGTAGGGCTCACATGCACACGCTGTCCCCCGCACGCATTGCGCCAGATAAAAGAAGGCCAGGGGAACGCTTCGGCTGCCGGGCGAAAGCGGGGTAGGGCTCACATGCACACACGCAGTGCCCCTCATGCTCCACGCCAGAAAAAGGGAAAACCAGGGGAACACTTTGGCTGCTGGGCAAAATGCGGGGTAGGGCTCACATGCACACGCAATGCCCCTCATGCCCCTCGCCAGGATAGGGAAAGCCGGGGAACGCTTTGGCTTCCGTGTGAAATGCGGGATACCGTATGTCTCACATGCACACACGCAGTGCCCCTCACGCATTGCGCCAGGAAAGGGAGGGCTTTGGCTGCCGGGCGAAATGCGGGGTAGGGCTCACATGCACACGCGCAGTGCCCCTCATGCTCCACGCCAGAAAAAGGAAAAACCAGGGGAACACTTTGGCTGCTGGGCAAAATGCGGGGTAGGGCTCACATGCACACGCAATGCCCCTCATGCCCCACGCCAGGATAGGGAAAGCCGGGGAACGCTTTGGCTTCCGTGTGAAATGCGGGATACCGTAGGTCTCACATGCACACACGCAGTGCCCCTCACGCATTGCGCCAGGAAAGGGAGGGCTTTGGCTGCCGGGCGAAATGCGGGGTAGGGCTCACATGCACACGCTGTCCCCCGCACGCATTGCGCCAGATAAAAGAAGGCCAGGGGAACGCTTCGGCTGCCGGGCGAAAGCGGGGTAGGGCTCACATGCACACACACAGTGCCCCTCATGCTCCACGCCAGGAAAAGGAAAAACCAGGGGAACACTTTGGCTGCTGGGCAAAATGCGGGGTAGGGCTCACATGCACACGCAATGCCCCTCATGCCCCACGCCAGGATAGGGAAAGCCGGGGAACGCTTTGGCTTCCGTGTGAAATGCGGGATACCGTATGTCTCACATGCACACACGCAGTGCCCCTCACGCATTGCGCCAGGAAAGGGAGGGCTTTGGCTGCCGGGCGAAATGCGGGGTAGGGCTCACATGCACACGCGCAGTGCCTCTCATGCTCCACGCCAGAAAAAGGAAAAACCAGGGGAACACTTTGGCTGCTGGGCAAAATGCGGGGTAGGGCTCACATGCACACGCAATGCCCCTCATGCCCCACGCCAGGATAGGGAAAGCCGGGGAACGCTTTGGCTTCCGTGTGAAATGCGGGATACCGTAGGTCTCACATGCACACACGCAGTGCCCCTCACGCATTGCGCCAGGAAAGGGAGGGCTTTGGCTGCCGGGCGAAATGCGGGGTAGGGCTCACATGCACACGCTGTCCCCCGCACGCATTGCGCCAGATAAAAGAAGGCCAGGGGAACGCTTCGGCTGCCGGGCGAAAGCGGGGTAGGGCTCACATGCAAACGCAATCCCCCTCATGCCCCACGCCAGGATAGGGAAAGCCGGGGAACGCTTTGGCTTCCGTGTGAAATGCGGGATACCGTAGGTCTCACATGCACACACGCAGTGCCCCTCACGCATTGCGCCAGGAAAGGGAGGGCTTTGGCTGCCGGGCGAAATGCGGGGTAGGGCTCACATGCACACGCTGTCCCCCGCACGCATTGCGCCAGATAAAAGAAGGCCAGGGGAACGCTTCGGCTGCCGGGCGAAAGCGGGGTAGGGCTCACATGCACACACGCAGTGCCCCTCATGCTCCACGCCAGAAAAAGGAAAAACCAGGGGAACACTTTGGCTGCTGGGCAAAATGCGGGGTAGGGCTCACATGCACACGCAATGCCCCTCATGCCCCACGCCAGGATAGGGAAAGCCGGGGAACGCTTTGGCTTCCGTGTGAAATGCGGGATACCGTATGTCTCACATGCACACACGCAGTGCCCCTCACGCATTGCGCCAGGAAAGGGAGGGCTTTGGCTGCCGGGCGAAATGCGGGGTAGGGCTCACATGCACACGCGCAGTGCCCCTCATGCTCCACGCCAGAAAAAGGAAAAACCAGGGGAACACTTTGGCTGCTGGGCAAAATGCGGGGTAGGGCTCACATGCACACGCAATGCCCCTCATGCCCCACGCCAGGATAGGGAAAGCCGGGGAACGCTTTGGCTTCCGTGTGAAATGCGGGATACCGTATGTCTCACATGCACACACGCAGTGCCCCTCACGCATTGCGCCAGGAAAGGGAGGGCTTTGGCTGCCGGGCGAAATGCGGGGTAGGGCTCACATGCACACGCGCAGTGCCCCTCATGCTCCACGCCAGAAAAAGGAAAAACCAGGGGAACACTTTGGCTGCTGGGCAAAATGCGGGGTAGGGCTCACATGCACACGCAATGCCCCTCATGCCCCACGCCAGGATAGGGAAAGCCGGGGAACGCTTTGGCTTCCGTGTGAAATGCGGGATACCGTAGGTCTCACATGCACACACGCAGTGCCCCTCACGCATTGCGCCAGGAAAGGGAGGGCTTTGGCTGCCGGGCGAAATGCGGGGTAGGGCTCACATGCACACGCTGTCCCCCGCACGCATTGCGCCAGATAAAAGAAGGCCAGGGGAACGCTTCGGCTGCCGGGCGAAAGCGGGGTAGGGCTCACATGCACACACGCAGTGCCCCTCATGCTCCACGCCAGAAAAAGGAAAAACCAGGGGAACACTTTGGCTGCTGGGCAAAATGCGGGGTAGGGCTCACATGCACACGCAATGCCCCTCATGCCCCACGCCAGGATAGGGAAAGCCGGGGAACGCTTTGGCTTCCGTGTGAAATGCGGGATACCGTATGTCTCACATGCACACACGCAGTGCCCCTCACGCATTGCGCCAGGAAAGGGAGGGCTTTGGCTGCCGGGCGAAATGCGGGGTAGGGCTCACATGCACACGCGCAGTGCCCCTCATGCTCCACGCCAGAAAAAGGAAAAACCAGGGGAACACTTTGGCTGCTGGGCAAAATGCGGGGTAGGGCTCACATGCACACGCAATGCCCCTCATGCCCCACGCCAGGGAAGGGAAAGCCGGGGGATCGCTTTGGCTTCCGTGTGAAATGCGGGATACCGTAGGTCTCACATGCACACACGCAGTGCCCCTCACGCATTGCGCCAGGAAAGGGAGGGCTTTGGCTGCCGGGCGAAATGCGGGGTAGGGCTCACATGCACACGCTGTCCCCCGCACGCATTGCGCCAGATAAAAGAAGGCCAGGGGAACGCTTCGGCTGCCGGGCGAAAGCGGGGTAGGGCTCACATGCACACACGCAGTGCCCCTCATGCTCCACGCCAGAAAAAGGAAAAACCAGGGGAACACTTTGGCTGCTGGGCAAAATGCGGGGTAGGGCTCACATGCACACGCAATGCCCCTCATGCCCCACGCCAGGATAGGGAAAGCCGGGGAACGCTTTGGCTTCCGTGTGAAATGCGGGATACCGTAGGTCTCACATGCACACACGCAGTGCCCCTCACGCATTGCGCCAGGAAAGGGAGGGCTTTGGCTGCCGGGCGAAATGCGGGGTAGGGCTCACATGCACACGCGCAGTGCCCCTCATGCTCCACGCCAGAAAAAGGAAAAACCAGGGGAACACTTTGGCTGCTGGGCAAAATGCGGGGTAGGGCTCACATGCACACGCAATGCCCCTCATGCCCCACGCCAGGGAAGGGAAAGCCGGGGGATCGCTTTGGCTTCCGTGTGAAATGCGGGATACCGTAGGTCTCACATGCACACACGCAGTGCCCCTCACGCATTGCGCCAGGAAAGGGATGGCTTTGGCTGCCGGGCGAAATGCGGGGTAGGGCTCACATGCACACGCTGTCCCCCGCACGCATTGCGCCAGATAAAAGAAGGCCAGGGGAACGCTTCGGCTGCCGGGCGAAAGCGGGGTAGGGCTCACATGCAAACGCAATGCCCCTCATGCCCCACGCCAGGATAGGGAAAGCCGGGGAACGCTTTGGCTTCCGTGTGAAATGCGGGATACCGTAGGTCTCACATGCACACACGCAGTGCCCCTCACGCATTGCGCCAGGAAAGGGAGGGCTTTGGCTGCCGGGCGAAATGCGGGGTAGGGCTCACATGCACACGCTGTCCCCCGCACGCATTGCGCCAGATAAAAGAAGGCCAGGGGAACGCTTCGGCTGCCGGGCGAAAGCGGGGTAGGGCTCACATGCACACACGCAGTGCCCCTCATGCTCCACGCCAGAAAAAGGAAAAACCAGGGGAACACTTTGGCTGCTGGGCAAAATGCGGGGTAGGGCTCACATGCACACGCAATGCCCCTCATGCCCCACGCCAGGGAAGGGAAAGCCGGGGGATCGCTTTGGCTTCCGTGTGAAATGCGGGATACCGTAGGTCTCACATGCACACACGCAGTGCCCCTCACGCATTGCGCCAGGAAAGGGAGGGCTTTGGCTGCCGGGCGAAATGCGGGGTAGGGCTCACATGCACACGCGCAGTGCCCCTCATGCTCCACGCCAGAAAAAGGAAAAACCAGGGGAACACTTTGGCTGCTGGGCGAAATGCGGGGTAGGGCTCACATGCACACGCGCAGTGCCCCTCATGCTCCACGCCAGAAAAAGGAGAAACCAGGGGAACACTTTGGCTGCTGGGCAAAATGCGGGGTAGGGCTCACATGCACACGCAATGCCCCTCATGCCCCACGCCAGGATAGGGAAAGCCGGGGAACGCTTTGGCTTCCGTGTGAAATGCGGGATACCGTAGGTCTCACATGCACACACGCAGTGCCCCTCACGCATTGCGCCAGGAAAGGGAGGGCTTTGGCTGCCGGGCGAAATGCGGGGTAGGGCTCACATGCACACGCTGTCCCCCGCACGCATTGCGCCAGATAAAAGAAGGCCAGGGGAACACTTTGGCTGCTGGGCAAAATGCGGGGTAGGGCTCACATGCACACGCAATGCCCCTCATGCCCCACGCCAGGATAGGGAAAGCCGGGGAACGCTTTGGCTTCCGTGTGAAATGCGGGATACCGTAGGTCTCACATGCACACACGCAGTGCCCCTCACGCATTGCGCCAGGAAAGGGAGGGCTTTGGCTGCCGGGCGAAATGCGGGGTAGGGCTCACATGCACACGCTGTCCCCCGCACGCATTGCGCCAGATAAAAGAAGGCCAGGGGAACGCTTCGGCTGCCGGGCGAAAGCGGGGTAGGGCTCACATGCACACACGCAGTGCCCCTCATGCTCCACGCCAGAAAAAGGAAAAACCAGGGGAACACTTTGGCTGCTGGGCAAAATGCGGGGTAGGGCTCACATGCACACGCAATGCCCCTCATGCCCCACGCCAGGGAAGGGAAAGCCGGGGGATCGCTTTGGCTTCCGTGTGAAATGCGGGATACCGTAGGTCTCACATGCACACACGCAGTGCCCCTCACGCATTGCGCCAGGAAAGGGAGGGCTTTGGCTGCCGGGCGAAATGCGGGGTAGGGCTCACATGCACACGCGCAGTGCCCCTCATGCTCCACGCCAGAAAAAGGAAAAACCAGGGGAACACTTTGGCTGCTGGGCGAAATGCGGGGTAGGGCTCACATGCACATGCGCAGTGCCCCTCATGCTCCACGCCAGAAAAAGGAGAAACCAGGGGAACACTTTGGCTGCTGGGCAAAATGCGGGGTAGGGCTCACATGCACACGCAATGCCCCTCATGCCCCACGCCAGGATAGGGAAAGCCGGGGAACGCTTTGGCTTCCGTGTGAAATGCGGGATACCGTAGGTCTCACATGCACACACGCAGTGCCCCTCACGCATTGCGCCAGGAAAGGGAGGGCTTTGGCTGCCGGGCGAAATGCGGGGTAGGGCTCACATGCACACGCTGTCCCCCGCACGCATTGCGCCAGATAAAAGAAGGCCAGGGGAACACTTTGGCTGCTGGGCAAAATGCGGGGTAGGGCTCACATGCACACGCAATGCCCCTCATGCCCCACGCCAGGATAGGGAAAGCCGGGGAACGCTTTGGCTTCCGTGTGAAATGCGGGATACCGTAGGTCTCACATGCACACACGCAGTGCCCCTCACGCATTGCGCCAGGAAAGGGAGGGCTTTGGCTGCCGGGCGAAATGCGGGGTAGGGCTCACATGCACACGCTGTCCCCCGCACGCATTGCGCCAGATAAAAGAAGGCCAGGGGAACGCTTCGGCTGCCGGGCGAAAGCGGGGTAGGGCTCACATGCACACACGCAGTGCCCCTCATGCTCCACGCCAGAAAAAGGAAAAACCAGGGGAACACTTTGGCTGCTGGGCAAAATGCGGGGTAGGGCTCACATGCACACGCAATGCCCCTCATGCCCCACGCCAGGGAAGGGAAAGCCGGGGGATCGCTTTGGCTTCCGTGTGAAATGCGGGATACCGTAGGTCTCACATGCACACACGCAGTGCCCCTCACGCATTGCGCCAGGAAAGGGAGGGCTTTGGCTGCCGGGCGAAATGCGGGGTAGGGCTCACATGCACACGCGCAGTGCCCCTCATGCTCCACGCCAGAAAAAGGAAAAACCAGGGGAACACTTTGGCTGCTGGGCAAAATGCGGGGTAGGGCTCACATGCACACGCAATGCCCCTCATGCCCCACGCCAGGATAGGGAAATCCGGGGAACGCTTTGGCTTCCGTGTGAAATGCGGGATACCGTAGGTCTCACATGCACACACGCAGTGCCCCTCACGCATTGCGCCAGGAAAGGGAGGGCTTTGGCTGCCGGGCGAAATGCGGGGTAGGGCTCACATGCACACGCTGTCCCCCGCACGCATTGCGCCAGATAAAAGAAGGCCAGGGGAACGCTTCGGCTGCCGGGCGAAAGCGGGGTAGGGCTCACATGCACACACGCAGTGCCCCTCATGCTCCACGCCAGAAAAAGGAAAAACCAGGGGAACACTTTGGCTGCTGGGCAAAATGCGGGGTAGGGCTCACATGCACACGCAATGCCCCTCATGCCCCACGCCAGGGAAGGGAAAGCCGGGGGATCGCTTTGGCTTCCGTGTGAAATGCGGGATACCGTAGGTCTCACATGCACACACGCAGTGCCCCTCACGCATTGCGCCAGGAAAGGGAGGGCTTTGGCTGCCGGGCGAAATGCGGGGTAGGGCTCACATGCACACGCGCAGTGCCCCTCATGCTCCACGCCAGAAAAAGGAAAAACCAGGGGAACACTTTGGCTGCTGGGCAAAATGCGGGGTAGGGCTCACATGCACACGCAATGCCCCTCATGCCCCACGCCAGGATAGGGAAAGCCGGGGAACGCTTTGGCTTCCGTGTGAAATGCGGGATACCGTAGGTCTCACATGCACACACGCAGTGCCCCTCACGCATTGCGCCAGGAAAGGGATGGCTTTGGCTGCCGGGCGAAATGCGGGGTAGGGCTCACATGCACACGCTGTCCCCCGCACGCATTGCGCCAGATAAAAGAAGGCCAGGGGAACGCTTCGGCTGACGGGCGAAAGCGGGGTAGGGCTCACATGCAAACGCAATGCCCCTCATGCCCCACGCCAGGATAGGGAAAGCCGGGGAACGCTTTGGCTTCCGTGTGAAATGCGGGATACCGTAGGTCTCACATGCACACACGCAGTGCCCCTCACGCATTGCGCCAGGAAAGGGAGGGCTTTGGCTGCCGGGCGAAATGCGGGGTAGGGCTCACATGCACACGCTGTCCCCCGCACGCATTGCGCCAGATAAAAGAAGGCCAGGGGAACGCTTCGGCTGCCGGGCGAAAGCGGGGTAGGGCTCACATGCACACACGCAGTGCCCCTCATGCTCCACGCCAGAAAAAGGAAAAACCAGGGGAACACTTTGGCTGCTGGGCAAAATGCGGGGTAGGGCTCACATGCACACGCAATGCCCCTCATGCCCCACGCCAGGGAAGGGAAAGCCGGGGGATCGCTTTGGCTTCCGTGTGAAATGCGGGATACCGTAGGTCTCACATGCACACACGCAGTGCCCCTCACGCATTGCGCCAGGAAAGGGAGGGCTTTGGCTGCCGGGCGAAATGCGGGGTAGGGCTCACATGCACACGCGCAGTGCCCCTCATGCTCCACGCCAGAAAAAGGAAAAACCAGGGGAACACTTTGGCTGCTGGGCGAAATGCGGGGTAGGGCTCACATGCACACGCGCAGTGCCCCTCATGCTCCACGCCAGAAAAAGGAAAAACCAGGGGAACACTTTGGCTGCTGGGCAAAATGCGGGGTAGGGCTCACATGCACACGCAATGCCCCTCATGCCCCACGCCAGGATAGGGAAAGCCGGGGAACGCTTTGGCTTCCGTGTGAAATGCGGGATACCGTAGGTCTCACATGCACACACGCAGTGCCCCTCACGCATTGCGCCAGGAAAGGGAGGGCTTTGGCTGCCGGGCGAAATGCGGGGTAGGGCTCACATGCACACGCTGTCCCCCGCACGCATTGCGCCAGATAAAAGAAGGCCAGGGGAACACTTTGGCTGCTGGGCAAAATGCGGGGTAGGGCTCACATGCACACGCAATGCCCCTCATGCCCCACGCCAGGATAGGGAAAGCCGGGGAACGCTTTGGCTTCCGTGTGAAATGCGGGATACCGTAGGTCTCACATGCACACACGCAGTGCCCCTCACGCATTGCGCCAGGAAAGGGAGGGCTTTGGCTGCCGGGCGAAATGCGGGGTAGGGCTCACATGCACACGCTGTCCCCCGCACGCATTGCGCCAGATAAAAGAAGGCCAGGGGAACGCTTCGGCTGCCGGGCGAAAGCGGGGTAGGGCTCACATGCACACACGCAGTGCCCCTCATGCTCCACGCCAGAAAAAGGAAAAACCAGGGGAACACTTTGGCTGCTGGGCAAAATGCGGGGTAGGGCTCACATGCACACGCAATGCCCCTCATGCCCCACGCCAGGGAAGGGAAAGCCGGGGGATCGCTTTGGCTTCCGTGTGAAATGCGGGATACCGTAGGTCTCACATGCACACACGCAGTGCCCCTCACGCATTGCGCCAGGAAAGGGAGGGCTTTGGCTGCCGGGCGAAATGCGGGGTAGGGACCACATGCACACGCGCAGTGCCCCTCATGCTCCACGCCAGAAAAAGGAAAAACCAGGGGAACACTTTGGCTGCTGGGCAAAATGCGGGGTAGGGCTCACATGCACACGCAATGCCCCTCATGCCCCACGCCAGGATAGGGAAATCCGGGGAACGCTTTGGCTTCCGTGTGAAATGCGGGATACCGTAGGTCTCACATGCACACACGCAGTGCCCCTCACGCATTGCGCCAGGAAAGGGAGGGCTTTGGCTGCCGGGCGAAATGCGGGGTAGGGCTCACATGCACACGCTGTCCCCCGCACGCATTGCGCCAGATAAAAGAAGGCCAGGGGAACGCTTCGGCTGCCGGGCGAAAGCGGGGTAGGGCTCACATGCACACACGCAGTGCCCCTCATGCTCCACGCCAGAAAAAGGAAAAACCAGGGGAACACTTTGGCTGCTGGGCAAAATGCGGGGTAGGGCTCACATGCACACGCAATGCCCCTCATGCCCCACGCCAGGGAAGGGAAAGCCGGGGGATCGCTTTGGCTTCCGTGTGAAATGCGGGATACCGTAGGTCTCACATGCACACACGCAGTGCCCCTCACGCATTGCGCCAGGAAAGGGAGGGCTTTGGCTGCCGGGCGAAATGCGGGGTAGGGCTCACATGCACACGCGCAGTGCCCCTCATGCTCCACGCCAGAAAAAGGAAAAACCAGGGGAACACTTTGGCTGCTGGGCAAAATGCGGGGTAGGGCTCACATGCACACGCAATGCCCCTCATGCCCCACGCCAGGATAGGGAAAGCCGGGGAACGCTTTGGCTTCCGTGTGAAATGCGGGATACCGTAGGTCTCACATGCACACACGCAGTGCCCCTCACGCATTGCGCCAGGAAAGGGAGGGCTTTGGCTGCCGGGCGAAATGCGGGGTAGGGCTCACATGCACACGCTGTCCCCCGCACGCATTGCGCCAGATAAAAGAAGGCCAGGGGAACGCTTCGGCTGCCGGGCGAAAGCGGTGTAGGGCTCACATGCACACGCGCAGTGCCCCTCATGCTCCACGCCAGAAAAAGGAAAAACCAGGGGAACACTTTGGCTGCTGGGCAAAATGCGGGGTAGGGCTCACATGCACACGCAATGCCCCTCATGCCCCACGCCAGGGAAGGGAAAGCCGGGGGATCGCTTTGGCTTCCGTGTGAAATGCGGGATACCGTAGGTCTCACATGCACACACGCAGTGCCCCTCACGCATTGCGCCAGGAAAGGGAGGGCTTTGGCTGCCGGGCGAAATGCGGGGTAGGGCTCACATGCACACGCGCAGTGCCCCTCATGCTCCACGCCAGAAAAAGGAAAAACCAGGGGAACACTTTGGCTGCTGGGCAAAATGCGGGGTAGGGCTCACATGCACACGCAATGCCCCTCATGCCCCACGCCAGGGTAGGGAAAGCCGGGGAACGCTTTGGCTTCCGTGTGAAATGCGGGATACCGTAGGTCTCACATGCACACACGCAGTGCCCCTCACGCATTGCGCCAGGAAAGGGAGGGCTTTGGCTGCCGGGCGAAATGCGGGGTAGGGCTCACATGCACACGCTGTCCCCCGCACGCATTGCGCCAGATAAAAGAAGGCCAGGGGAACGCTTCGGCTGCCGGGCGAAAGCGGGGTAGGGCTCACATGCACACGCGCAGTGCCCCTCATGCTCCACGCCAGAAAAAGGAAAAACCAGGGGAACACTTTGGCTGCTGGGCAAAATGCGGGGTAGGGCTCACATGCACACGCAATGCCCCTCATGCCCCACGCCAGGGAAGGGAAAGCCGGGGGATCGCTTTGGCTTCCGTGTGAAATGCGGGATACCGTAGGTCTCACATGCACACACGCAGTGCCCCTCACGCATTGCGCCAGGAAAGGGAGGGCTTTGGCTGCCGGGCGAAATGCGGGGTAGGGCTCACATGCACACGCGCAGTGCCCCTCATGCTCCACGCCAGAAAAAGGAAAAACCAGGGGAACACTTTGGCTGCTGGGCAAAATGCGGGGTAGGGCTCACATGCACACGCAATGCCCCTCATGCCCCACGCCAGGGTAGGGAAAGCCGGGGAACGCTTTGGCTTCCGTGTGAAATGCGGGATACCGTAGGTCTCACATGCACACACGCAGTGCCCCTCACGCATTGCGCCAGGAAAGGGAGGGCTTTGGCTGCCGGGCGAAATGCGGGGTAGGGCTCACATGCACACGCTGTCCCCCGCACGCATTGCGCCAGATAAAAGAAGGCCAGGGGAACGCTTCGGCTGCCGGGCGAAAGCGGGGTAGGGCTCACATGCACACGCGCAGTGCCCCTCATGCTCCACGCCAGAAAAAGGAAAAACCAGGGGAACACTTTGGCTGCTGGGCAAAATGCGGGGTAGGGCTCACATGCACACGCAATGCCCCTCATGCCCCACGCCAGGGAAGGGAAAGCCGGGGGATCGCTTTGGCTTCCGTGTGAAATGCGGGATACCGTAGGTCTCACATGCACACACGCAGTGCCCCTCACGCATTGCGCCAGGAAAGGGAGGGCTTTGGCTGCCGGGCGAAATGCGGGGTAGGGCTCACATGCACACGCGCAGTGCCCCTCATGCTCCACGCCAGAAAAAGGAAAAACCAGGGGAACACTTTGGCTGCTGGGCAAAATGCGGGGTAGGGCTCACATGCACACGCAATGCCCCTCATGCCCCACGCCAGGGTAGGGAAAGCCGGGGAACGCTTTGGCTTCCGTGTGAAATGCGGGATACCGTAGGTCTCACATGCACACACGCAGTGCCCCTCACGCATTGCGCCAGGAAAGGGAGGGCTTTGGCTGCCGGGCGAAATGCGGGGTAGGGCTCACATGCACACGCTGTCCCCCGCACGCATTGCGCCAGATAAAAGAAGGCCAGGGGAACGCTTCGGCTGCCGGGCGAAAGCGGGGTAGGGCTCACATGCACACGCGCAGTGCCCCTCATGCTCCACGCCAGAAAAAGGAAAAACCAGGGGAACACTTTGGCTGCTGGGCAAAATGCGGGGTAGGGCTCACATGCACACGCAATGCCCCTCATGCCCCACGCCAGGGAAGGGAAAGCCGGGGGATCGCTTTGGCTTCCGTGTGAAATGCGGGATACCGTAGGTCTCACATGCACACACGCAGTGCCCCTCACGCATTGCGCCAGGAAAGGGAGGGCTTTGGCTGCCGGGCGAAATGCGGGGTAGGGCTCACATGCACACGCGCAGTGCCCCTCATGCTCCACGCCAGAAAAAGGAAAAACCAGGGGAACACTTTGGCTTTCGGGCGAAATGCGGGGTAGGGCTCACATGCACACGCAGTGCCCCTCGTGCCCCACGCCAGGGAAGGGAAAGCCGGGGGATTGCTTTGGCTTCCGTGTGAAATGCGGGATACCGTAGGTCTCACATGCACACACGCAGTGCCCCTCACGCATTGCGCCAGGAAAGGGAGGGCTTTGGCTGCCGGGCGAAATGCGGGGTAGGGCTCACATGCACACGCTGTCCCCCGCACGCATTGCGCCAGATAAAAGAAGGCCAGGGGAACGCTTCGGCTGCCGGGCGAAAGCGGGGTAGGGCTCACATGCACACGCGCAGTGCCCCTCATGCTCCACGCCAGAAAAAGGAAAAACCAGGGGAACACTTTGGCTGCTGGGCAAAATGCGGGGTAGGGCTCACATGCACACGCAGTGCCCCTCGTGCCCCACGCCAGGGAAGGGAAAGCCGGGGGATCGCTTTGGCTTCCGTGTGAAATGCGGGATACCGTAGGTCTCACATGCACACACGCAGTGCCCCTCACGCATTGCGCCAGGAAAGGGAGGGCTTTGGCTGCCGGGCGAAATGCGGGGTAGGGCTCACATGCACACGCGCAGTGCCCCTCATGCTCCACGCCAGAAAAAGGAAAAACCAGGGGAACACTTTGGCTGCTGGGCAAAATGCGGGGTAGGGCTCACATGCACACGCAATGCCCCTCATGCCCCACGCCAGGATAGGGAAAGCCGGGGAACGCTTTGGCTTCCGTGTGAAATGCGGGATACCGTAGGTCTCACATGCACACACGCAGTGCCCCTCACGCATTGCGCCAGGAAAGGGAGGGCTTTGGCTGCCGGGCGAAATGCGGGGTAGGGCTCACATGCACACGCTGTCCCCCGCACGCATTGCGCCAGATAAAAGAAGGCCAGGGGAACGCTTCGGCTGCCGGGCGAAAGCGGGGTAGGGCTCACATGCACACGCGCAGTGCCCCTCATGCCCCACGCCAGGTAAGTGAGAGCCGGGGGATTGCTTTGGCTGCTGGGCTAAATGCGGGGTAGGGCTCACATGCACACACGCAGTGCCCCTCGTGCCCCACGCCAGGGAAGGGAAAGCCGGGGGATCGCTTTGGCTTTCGGGCGAAATGCGGGGTAGGGCTCACATGCACACGCAGTGCCCCTCGTGCCCCACGCCAGGGAAGGGAAAGCCGGGGGATTGCTTTGGCTTCCGTGTGAAATGCGGGATACCGTAGGTCTCACATGCACACACGCAGTGCCCCTCACGCATTGCGCCAGGAAAGGGAGGGCTTTGGCTGCCGGGCGAAATGCGGGGTAGGGCTCACATGCACACGCTGTCCCCCGCACGCATTGCGCCAGATAAAAGAAGGCCAGGGGAACGCTTCGGCTGCTGGGCGAAAGCGGGGTAGGGCTCACATGCACACGCGCAGTGCCCCTCATGCTCCACGCCAGAAAAAGGAAAAACCAGGGGAACACTTTGGCTGCTGGGCAAAATGCGGGGTAGGGCTCACATGCACACGCAATGCCCCTCATGCCCCACGCCAGGGAAGGGAAAGCCGGGGGATCGCTTTGGCTTCCGTGTGAAATGCGGGATACCGTAGGTCTCACATGCACACACGCAGTGCCCCTCACGCATTGCGCCAGGAAAGGGAGGGCTTTGGCTGCCGGGCGAAATGCGGGGTAGGGCTCACATGCACACGCGCAGTGCCCCTCATGCTCCACGCCAGAAAAAGGAAAAACCAGGGGAACACTTTGGCTGCTGGGCAAAATGCGGGGTAGGGCTCACATGCACACGCAATGCCCCTCATGCCCCACGCCAGGATAGGGAAAGCCGGGGAACGCTTTGGCTTCCGTGTGAAATGCGGGATACCGTAGGTCTCACATGCACACACGCAGTGCCCCTCACGCATTGCGCCAGGAAAGGGAGGGCTTTGGCTGCCGGGCGAAATGCGGGGTAGGGCTCACATGCACACGCTGTCCCCCGCACGCATTGCGCCAGATAAAAGAAGGCCAGGGGAACGCTTCGGCTGCCGGGCGAAAGCGGGGTAGGGCTCACATGCACACACGTAGTGCCCCTCGTGCCCCACGCCAGGTAAGTGAGAGCCGGGGGATTGCTTTGGCTGCTGGGCTAAATGCGGGGTAGGGCTCACATGCACACACGCAGTGCCCCTCGTGCCCCACGCCAGGGAAGGGAAAGCCGGGGGATCGCTTTGGCTTTCGGGCGAAATGCGGGGTAGGGCTCACATGCACACGCAGTGCCCCTCGTGCCCCACGCCAGGGAAGGGAAAGCCGGGGGATTGCTTTGGCTTCCGTGTGAAATGCGGGATACCGTAGGTCTCACATGCACACACGCAGTGCCCCTCACGCATTGCGCCAGGAAAGGGAGGGCTTTGGCTGCCGGGCGAAATGCGGGGTAGGGCTCACATGCACACGCTGTCCCCCGCACGCATTGCGCCAGATAAAAGAAGGCCAGGGGAACGCTTCGGCTGCCGGGCGAAATGCGGGGTAGGGCTCACATGCACACGCGCAGTGCCCCTCATGCTCCACGCCAGAAAAAGGAAAAACCAGGGGAACACTTTGGCTGCTGGGCAAAATGCGGGGTAGGGCTCACATGCACACACGCAGTGCCCCTCGTGCCCCACGCCAGGGAAGGGAAAGCCGGGGGATCGCTTTGGCTTTCGGGCGAAATGCGGGGTAGGTCTCACATGCACACACGCAGTGCCCCTCATGCTCCACGCCAGAAAAAGGAAAAACCAGGGGAACACTTTGGCTGCTGGGCAAAATGCGGGGTAGGGCTCACATGCACACGCAATGCCCCTCATGCCCCACGCCAGGGAAGGGAAAGCCGGGGGATCGCTTTGGCTTCCGTGTGAAATGCGGGATACCGTAGGTCTCACATGCACACACGCAGTGCCCCTCACGCATTGCGCCAGGAAAGGGAGGGCTTTGGCTGCCGGGCGAAATGCGGGGTAGGGCTCACATGCACACGCGCAGTGCCCCTCATGCTCCACGCCAGAAAAAGGAAAAACCAGGGGAACACTTTGGCTGCTGGGCAAAATGCGGGGTAGGGCTCACATGCACACGCAATGCCCCTCATGCCCCACGCCAGGATAGGGAAAGCCGGGGAACGCTTTGGCTTCCGTGTGAAATGCGGGATACCGTAGGTCTCACATGCACACACGCAGTGCCCCTCACGCATTGCGCCAGGAAAGGGAGGGCTTTGGCTGCCGGGCGAAATGCGGGGTAGGGCTCACATGCACACGCGCAGTGCCCCTCATGCTCCACGCCAGAAAAAGGAAAAACCAGGGGAACACTTTGGCTGCTGGGCAAAATGCGGGGTAGGGCTCACATGCACACACGCAGTGCCCCTCGTGCCCCACGCCAGGGAAGGGAAAGCCGGGGGATCGCTTTGGCTTTCGGGCGAAATGCGGGGTAGGTCTCACATGCACACACGCAGTGCCCCTCATGCTCCACGCCAGAAAAAGGAAAAACCAGGGGAACACTTTGGCTGCTGGGCAAAATGCGGGGTAGGGCTCACATGCACACGCAATGCCCCTCATGCCCCACGCCAGGGAAGGGAAAGCCGGGGGATCGCTTTGGCTTCCGTGTGAAATGCGGGATACCGTAGGTCTCACATGCACACACGCAGTGCCCCTCACGCATTGCGCCAGGAAAGGGAGGGCTTTGGCTGCCGGGCGAAATGCGGGGTAGGGCTCACATGCACACGCGCAGTGCCCCTCATGCTCCACGCCAGAAAAAGGAAAAACCAGGGGAACACTTTGGCTGCTGGGCAAAATGCGGGGTAGGGCTCACATGCACACGCAATGCCCCTCATGCCCCACGCCAGGATAGGGAAAGCCGGGGAACGCTTTGGCTTCCGTGTGAAATGCGGGATACCGTAGGTCTCACATGCACACACGCAGTGCCCCTCACGCATTGCGCCAGGAAAGGGAGGGCTTTGGCTGCCGGGCGAAATGCGGGGTAGGGCTCACATGCACACGCTGTCCCCCGCACGCATTGCGCCAGATAAAAGAAGGCCAGGGGAACGCTTCGGCTGCCGGGCGAAAGCGGTGTAGGGCTCACATGCACACGCGCAGTGCCCCTCATGCTCCACGCCAGAAAAAGGAAAAACCAGGGGAACACTTTGGCTGCTGGGCAAAATGCGGGGTAGGGCTCACATGCACACGCAATGCCCCTCATGCCCCACGCCAGGGAAGGGAAAGCCGGGGGATCGCTTTGGCTTCCGTGTGAAATGCGGGATACCGTAGGTCTCACATGCACACACGCAGTGCCCCTCACGCATTGCGCCAGGAAAGGGAGGGCTTTGGCTGCCGGGCGAAATGCGGGGTAGGGCTCACATGCACACGCGCAGTGCCCCTCATGCTCCACGCCAGAAAAAGGAAAAACCAGGGGAACACTTTGGCTGCTGGGCAAAATGCGGGGTAGGGCTCACATGCACACGCAATGCCCCTCATGCCCCACGCCAGGATAGGGAAAGCCGGGGAACGCTTTGGCTTCCGTGTGAAATGCGGGATACCGTAGGTCTCACATGCACACACGCAGTGCCCCTCACGCATTGCGCCAGGAAAGGGAGGGCTTTGGCTGCCGGGCGAAATGCGGGGTAGGGCTCACATGCACACGCTGTCCCCCGCACGCATTGCGCCAGATAAAAGAAGGCCAGGGGAACGCTTCGGCTGCCGGGCGAAAGCGGGGTAGGGCTCACATGCACACGCGCAGTGCCCCTCATGCTCCACGCCAGAAAAAGGAAAAACCAGGGGAACACTTTGGCTGCTGGGCAAAATGCGGGGTAGGGCTCACATGCACACGCAATGCCCCTCATGCCCCACGCCAGGGAAGGGAAAGCCGGGGGATCGCTTTGGCTTCCGTGTGAAATGCGGGATACCGTAGGTCTCACATGCACACACGCAGTGCCCCTCACGCATTGCGCCAGGAAAGGGAGGGCTTTGGCTGCCGGGCGAAATGCGGGGTAGGGCTCACATGCACACGCGCAGTGCCCCTCATGCTCCACGCCAGAAAAAGGAAAAACCAGGGGAACACTTTGGCTGCTGGGCAAAATGCGGGGTAGGGCTCACATGCACACGCAGTGCCCCTCGTGCCCCACGCCAGGGAAGGGAAAGCCGGGGGATTGCTTTGGCTTCCGTGTGAAATGCGGGATACCGTAGGTCTCACATGCACACACGCAGTGCCCCTCACGCATTGCGCCAGGAAAGGGAGGGCTTTGGCTGCCGGGCGAAATGCGGGGTAGGGCTCACATGCACACGCTGTCCCCCGCACGCATTGCGCCAGATAAAAGAAGGCCAGGGGAACGCTTCGGCTGCCGGGCGAAAGCGGGGTAGGGCTCACATGCACACGCGCAGTGCCCCTCATGCTCCACGCCAGAAAAAGGAAAAACCAGGGGAACACTTTGGCTGCTGGGTAAAATGCGGGGTAGGGCTCACATGCACACGCAATGCCCCTCATGCCCCACGCCAGGGAAGGGAAAGCCGGGGGATCGCTTTGGCTTCCGTGTGAAATGCGGGATACCGTAGGTCTCACATGCACACACGCAGTGCCCCTCACGCATTGCGCCAGGAAAGGGAGGGCTTTGGCTGCCGGGCGAAATGCGGGGTAGGGCTCACATGCACACGCGCAGTGCCCCTCATGCTCCACGCCAGAAAAAGGAAAAACCAGGGGAACACTTTGGCTGCTGGGCAAAATGCGGGGTAGGGCTCACATGCACACGCAATGCCCCTCATGCCCCACGCCAGGATAGGGAAAGCCGGGGAACGCTTTGGCTTCCGTGTGAAATGCGGGATACCGTAGGTCTAACATGCACACACGCAGTGCCCCTCACGCATTGCGCCAGGAAAGGGAGGGCTTTGGCTGCCGGGCGAAATGCGGGGTAGGGCTCACATGCACACGCTGTCCCCCGCACGCATTGCGCCAGATAAAAGAAGGCCAGGGGAACGCTTCGGCTGCCGGGCGAAAGCGGGGTAGGGCTCACATGCACACACGCAGTGCCCCTCGTGCCCCACGCCAGGTAAGTGAGAGCCGGGGGATTGCTTTGGCTGCTGGGCTAAATGCGGGGTAGGGCTCACATGCACACACGCAGTGCCCCTCGTGCCCCACGCCAGGGAAGGGAAAGCCGGGGGATCGCTTTGGCTTTCGGGCGAAATGCGGGGTAGGTCTCACATGCACACACGCAGTGCCCCTCATGCTCCACGCCAGAAAAAGGAAAAACCAGGGGAACACTTTGGCTGCTGGGCAAAATGCGGGGTAGGGCTCACATGCACACGCAATGCCCCTCATGCCCCACGCCAGGGAAGGGAAAGCCGGGGGATCGCTTTGGCTTCCGGGCGAAATGCGGGATACCGTAGGTCTCACATGCACACACGCTGTCCCCCGCACGCATTGCGCCAGGAAAGGGAGGGCTTTGGCTGCCGGGCGAAATGCGGGATAGGGCTCACATGCACACGCGCAGTGCCCCTCATGCTCCACGCCAGAAAAAGGAAAAACCAGGGGAACACTTTGGCTGCTGGGCAAAATGCGGGGTAGGGCTCACATGCACACACGCAGTGCCCCTCGTGCCCCACGCCAGGGAAGGGAAAGCCGGGGGATTGCTTTGGCTTCCGGGCGAAATGCGGGGTAGGGCTCACATGCACACACGCAGTGCCCCTCATGCTCCACGCCAGAAAAAGGAAAAACCAGGGGAACACTTTGGCTGCTGGGCAAAATGCGGGGTAGGGCTCACATGCACACGCAATGCCCCTCATGCCCCACGCCAGGGAAGGGAAAGCCGGGGGATCGCTTTGGCTTCCGTGTGAAATGCGGGATACCGTAGGTCTCACATGCACACACGCAGTGCCCCTCACGCATTGCGCCAGGAAAGGGAGGGCTTTGGCTGCCGGGCGAAATGCGGGGTAGGGCTCACATGCACACGCGCAGTGCCCCTCATGCTCCACGCCAGAAAAAGGAAAAACCAGGGGAACACTTTGGCTGCTGGGCAAAATGCGGGGTAGGGCTCACATGCACACGCAATGCCCCTCATGCCCCACGCCAGGGAAGGGAAAGCCGGGGGATCGCTTTGGCTTCCGTGTGAAATGCGGGATACCGTAGGTCTCACATGCACACACGCAGTGCCCGTCATGCTCCACGCCAGAAAAAGGAAAAACCAGGGGAACACTTTGGCTGCTGGGCAAAATGCGGGGTAGGGCTCACATGCACACGCAATGCCCCTCATGCCCCACGCCAGGATAGGGAAAGCCGGGGAACGCTTTGGCTTCCGTGTGAAATGCGGGATACCGTAGGTCTCACATGCACACACGCAGTGCCCCTCACGCATTGCGCCAGGAAAGGGAGGGCTTTGGCTGCCGGGCGAAATGCGGGGTAGGGCTCACATGCACACGCGCAGTGCCCCTCATGCTCCACGCCAGAAAAAGGAAAAACCAGGGGAACACTTTGGCTGCTGGGCAAAATGCGGGGTAGGGCTCACATGCACACGCAATGCCCCTCATGCCCCACGCCAGGATAGGGAAAGCCGGGGAACGCTTTGGCTTCCGTGTGAAATGCGGGATACCGTAGGTCTCACATGCACACACGCAGTGCCCCTCACGCATTGCGCCAGGAAAGGGAGGGCTTTGGCTGCCGGGCGAAATGCGGGGTAGGGCTCACATGCACACGCTGTCCCCCGCACGCATTGCGCCAGATATAACAAGGCCAGGGGAACGCTTCGGCTGCCGGGCGAAAGCGGGGTAGGGCTCACATGCACACACGCAGTGCCCCTCATGCTCCACGCCAGAAAAAGGAAAAACCAGGGGAACACTTTGGCTGCTGGGCAAAATGCGGGGTAGGGCTCACATGCACACGCAATGCCCCTCATGCCCCACGCCAGGGTAGGGAAAGCCGGGGAACGCTTTGGCTTCCGTGTGAAATGCGGGATACCGTAGGTCTCACATGCACACACGCAGTGCCCCTCACGCATTGCGCCAGGAAAGGGAGGGCTTTGGCTGCCGGGCGAAATGCGGGGTAGGGCTCACATGCACACGCTGTCCCCCGCACGCATTGCGCCAGATAAAAGAAGGCCAGGGGAACGCTTCGGCTGCCGGGCGAAAGCGGGGTAGGTCTCACATGCACACACGCAGTGCCCCTCATGCTCCACGCCAGAAAAAGGAAAAACCAGGGGAACACTTTGGCTGCTGGGCAAAATGCGGGGTAGGGCTCACATGCACACGCAATGCCCCTCATGCCCCACGCCAGGGAAGGGAAAGCCGGGGGATCGCTTTGGCTTCCGTGTGAAATGCGGGATACCGTAGGTCTCACATGCACACACGCAGTGCCCCTCACGCATTGCGCCATGAAAAGGGAGGGCTTTGGCTGCCGGGCGAAATGCGGGGTAGGGCTCACATGCACACGCGCAGTGCCCCTCATGCTCCACGCCAGAAAAAGGAAAAACCAGGGGAACACTTTGGCTGCTGGGCAAAATGCGGGGTAGGGCTCACATGCACACGCAATGCCCCTCATGCCCCACGCCAGGATAGGGAAAGCCGGGGAACGCTTTGGCTTCCGTGTGAAATGCGGGATACCGTAGGTCTAACATGCACACACGCAGTGCCCCTCACGCATTGCGCCAGGAAAGGGAGGGCTTTGGCTGCCGGGCGAAATGCGGGGTAGGGCTCGCATGCACACGCTGTCCCCCGCACGCATTGCGCCAGATAAAAGAAGGCCAGGGGAACGCTTCGGCTGCCGGGCGAAAGCGGGGTAGGGCTCACATGCACACACGCAGTGCCCCTCGTGCCCCACGCCAGGTAAGTGAGAGCCGGGGGATTGCTTTGGCTGCTGGGCTAAATGCGGGGTAGGGCTCACATGCACACACGCAGTGCCCCTCGTGCCCCACGCCAGGGAAGGGAAAGCCGGGGGATCGCTTTGGCTTTCGGGCGAAATGCGGGGTAGGTCTCACATGCACACACGCAGTGCCCCTCATGCTCCACGCCAGAAAAAGGAAAAACCAGGGGAACACTTTGGCTGCTGGGCAAAATGCGGGGTAGGGCTCACATGCACACGCAATGCCCCTCATGCCCCACGCCAGGATAGGGAAAGCCGGGGGATCGCTTTGGCTTCCGTGTGAAATGCGGGATACCGTAGGTCTCACATGCACACACGCTGTCCCCCGCACGCATTGCGCCAGGAAAGGGAGGGCTTTGGCTTTCGGGCGAAATGCGGGATAGGGCTCACATGCACACGCGCAGTGCCCCTCATGCTCCACGCCAGAAAAAGGAAAAACCAGGGGAACACTTTGGCTGCTGGGCAAAATGCGGGGTAGGGCTCACATGCACACACGCAGTGCCCCTCGTGCCCCACGCCAGGGAAGGGAAAGCCGGGGGATTGCTTTGGCTTCCGGGCGAAATGCGGGGTAGGGCTCACATGCACACACGCAGTGCCCCTCATGCTCCACGCCAGAAAAAGGAAAAACCAGGGGAACACTTTGGCTGCTGGGCAAAATGCGGGGTAGGGCTCACATGCACACGCAATGCCCCTCATGCCCCACGCCAGGGAAGGGAAAGCCGGGGGATCGCTTTGGCTTCCGTGTGAAATGCGGGATACCGTAGGTCTCACATGCACACACGCAGTGCCCCTCACGCATTGCGCCAGGAAAGGGAGGGCTTTGGCTGCCGGGCGAAATGCGGGGTAGGGCTCACATGCACACGCGCAGTGCCCCTCATGCTCCACGCCAGAAAAAGGAAAAACCAGGGGAACACTTTGGCTGCTGGGCAAAATGCGGGGTAGGGCTCACATGCACACGCAATGCCCCTCATGCCCCACGCCAGGGAAGGGAAAGCCGGGGGATCGCTTTGGCTTCCGTGTGAAATGCGGGATACCGTAGGTCTCACATGCACACACGCAGTGCCCGTCATGCTCCACGCCAGAAAAAGGAAAAACCAGGGGAACACTTTGGCTGCTGGGCAAAATGCGGGGTAGGGCTCACATGCACACGCAATGCCCCTCATGCCCCACGCCAGGATAGGGAAAGCCGGGGAACGCTTTGGCTTCCGTGTGAAATGCGGGATACCGTAGGTCTAACATGCACACACGCAGTGCCCCTCACGCATTGCGCCAGGAAAGGGAGGGCTTTGGCTGCCGGGCGAAATGCGGGGTAGGGCTCACATGCACACGCTGTCCCCCGCACGCATTGCGCCAGATAAAAGAAGGCCAGGGGAACGCTTCGGCTGCCGGGCGAAAGCGGGGTAGGGCTCACATGCACACACGCAGTGCCCCTCGTGCCCCACGCCAGGTAAGTGAGAGCCGGGGGATTGCTTTGGCTGCTGGGCTTAATGCGGGGTAGGGCTCACATGCACACACGCAGTGCCCCTCGTGCCCCACGCCAGGGAAGGGAAAGCCGGGGGATCGCTTTGGCTTTCGGGCGAAATGCGGGGTAGGTCTCACATGCACACACGCAGTGCCCCTCATGCTCCACGCCAGAAAAAGGAAAAACCAGGGGAACACTTTGGCTGCTGGGCAAAATGCGGGGTAGGGCTCACATGCACACGCAATGCCCCTCATGCCCCACGCCAGGGAAGGGAAAGCCGGGGGATCGCTTTGGCTTCCGTGTGAAATGCGGGATACCGTAGGTCTCACATGCACACACGCAGTGCCCCTCACGCATTGCGCCAGGAAAGGGAGGGCTTTGGCTGCCGGGCGAAATGCGGGGTAGGGCTCACATGCACACGCGCAGTGCCCCTCATGCTCCACGCCAGAAAAAGGAAAAACCAGGGGAACACTTTGGCTGCTGGGCAAAATGCGGGGTAGGGCTCACATGCACACGCAATGCCCCTCATGCCCCACGCCAGGGAAGGGAAAGCCGGGGGATCGCTTTGGCTTCCGTGTGAAATGCGGGATACCGTAGGTCTCACATGCACACACGCAGTGCCCGTCATGCTCCACGCCAGAAAAAGGAAAAACCAGGGGAACACTTTGGCTGCTGGGCAAAATGCGGGGTAGGGCTCACATGCACACGCAATGCCCCTCATGCCCCACGCCAGGATAGGGAAAGCCGGGGAACGCTTTGGCTTCCGTGTGAAATGCGGGATACCGTAGGTCTCACATGCACACACGCAGTGCCCCTCACGCATTGCGCCAGGAAAGGGAGGGCTTTGGCTGCCGGGCGAAATGCGGGGTAGGGCTCACATGCACACGCGCAGTGCCCCTCATGCTCCACGCCAGAAAAAGGAAAAACCAGGGGAACACTTTGGCTGCTGGGCAAAATGCGGGGTAGGGCTCACATGCACACGCAATGCCCCTCATGCCCCACGCCAGGGAAGGGAAAGCCGGGGGATCGCTTTGGCTTCCGTGTGAAATGCGGGATACCGTAGGTCTCACATGCACACACGCAGTGCCCGTCATGCTCCACGCCAGAAAAAGGAAAAACCAGGGGAACACTTTGGCTGCTGGGCAAAATGCGGGGTAGGGCTCACATGCACACGCAATGCCCCTCATGCCCCACGCCAGGATAGGGAAAGCCGGGGAACGCTTTGGCTTCCGTGTGAAATGCGGGATACCGTAGGTCTCACATGCACACACGCAGTGCCCCTCACGCATTGCGCCAGGAAAGGGAGGGCTTTGGCTGCCGGGCGAAATGCGGGGTAGGGCTCACATGCACACGCGCAGTGCCCCTCATGCTCCACGCCAGAAAAAGGAAAAACCAGGGGAACACTTTGGCTGCTGGGCAAAATGCGGGGTAGGGCTCACATGCACACGCAATGCCCCTCATGCCCCACGCCAGGATAGGGAAAGCCGGGGAACGCTTTGGCTTCCGTGTGAAATGCGGGATACCGTAGGTCTCACATGCACACACGCAGTGCCCCTCACGCATTGCGCCAGGAAAGGGAGGGCTTTGGCTGCCGGGCGAAATGCGGGGTAGGGCTCACATGCACACGCGCAGTGCCCCTCATGCTCCACGCCAGAAAAAGGAAAAACCAGGGGAACACTTTGGCTGCTGGGCAAAATGCGGGGTAGGGCTCACATGCACACGCAATGCCCCTCATGCCCCACGCCAGGATAGGGAAAGCCGGGGAACGCTTTGGCTTCCGTGTGAAATGCGGGATACCGTAGGTCTCACATGCACACACGCAGTGCCCCTCACGCATTGCGCCAGGAAAGGGAGGGCTTTGGCTGCCGGGCGAAATGCGGGGTAGGGCTCACATGCACACGCTGTCCCCCGCACGCATTGCGCCAGATAAAAGAAGGCCAGGGGAACGCTTCGGCTGCCGGGCGAAAGCGGGGTAGGGCTCACATGCACACACGCAGTGCCCCTCATGCTCCACGCCAGAAAAAGGAAAAACCAGGGGAACACTTTGGCTGCTGGGCAAAATGCGGGGTAGGGCTCACATGCACACGCAATGCCCCTCATGCCCCACGCCAGGATAGGGAAAGCCGGGGAACGCTTTGGCTTCCGTGTGAAATGCGGGATACCGTAGGTCTCACATGCACACACGCAGTGCCCCTCACGCATTGCGCCAGGAAAGGGAGGGCTTTGGCTGCCGGGCGAAATGCGGGGTAGGGCTCACATGCACACGCTGTCCCCCGCACGCATTGCGCCAGATAAAAGAAGGCCAGGGGAACGCTTCGGCTGCCGGGCGAAAGCGGGGTAGGGCTCACATGCACACGCGCAGTGCCCCTCATGCTCCACGCCAGAAAAAGGAAAAACCAGGGGAACACTTTGGCTGCTGGGCGAAATGCGGGGTAGGGCTCACATGCACACGCTGTCCCCCGCACGCATTGCGCCAGATATAACAAGGCCAGGGGAACGCTTCGGCTGCCGGGCGAAAGCGGGGTAGGGCTCACATGCACACACGCAGTGCCCCTCATGCTCCACGCCAGAAAAAGGAAAAACCAGGGGAACACTTTGGCTGCTGGGCAAAATGCGGGGTAGGGCTCACATGCACACGCAATGCCCCTCATGCCCCACGCCAGGGAAGGGAAAGCCGGGGGATCGCTTTGGCTTCCATGTGAAATGCGGGATACCGTAGGTCTCACATGCACACACGCAGTGCCCCTCACGCATTGCGCCAGGAAAGGGAGGGCTTTGGCTGCCGGGCGAAATGCGGGGTAGGGCTCACATGCACACGCGCAGTGCCCCTCATGCTCCACGCCAGAAAAAGGAAAAACCAGGGGAACACTTTGGCTGCTGGGCAAAATGCGGGGTAGGGCTCACATGCACACGCAATGCCCCTCATGCCCCACGCCAGGGAAGGGAAAGCCGGGGGATCGCTTTGGCTTCCGTGTGAAATGCGGGATACCGTAGGTCTCACATGCACACACGCAGTGCCCCTCACGCATTGCGCCAGGAAAGGGAGGGCTTTGGCTGCCGGGCGAAATGCGGGGTAGGGCTCACATGCACACGCGCAGTGCCCCTCATGCTCCACGCCAGAAAAAGGAAAAACCAGGGGAACACTTTGGCTGCTGGGCAAAATGCGGGGTAGGGCTCACATGCACACGCAATGCCCCTCATGCCCCACGCCAGGGAAGGGAAAGCCGGGGAACGCTTTGGCTTCCGTGTGAAATGCGGGATACCGTAGGTCTCACATGCACACACGCTGTCCCCCTCACGCATTGCGCCAGGAAAGGGAGGGCTTTGGCTGCCGGGCGAAATGCGGGGTAGGGCTCACATGCACACGCGCAGTGCCCCTCATGCTCCACGCCAGAAAATGGAAAAACCAGGGGAACACTTTGGCTGCTGGGCAAAATGCGGGGTAGGGCTCACATGCACACACGCAGTGCCCCTCGTGCCCCACGCCAGGGAAGGGAAAGCCGGGGGATTGCTTTGGCTTCCGGGCGAAATGCGGGGTAGGGCTCACATGCACACACGCAGTGCCCCTCATGCTCCACGCCAGAAAAAGGAAAAACCAGGGGAACACTTTGGCTGCTGGGCAAAATGCGGGGTAGGGCTCACATGCACACGCAATGCCCCTCATGCCCCACGCCAGGGAAGGGAAAGCCGGGGGATCGCTTTGGCTTCCGTGTGAAATGCGGGATACCGTAGGTCTCACATGCACACACGCAGTGCCCCTCACGCATTGCGCCAGGAAAGGGAGGGCTTTGGCTGCCGGGCGAAATGCGGGATAGGGCTCACATGCACACGCGCAGTGCCCCTCATGCTCCACGCCAGAAAAAGGAAAAACCAGGGGAACACTTTGGCTGCTGGGCAAAATGCGGGGTAGGGCTCACATGCACACGCAATGCCCCTCATGCCCCACGCCAGGGAAGGGAAAGCCGGGGGATCGCTTTGGCTTCCGTGTGAAATGCGGGATACCGTAGGTCTCACATGCACACACGCAGTGCCCGTCATGCTCCACGCCAGAAAAAGGAAAAACCAGGGGAACACTTTGGCTGCTGGGCAAAATGCGGGGTAGGGCTCACATGCACACGCAATGCCCCTCATGCCCCACGCCAGGGAAGGGAAAGCCGGGGGATCGCTTTGGCTTCCGTGTGAAATGCGGGATACCGTAGGTCTCACATGCACACACGCAGTGCCCGTCATGCTCCACGCCAGAAAAAGGAACAACCAGGGGAACACTTTGGCTGCTGGGCAAAATGCGGGGTAGGGCTCACATGCACACGCAATGCCCCTCATGCCCCACGCCAGGATAGGGAAAGCCGGGGAACACTTTGGCTTCCGTGTGAAATGCGGGATACCGTAGGTCTCACATGCACACACGCAGTGCCCCTCACGCATTGCGCCAGGAAAGGGAGGGCTTTGGCTGCCGGGCGAAATGCGGGGTAGGGCTCACATGCACACGCGCAGTGCCCCTCATGCTCCACGCCAGAAAAAGGAAAAACCAGGGGAACACTTTGGCTGCTGGGCAAAATGCGGGGTAGGGCTCACATGCACACGCAATGCCCCTCATGCCCCACGCCAGGGAAGGGAAAGCCGGGGGATCGCTTTGGCTTCCGTGTGAAATGCGGGATACCGTAGGTCTCACATGCACACACGCAGTGCCCCTCACGCATTGCGCCAGGAAAGGGAGGGCTTTGGCTGCCGGGCGAAATGCGGGGTAGGGCTCACATGCACACGCGCAGTGCCCCTCATGCTCCACGCCAGAAAAAGGAAAAACCAGGGGAACACTTTGGCTGCTGGGCAAAATGCGGGGTAGGGCTCACATGCACACGCAATGCCCCTCATGCCCCACGCCAGGGAAGGGAAAGCCGGGGGATCGCTTTGGCTTCCGTGTGAAATGCGGGATACCGTAGGTCTCACATGCACACACGCAGTGCCCGTCATGCTCCACGCCAGAAAAAGGAAAAACCAGGGGAACACTTTGGCTGCTGGGCAAAATGCGGGGTAGGGCTCACATGCACACGCAATGCCCCTCATGCCCCACGCCAGGGAAGGGAAAGCCGGGGGATCGCTTTGGCTTCCGTGTGAAATGCGGGATACCGTAGGTCTCACATGCACACACGCAGTGCCCCTCACGCATTGCGCCAGGAAAGGGAGGGCTTTGGCTGCCGGGCGAAATGCGGGGTAGGGCTCACATGCACACGCGCAGTGCCCCTCATGCTCCACGCCAGAAAAAGGAAAAACCAGGGGAACACTTTGGCTGCTGGGCAAAATGCGGGGTAGGGCTCACATGCACACGCAATGCCCCTCATGCCCCACGCCAGGGAAGGGAAAGCCGGGGGATCGCTTTGGCTTCCGTGTGAAATGCGGGATACCGTAGGTCTCACATGCACACACGCAGTGCCCGTCATGCTCCACGCCAGAAAAAGGAAAAACCAGGGGAACACTTTGGCTGCTGGGCAAAATGCGGGGTAGGGCTCACATGCACACGCAATGCCCCTCATGCCCCACGCCAGGATAGGGAAAGCCGGGGAACGCTTTGGCTTCCGTGTGAAATGCGGGATACCGTAGGTCTCACATGCACACACGCAGTGCCCCTCACGCATTGCGCCAGGAAAGGGAGGGCTTTGGCTGCCGGGCGAAATGCGGGGTAGGGCTCACATGCACACGCGCAGTGCCCCTCATGCTCCACGCCAGAAAAAGGAAAAACCAGGGGAACACTTTGGCTGCTGGGCAAAATGCGGGGTAGGGCTCACATGCACACGCAATGCCCCTCATGCCCCACGCCAGGATAGGGAAAGCCGGGGAACGCTTTGGCTTCCGTGTGAAATGCGGGATACCGTAGGTCTCACATGCACACACGCAGTGCCCCTCACGCATTGCGCCAGGAAAGGGAGGGCTTTGGCTGCCGGGCGAAATGCGGGGTAGGGCTCACATGCACACGCTGTCCCCCGCACGCATTGCGCCAGATAAAAGAAGGCCAGGGGAACGTTTCGGCTGCCGGGCGAAAGCGGGGTAGGGCTCACATGCACACACGCAGTGCCCCTCATGCTCCACGCCAGAAAAAGGAAAAGCAGGGGAACACTTTGGCTGCTGGGCAAAATGCGGGGTAGGGCTCACATGCACACGCAATCCCCCTCATGCCCCACGCCAGGATAGGGAAAGCCGGGGAACGCTTTGGCTTCCGTGTGAAATGCGGGATACCGTAGGTCTCACATGCACACACGCAGTGCCCCTCACGCATTGCGCCAGGAAAGGGAGGGCTTTGGCTGCCGGGCGAAATGCGGGGTAGGGCTCACATGCACACGCTGTCCCCCGCACGCATTGCGCCAGATAAAAGAAGGCCAGGGGAACGCTTCGGCTGCCGGGCGAAAGCGGGGTAGGGCTCACATGCACACGCGCAGTGCCCCTCATGCTCCACGCCAGAAAAAGGAAAAACCAGGGGAACACTTTGGCTGCTGGGCGAAATGCGGGGTAGGGCTCACATGCACACGCTGTCCCCCGCACGCATTGCGCCAGATAAAACAAGGCCAGGGGAACGCTTCGGCTGCCGGGCGAAAGCGGGGTAGGGCTCACATGCACACACGCAGTGCCCCTCATGCTCCACGCCAGAAAAAGGAAAAACCAGGGGAACACTTTGGCTGCTGGGCAAAATGCGGGGTAGGGCTCACATGCACACGCAATGCCCCTCATGCCCCACGCCAGGGAAGGGAAAGCCGGGGGATCGCTTTGGCTTCCGTGTGAAATGCGGGATACCGTAGGTCTCACATGCACACACGCAGTGCCCCTCACGCATTGCGCCAGGAAAGGGAGGGCTTTGGCTGCCGGGCGAAATGCGGGGTAGGGCTCACATGCACACGCGCAGTGCCCCTCATGCTCCACGCCAGAAAAAGGAAAAACCAGGGGAACACTTTGGCTGCTGGGCAAAATGCGGGGTAGGGCTCACATGCACACGCAATGCCCCTCATGCCCCACGCCAGGATAGGGAAAGCCGGGGGATCGCTTTGGCTTCCGTGTGAAATGCGGGATACCGTAGGTCTCACATGCACACACGCAGTGCCCCTCACGCATTGCGCCAGGAAAGGGAGGGCTTTGGCTGCCGGGCGAAATGCGGGGTAGGGCTCACATGCACACGCGCAGTGCCCCTCATGCTCCACGCCAGAAAATGGAAAAACCAGGGGAACACTTTGGCTGCTGGGCAAAATGCGGGGTAGGGCTCACATGCACACGCAATGCCCCTCATGCCCCACGCCAGGGAAGGGAAAGCCGGGGGATCGCTTTGGCTTCCGTGTGAAATGCGGGATACCGTAGGTCTCACATGCACACACGCAGTGCCCGTCATGCTCCACGCCAGAAAAAGGAAAAACCAGGGGAACACTTTGGCTGCTGGGCAAAATGCGGGGTAGGGCTCACATGCACACGCAATGCCCCTCATGCCCCACGCCAGGATAGGGAAAGCCGGGGAACGCTTTGGCTTCCGTGTGAAATGCGGGATACCGTAGGTCTCACATGCACACACGCAGTGCCCCTCACGCATTGCGCCAGGAAAGGGAGGGCTTTGGCTGCTGGGCGAAATGCGGGGTAGGGCTCACATGCACACGCGCAGTGCCCCTCATGCTCCACGCCAGAAAAAAGGAAAAACCAGGGGAACACTTTGGCTGCTGGGCAAAATGCGGGGTAGGGCTCACATGCACACGCAATGCCCCTCATGCCCCACGCCAGGATAGGGAAAGCCGGGGAACGCTTTGGCTTCCGTGTGAAATGCGGGATACCGTAGGTCTCACATGCACACACGCAGTGCCCGTCATGCTCCACGCCAGAAAAAGGAAAAACCAGGGGAACACTTTGGCTGCTGGGCAAAATGCGGGGTAGGGCTCACATGCACACGCAATGCCCCTCATGCCCCACGCCAGGATAGGGAAAGCCGGGGAACGCTTTGGCTTCCGTGTGAAATGCGGGATACCGTAGGTCTCACATGCACACACGCAGTGCCCCTCACGCATTGCGCCAGGAAAGGGAGGGCTTTGGCTGCCGGGCGAAATGCGGGGTAGGGCTCACATGCACACGCGCAGTGCCCCTCATGCTCCACGCCAGAAAAAGGAAAAACCAGGGGAACACTTTGGCTGCTGGGCAAAATGCGGGGTAGGGCTCACATGCACACGCAATGCCCCTCATGCCCCACGCCAGGATAGGGAAAGCCGGGGAACGCTTTGGCTTCCGTGTGAAATGCGGGATACCGTAGGTCTCACATGCACACACGCAGTGCCCCTCACGCATTGCGCCAGGAAAGGGAGGGCTTTGGCTGCCGGGCGAAATGCGGGGTAGGGCTCACATGCACACGCTGTCCCCCGCACGCATTGCGCCAGATAAAAGAAGGCCAGGGGAACGTTTCGGCTGCCGGGCGAAAGCGGGGTAGGGCTCACATGCACACACGCAGTGCCCCTCATGCTCCACGCCAGAAAAAGGAAAAGCAGGGGAACACTTTGGCTGCTGGGCAAAATGCGGGGTAGGGCTCACATGCACACGCAATCCCCCTCATGCCCCACGCCAGGATAGGGAAAGCCGGGGAACGCTTTGGCTTCCGTGTGAAATGCGGGATACCGTAGGTCTCACATGCACACACGCAGTGCCCCTCACGCATTGCGCCAGGAAAGGGAGGGCTTTGGCTGCCGGGCGAAATGCGGGGTAGGGCTCACATGCACACGCTGTCCCCCGCACGCATTGCGCCAGATAAAAGAAGGCCAGGGGAACGCTTCGGCTGCCGGGCGAAAGCGGGGTAGGGCTCACATGCACACGCGCAGTGCCCCTCATGCTCCACGCCAGAAAAAGGAAAAACCAGGGGAACACTTTGGCTGCTGGGCGAAATGCGGGGTAGGGCTCACATGCACACGCTGTCCCCCGCACGCATTGCGCCAGATAAAACAAGGCCAGGGGAACGCTTCGGCTGCCGGGCGAAAGCGGGGTAGGGCTCACATGCACACACGCAGTGCCCCTCATGCTCCACGCCAGAAAAAAGGAAAAACCAGGGGAACACTTTGGCTGCTGGGCAAAATGCGGGGTAGGGCTCACATGCACACGTAATGCCCCTCATGCCCCACGCCAGGGAAGGGAAAGCCGGGGGATCGCTTTGGCTTCCGTGTGAAATGCGGGATACCGTAGGTCTCACATGCACACACGCAGTGCCCCTCACGCATTGCGCCAGGAAAGGGAGGGCTTTGGCTGCCGGGCGAAATGCGGGGTAGGGCTCACATGCACACGCGCAGTGCCCCTCATGCTCCACGCCAGAAAAAGGAAAAACCAGGGGAACACTTTGGCTGCTGGGCAAAATGCGGGGTAGGGCTCACATGCACACGCAATGCCCCTCATGCCCCACGCCAGGATAGGGAAAGCCGGGGGATCGCTTTGGCTTCCGTGTGAAATGCGGGATACCGTAGGTCTCACATGCACACACGCAGTGCCCCTCACGCATTGCGCCAGGAAAGGGAGGGCTTTGGCTGCCGGGCGAAATGCGGGGTAGGGCTCACATGCACACGCGCAGTGCCCCTCATGCTCCACGCCAGAAAATGGAAAAACCAGGGGAACACTTTGGCTGCTGGGCAAAATGCGGGGTAGGGCTCACATGCACACGCAATGCCCCTCATGCCCCACGCCAGGGAAGGGAAAGCCGGGGAACGCTTTGGCTTCCGTGTGAAATGCGGGATACCGTAGGTCTCACATGCACACACGCTGTCCCCCGCACGCATTGCGCCAGGAAAGGGAGGGCTTTGGCTGCCGGGCGAAATGCGGGATAGGGCTCACATGCACACGCGCAGTGCCCCTCATGCTCCACGCCAGAAAAAGGAAAAACCAGGGGAACACTTTGGCTGCTGGGCAAAATGCGGGGTAGGGCTCACATGCACACACGCAGTGCCCCTCGTGCCCCACGCCAGGGAAGGGAAAGCCGGGGGATTGCTTTGGCTTCCGGGCGAAATGCGGGGTAGGGCTCACATGCACACACGCAGTGCCCCTCATGCTCCACGCCAGAAAAAGGAAAAACCAGGGGAACACTTTGGCTGCTGGGCAAAATGCGGGGTAGGGCTCACATGCACACGCAATGCCCCTCATGCCCCACGCCAGGGAAGGGAAAGCCGGGGGATCGCTTTGGCTTCCGTGTGAAATGCGGGATACCGTAGGTCTCACATGCACACACGCAGTGCCCCTCACGCATTGCGCCAGGAAAAGGAAAAACCAGGGGAACACTTTGGCTGCTGGGCAAAATGCGGGGTAGGGCTCACATGCACACGCAATGCCCCTCATGCCCCACGCCAGGATAGGGAAAGCCGGGGAACGCTTTGGCTTCCGTGTGAAATTGCGGGATACCGTAGGTCTCACATGCACACACGCAGTGCCCCTCACGCATTGCGCCAGGAAAGGGAGGGCTTTGGCTGCCGGGCGAAATGCGGGGTAGGGCTCACATGCACACGCGCAGTGCCCCTCATGCTCCACGCCAGAAAAAGGAAAAACCAGGGGAACACTTTGGCTGCTGGGCAAAATGCGGGGTAGGGCTCACATGCACACGCAATGCCCCTCATGCCCCACGCCAGGATAGGGAAAGCCGGGGAACGCTTTGGCTTCCGTGTGAAATGCGGGATACCGTAGGTCTCACATGCACACACGCAGTGCCCGTCATGCTCCACGCCAGAAAAAGGAAAAACCAGGGGAACACTTTGGCTGCTGGGCAAAATGCGGGGTAGGGCTCACATGCACACGCAATGCCCCTCATGCCCCACGCCAGGATAGGGAAAGCCGGGGAACGCTTTGGCTTCCGTGTGAAATGCGGGATACCGTAGGTCTCACATGCACACACGCAGTGCCCGTCATGCTCCACGCCAGAAAAAGGAAAAACCAGGGGAACACTTTGGCTGCTGGGCAAAATGCGGGGTAGGGCTCACATGCACACGCAATGCCCCTCATGCCCCACGCCAGGATAGGGAAAGCCGGGGAACGCTTTGGCTTCCGTGTGAAGTGCGGGATACCGTAGGTCTCACATGCACACACGCAGTGCCCCTCACGCATTGCGCCAGGAAAGGGAGGGCTTTGGCTGCCGGGCGAAATGCGGGGTAGGGCTCACATGCACACGCGCAATGCCCCTCATGCTCCACGCCAGAAAAAGGAAAAACCAGGGGAACACTTTGGCTGCTGGGCAAAATGCGGGGTAGGGCTCACATGCACACGCAATGCCCCTCATGCCCCACGCCAGGATAGGGAAAGCCGGGGAACGCTTTGGCTTCCGTGTGAAATGCGGGATACCGTAGGTCTAACATGCACACACGCAGTGCCCCTCACGCATTGCGCCAGGAAAGGGAGGGCTTTGGCTGCCGGGCGAAATGCGGGGTAGGGCTCACATGCACACGCTGTCCCCCGCACGCATTGCGCCAGATAAAAGAAGGCCAGGGGAACGCTTCGGCTGCCGGGCGAAAGCGGGGTAGGGCTCACATGCACACACGCAGTGCCCCTCATGCTCCACGCCAGAAAAAGGAAAAACCAGGGGAACACTTTGGCTGCTGGGCAAAATGCGGGGTAGGGCTCACATGCACACGCAATCCCCCTCATGCCCCACGCCAGGATAGGGAAAGCCGGGGAACGCTTTGGCTTCCGTGTGAAATGCGGGATACCGTAGGTCTCACATGCACACACACAGTGCCCCTCACGCATTGCGCCAGGAAAGGGAGGGCTTTGGCTGCCGGGCGAAATGCGGGGTAGGGCTCACATGCACACGCTGTCCCCCGCACGCATTGCGCCAGATAAAAGAAGGCCAGGGGAACGCTTCGGCTGCCGGGCGAAAGCGGGGTAGGGCTCACATGCACACGCGCAGTGCCCCTCATGCTCCACGCCAGAAAAAGGAAAAACCAGGGGAACACTTTGGCTGCTGGGCGAAATGCGGGGTAGGGCTCACATGCACACGCTGTCCCCCGCACGCATTGCGCCAGATAAAACAAGGCCAGGGAAACGCTTCGGCTGCCGGGCGAAAGCGGGGTAGGGCTCACATGCACACACGCAGTGCCCCTCATGCTCCACGCCAGAAAAAGGAAAAACCAGGGGAACACTTTGGCTGCTGGGCAAAATGCGGGGTAGGGCTCACATGCACACGCAATGCCCCTCATGCCCCACGCCAGGGAAGGGAAAGCCGGGGGATCGCTTTGGCTTCCGTGTGAAATGCGGGATACCGTAGGTCTCACATGCACACACGCAGTGCCCCTCACGCATTGCGCCAGGAAAGGGAGGGCTTTGGCTGCCGGGCGAAATGCGGGGTAGGGCTCACATGCACACGCGCAGTGCCCCTCATGCTCCACGCCAGAAAAAGAAAAAACCAGGGGAACACTTTGGCTGCTGGGCAAAATGCGGGGTAGGGCTCACATGCACACGCAATGCCCCTCATGCCCCACGCCAGGGAAGGGAAAGCCGGGGGATCGCTTTGGCTTCCGTGTGAAATGCGGGATACCGTAGGTCTCACATGCACACACGCAGTGCCCCTCACGCATTGCGCCAGGAAAGGGAGGGCTTTGGCTGCCGGGCGAAATGCGGGGTAGGGCTCACATGCACACGCGCAGTGCCCCTCATGCTCCACGCCAGAAAATGGAAAAACCAGGGGAACACTTTGGCTGCTGGGCAAAATGCGGGGTAGGGCTCACATGCACACGCAATGCCCCTCATGCCCCACGCCAGGATAGGGAAAGCCGGGGAACGCTTTGGCTTCCGTGTGAAATGCGGGATACCGTAGGTCTCACATGCACACACGCTGTCCCCCGCACGCAATGCGCCAGGAAAGGGAGGGCTTTGGCTGCCGGGCGAAATGCGGGATAGGGCTCACATGCACACGCGCAGTGCCCCTCATGCTCCACGCCAGAAAAAGGAAAAACCAGGGGAACACTTTGGCTGCTGGGCAAAATGCGGGGTAGGGCTCACATGCACACACGCAGTGCCCCTCGTGCCCCACGCCAGGGAAGGGAAAGCCGGGGGATTGCTTTGGCTTCCGGGCGAAATGCGGGGTAGGGCTCACATGCACACACGCAGTGCCCGTCATGCTCCACGCCAGAAAAAGGAAAAACCAGGGGAACACTTTGGCTGCTGGGCAAAATGCGGGGTAGGGCTCACATGCACACGCAATGCCCCTCATGCCCCACGCCAGGGAAGGGAAAGCCGGGGGATCGCTTTGGCTTCCGTGTGAAATGCGGGATACCGTAGGTCTCACATGCACACACGCAGTGCCCCTCACGCATTGCGCCAGGAAAGGGAGGGCTTTGGCTGCCGGGCGAAATGCGGGGTAGGGCTCACATGCACACGCGCAGTGCCCCTCATGCTCCACGCCAGAAAAAGGAAAAACCAGGGGAACACTTTGGCTGCTGGGCAAAATGCGGGGTAGGGCTCACATGCACACGCAATGCCCCTCATGCCCCACGCCAGGGAAGGGAAAGCCGGGGGATCGCTTTGGCTTCCGTGTGAAATGCGGGATACCGTAGGTCTCACATGCACACACGCAGTGCCCGTCATGCTCCACGCCAGAAAAAGGAAAAACCAGGGGAACACTTTGGCTGCTGGGCAAAATGCGGGGTAGGGCTCACATGCACACGCAATGCCCCTCATGCCCCACGCCAGGATAGGGAAAGCCGGGGAACGCTTTGGCTTCCGTGTGAAATGCGGGATACCGTAGGTCTCACATGCACACACGCAGTGCCCCTCACGCATTGCGCCAGGAAAGGGAGGGCTTTGGCTGCCGGGCGAAATGCGGGGTAGGGCTCACATGCACACGCGCAGTGCCCCTCATGCTCCACGCCAGAAAAAGGAAAAACCAGGGGAACACTTTGGCTGCTGGGCAAAATGCGGGGTAGGGCTCACATGCACACGCAATGCCCCTCATGCCCCACGCCAGGATAGGGAAAGCCGGGGAACGCTTTGGCTTCCGTGTGAAATGCGGGATACCGTAGGTCTCACATGCACACACGCAGTGCCCCTCACGCATTGCGCCAGGAAAGGGAGGGCTTTGGCTGCCGGGCGAAATGCGGGGTAGGGCTCACATGCACACGCGCAGTGCCCCTCATGCTCCACGCCAGAAAATGGAAAAACCAGGGGAACACTTTGGCTGCTGGGCAAAATGCGGGGTAGGGCTCACATGCACACGCAATGCCCCTCATGCCCCACGCCAGGATAGGGAAAGCCGGGGAACGCTTTGGCTTCCGTGTGAAATGCGGGATACCGTAGGTCTCACATGCACACACGCTGTCCCCCGCACGCATTGCGCCAGGAAAGGGAGGGCTTTGGCTGCCGGGCGAAATGCGGGATAGGGCTCACATGCACACGCGCAGTGCCCCTCATGCTCCACGCCAGAAAAAGGAAAAACCAGGGGAACACTTTGGCTGCTGGGCAAAATGCGGGGTAGGGCTCACATGCACACACGCAGTGCCCCTCGTGCCCCACGCCAGGGAAGGGAAAGCCGGGGGATTGCTTTGGCTTCCGGGCGAAATGCGGGGTAGGGCTCACATGCACACACGCAGTGCCCGTCATGCTCCACGCCAGAAAAAGGAAAAACCAGGGGAACACTTTGGCTGCTGGGCAAAATGCGGGGTAGGGCTCACATGCACACGCAATGCCCCTCATGCCCCACGCCAGGGAAGGGAAAGCCGGGGGATCGCTTTGGCTTCCGTGTGAAATGCGGGATACCGTAGGTCTCACATGCACACACGCAGTGCCCCTCACGCATTGCGCCAGGAAAGGGAGGGCTTTGGCTGCCGGGCGAAATGCGGGGTAGGGCTCACATGCACACGCGCAGTGCCCCTCATGCTCCACGCCAGAAAAAGGAAAAACCAGGGGAACACTTTGGCTGCTGGGCAAAATGCGGGGTAGGGCTCACATGCACACGCAATGCCCCTCATGCCCCACGCCAGGGAAGGGAAAGCCGGGGGATCGCTTTGGCTTCCGTGTGAAATGCGGGATACCGTAGGTCTCACATGCACACACGCAGTGCCCGTCATGCTCCACGCCAGAAAAAGGAAAAACCAGGGGAACACTTTGGCTGCTGGGCAAAATGCGGGGTAGGGCTCACATGCACACGCAATGCCCCTCATGCCCCACGCCAGGATAGGGAAAGCCGGGGAACGCTTTGGCTTCCGTGTGAAATGCGGGATACCGTAGGTCTCACATGCACACACGCAGTGCCCCTCACGCATTGCGCCAGGAAAGGGAGGGCTTTGGCTGCCGGGCGAAATGCGGGGTAGGGCTCACATGCACACGCGCAGTGCCCCTCATGCTCCACGCCAGAAAAAGGAAAAACCAGGGGAACACTTTGGCTGCTGGGCAAAATGCGGGGTAGGGCTCACATGCACACGCAATGCCCCTCATGCCCCACGCCAGGATAGGGAAAGCCGGGGAACGCTTTGGCTTCCGTGTGAAATGCGGGATACCGTAGGTCTCACATGCACACACGCAGTGCCCGTCATGCTCCACGCCAGAAAAAGGAAAAAACCAGGGGAACACTTTGGCTGCTGGGCAAAATGCGGGGTAGGGCTCACATGCACACGCAATGCCCCTCATGCCCCACGCCAGGATAGGGAAAGCCGGGGAACGCTTTGGCTTCCGTGTGAAATGCGGGATACCGTAGGTCTCACATGCACACACGCAGTGCCCCTCACGCATTGCGCCAGGAAAGGGAGGGCTTTGGCTGCCGGGCGAAATGCGGGGTAGGGCTCACATGCACACGCGCAGTGCCCCTCATGCTCCACGCCAGAAAAAGGAAAAACCAGGGGAACACTTTGGCTGCTGGGCAAAATGCGGGGTAGGGCTCACATGCACACGCAATGCCCCTCATGCCCCACGCCAGGATAGGGAAAGCCGGGGAACGCTTGGCTTCCGTGTGAAATGCGGGATACCGTAGGTCTCACATGCACACACGCAGTGCCCCTCACGCATTGCGCCAGGAAAGGGAGGGCTTTGGCTGCCGGGCGAAATGCGGGGTAGGGCTCACATGCACACGCTGTCCCCCGCACGCATTGCGCCAGATAAAAGAAGGCCAGGGGAACGCTTCGGCTGCCGGGCGAAAGCGGGGTAGGGCTCACATGCACACACGCAGTGCCCCTCATGCTCCACGCCAGAAAAAGGAAAAGCAGGGGAACACTTTGGCTGCTGGGCAAAATGCGGGGTAGGGCTCACATGCACACGCAATCCCCCTCATGCCCCACGCCAGGATAGGGAAAGCCGGGGAACGCTTTGGCTTCCGTGTGAAATGCGGGATACCGTAGGTCTCACATGCACACACGCAGTGCCCCTCACGCATTGCGCCAGGAAAGGGAGGGCTTTGGCTGCCGGGCGAAATGCGGGGTAGGGCTCACATGCACACGCTGTCCCCCGCACGCATTGCGCCAGATAAAAGAAGGCCAGGGGAAACGCTTCGGCTGCCGGGCGAAAGCGGGGTAGGGCTCACATGCACACACGCAGTGCCCCTCATGCTCCACGCCAGAAAAAGGAAAAGCAGGGGAACACTTTGGCTGCTGGGCAAAATGCGGGGTAGGGCTCACATGCACACGCAATCCCCCTCATGCCCCACGCCAGGATAGGGAAAGCCGGGGAACGCTTTGGCTTCCGTGTGAAATGCGGGATACCGTAGGTCTCACATGCACACACGCAGTGCCCCTCACGCATTGCGCCAGGAAAGGGAGGGCTTTGGCTGCCGGGCGAAATGCGGGGTAGGGCTCACATGCACACGCTGTCCCCCGCACGCATTGCGCCAGATAAAAGAAGGCCAGGGGAACGCTTCGGCTGCCGGGCGAAAGCGGGGTAGGGCTCACATGCACACGCGCAGTGCCCCTCATGCTCCACGCCAGAAAAAGGAAAAACCAGGGGAACACTTTGGCTGCTGGGCGAAATGCGGGGTAGGGCTCACATGCACACGCTGTCCCCCGCACGCATTGCGCCAGATAAAACAAGGCCAGGGGAACGCTTCGGCTGCCGGGCGAAAGCGGGGTAGGGCTCACATGCACACACGCAGTGCCCCTCATGCTCCACGCCAGAAAAAGGAAAAACCAGGGGAACACTTTGGCTGCTGGGCAAAATGCGGGGTAGGGCTCACATGCACACGCAATGCCCCTCACGCCCCACGCCAGGGAAGGGAAAGCCGGGGGATCGCTTTGGCTTCCGTGTGAAATGCGGGATACCGTAGGTCTCACATGCACACACGCAGTGCCCCTCACGCATTGCGCCAGGAAAGGGAGGGCTTTGGCTGCCGGGCGAAATGCGGGGTAGGGCTCACATGCACACGCGCAGTGCCCCTCATGCTCCACGCCAGAAAAAGAAAAAACCAGGGGAACACTTGGCTGCTGGGCAAAATGCGGGGTAGGGCTCACATGCACACGCAATGCCCCTCATGCCCCACGCCAGGGAAGGGAAAGCCGGGGGATCGCTTTGGCTTCCGTGTGAAATGCGGGATACCGTAGGTCTCACATGCACACACGCAGTGCCCCTCACGCATTGCGCCAGGAAAGGGAGGGCTTTGGCTGCCGGGCGAAATGCGGGGTAGGGCTCACATGCACACGCGCAGTGCCCCTCATGCTCCACGCCAGAAAATGGAAAAACCAGGGGAACACTTTGGCTGCTGGGCAAAATGCGGGGTAGGGCTCACATGCACACGCAATGCCCCTCATGCCCCACGCCAGGATAGGGAAAGCCGGGGAACGCTTTGGCTTCCGTGTGAAATGCGGGATACCGTAGGTCTCACATGCACACACGCAGTGCCCCTCACGCATTGCGCCAGGAAAGGGAGGGCTTTGGCTGCCGGGCGAAATGCGGGGTAGGGCTCACATGCACACGCTGTCCCCCGCACGCATTGCGCCAGATAAAAGAAGGCCAGGGGAACGCTTCGGCTGCCGGGCGAAAGCGGGGTAGGGCTCACATGCACACACGCAGTGCCCCTCGTACTCCACGCCAGGTAAGTGAGAGCCGGGGGATTGCTTTGGCTGCTGGGCGAAATGCGGGGTAGGGCTCACATGCACACACGCAGTGCCCCTCGTGCCCCACGCCAGGGAAGGGAAAGCCGGGGGAACACTTTGGCTGCTGGGCAAAATGCGGGGTAGGGCTCACATGCACACGCAATGCCCCTCATGCCCCACGCCAGGGAAGGGAAAGCCGGGGGATCGCTTTGGCTTCCGTGTGAAATGCGGGATACCGTAGGTCTCACATGCACACACGCAGTGCCCCTCACGCATTGCGCCAGGAAAGGGAGGGCTTTGGCTGCCGGGCGAAATGCGGGGTAGGGCTCACATGCACACGCGCAGTGCCCCTCATGCTCCACGCCAGAAAATGGAAAAACCAGGGGAACACTTTGGCTGCTGGGCAAAATGCGGGGTAGGGCTCACATGCACACGCAATGCCCCTCATGCCCCACGCCAGGATAGGGAAAGCCGGGGAACGCTTTGGCTTCCGTGTGAAATGCGGGATACCGTAGGTCTCACATGCACACACGCAGTGCCCTCACGCATTGCGCCAGGAAAGGGAGGGCTTTGGCTGCCGGGCGAAATGCGGGGTAGGGCTCACATGCACACGCTGTCCCCCGCACGCATTGCGCCAGATAAAAGAAGGCCAGGGGAACGCCTCGGCTGCCGGGCGAAAGCGGGGTAGGGCTCACATGCACACACGCAGTGCCCCTCATGCTCCACGCCAGAAAAAGGAAAAACCAGGGGAACACTTTGGCTGCTGGGCAAAATGCGGGGTAGGGCTCACATGCACACGCAATGCCCCTCATGCCCCACGCCAGGGAAGGGAAAGCCGGGGGATCGCTTTGGCTTCCGTGTGAAATGCGGGATACCGTAGGTCTCACATGCACACACGCAGTGCCCCTCACGCATTGCGCCAGGAAAGGGAGGGCTTTGGCTGCCGGGCGAAATGCGGGGTAGGGCTCACATGCACACGCTGTCCCCCGCACGCATTGCGCCAGATAAAAGAAGGCCAGGGGAACGCTTCGGCTGCCGGGCGAAAGCGGGGTAGGGCTCACATGCACACACGCAGTGCCCCTCGTGCCCCACGCCAGGTAAGTGAGAGCCGGGGGATTGCTTTGGCTGCTGGGCTAAATGCGGGGTAGGGCTCACATGCACACACGCAGTGCCCCTCGTGCCCCACGCCAGGGAAGGGAAAGCCGGGGGATCGCTTTGGCTTTCGGGCGAAATGCGGGGTAGGTCTCACATGCACACACGCAGTGCTCCTCACGCATTGCGCCAGGAAAGGGAGGGCTTTGGCTGCCGGGCGAAATGCGGGGTAGGGCTCACATGCACACGCGCAGTGCCCCTCATGCTCCACGCCAGGGAAGGGAAAGCCGGGGGAACACTTTGGCTGCTGGGCAAAATGCGGGGTAGGGCTCACATGCACACGCAATGCCCCTCATGCCCCACGCCAGGGAAGGGAAAGCCGGGGGATCGCTTTGGCTTCCGTGTGAAATGCGGGATACCGTAGGTCTCACATGCACACACGCAGTGCCCCTCACGCATTGCGCCAGGAAAGGGAGGGCTTTGGCTGCCGGGCGAAATGCGGGGTAGGGCTCACATGCACACGCGCAGTGCCCCTCATGCTCCACGCCAGAAAATGGAAAAACCAGGGGAACACTTTGGCTGCTGGGCAAAATGCGGGGTAGGGCTCACATGCACACGCAATGCCCCTCATGCCCCACGCCAGGATAGGGAAAGCCGGGGAACGCTTTGGCTTCCGTGTGAAATGCGGGATACCGTAGGTCTCACATGCACACACGCAGTGCCCCTCACGCATTGCGCCAGGAAAGGGAGGGCTTTGGCTGCCGGGCGAAATGCGGGGTAGGGCTCACATGCACACGCTGTCCCCCGCACGCATTGCGCCAGATAAAAGAAGGCCAGGGGAACGCCTCGGCTGCCGGGCGAAAGCGGGGTAGGGCTCACATGCACACACGCAGTGCCCCTCATGCTCCACGCCAGAAAAAGGAAAAACCAGGGGAACACTTTGGCTGCTGGGCAAAATGCGGGGTAGGGCTCACATGCACACGCAATGCCCCTCATGCCCCACGCCAGGGAAGGGAAAGCCGGGGGATCGCTTTGGCTTCCGTGTGAAATGCGGGATACCGTAGGTCTCACATGCACACACGCAGTGCCCCTCACGCATTGCGCCAGGAAAGGGAGGGCTTTGGCTGCCGGGCGAAATGCGGGGTAGGGCTCACATGCACACGCTGTCCCCCGCACGCATTGCGCCAGATAAAAGAAGGCCAGGGGAACGCTTCGGCTGCCGGGCGAAAGCGGGGTAGGGCTCACATGCACACACGCAGTGCCCCTCGTGCCCCACGCCAGGTAAGTGAGAGCCGGGGGATTGCTTTGGCTGCTGGGCTAAATGCGGGGTAGGGCTCACATGCACACACGCAGTGCCCCTCGTGCCCCACGCCAGGGAAGGGAAAGCCGGGGGATCGCTTTGGCTTTCGGGCGAAATGCGGGGTAGGTCTCACATGCACACACGCAGTGCTCCTCACGCATTGCGCCAGGAAAGGGAGGGCTTTGGCTGCCGGGCGAAATGCGGGGTAGGGCTCACATGCACACGCGCAGTGCCCCTCATGCTCCACGCCAGAAAAAGGAAAACCCAGGGGAACACTTTGGCTGCTGGGCAAAATGCGGGGTAGGGCTCACATGCACACGCAATGCCCCTCATGCCCCACGCCAGGGAAGGGAAAGCCGGGGGATCGCTTTGGCTTCCGTGTGAAATGCGGGATACCGTAGGTCTCACATGCACACACGCAGTGCCCCTCACGCATTGCGCCAGGAAAGGGAGGGCTTTGGCTGCCGGGCGAAATGCGGGGTAGGGCTCACATGCACACGCTGTCCCCCGCACGCATTGCGCCAGATAAAAGAAGGCCAGGGGAACGCTTCGGCTGCCGGGCGAAAGCGGGGTAGGGCTCACATGCACACACGCAGTGCCCCTCGTGCCCCACGCCAGGTAAGTGAGAGCCGGGGGATTGCTTTGGCTGCTGGGCTAAATGCGGGGTAGGGCTCACATGCACACACGCAGTGCCCCTCGTGCCCCACGCCAGGGAAGGGAAAGCCGGGGGATCGCTTTGGCTTTCGGGCGAAATGCGGGGTAGGTCTCACATGCACACACGCAGTGCTCCTCATGCTCCACGCCAGAAAAAGGAAAAACCAGGGGAACACTTTGGCTGCTGGGCAAAATGCGGGGTAGGGCTCACATGCACACGCAATGCCCCTCATGCCCCACGCCAGGGAAGGGAAAGCCGGGGGATCGCTTTGGCTTCCGTGTGAAATGCGGGATACCGTAGGTCTCACATGCACACACGCAGTGCCCCTCACGCATTGCGCCAGGAAAGGGAGGGCTTTGGCTGCCGGGCGAAATGCGGGGTAGGGCTCACATGCACACGCGCAGTGCCCCTCATGCTCCACGCCAGAAAAAGGAAAACCCAGGGGAGCACTTTGGCTGCTGGGAAAATTGCGGGGTAGGGCTCACGTGCACACGCAATGCCCCTCATGCCCCACGCCAGGATAGGGAAAGCCGGGGAAAGCTTTGGCTTCCGTGTGAAATGCGGGATACCGTAGGTCTCACATGCACACACGCAGTGCCCCTCACGCATTGCGCCAGGAAAGGGAGGGCTTTGGCTGCCGGGCGAAATGCGGGGTAGGGCTCACATGCACACGCTGTCCCCCGCACGCATTGCGCCAGATAAAAGAAGGCCAGGGGAACGCTTCGGCTGCCGGGCGAAAGCGGGGTAGGGCTCACATGCACACACGCAGTGCCCCTCGTGCCCCACGCCAGGTAAGTGAGAGCCGGGGGATTGCTTTGGCTGCTGGGCTAAATGCGGGGTAGGGCTCACATGCACACACGCAGTGCCCCTCGTGCCCCACGCCAGGGAAGGGAAAGCGGGGGGATCGCTTTGGCTTTCGGGCGAAATGCGGGGTAGGGCTCACATGCACACACGCAGTGCTCCTCATGCTCCACGCCAGAAAATGGAAAAACCAGGGGAACACTTTGGCTGCTGGGCAAAATGCGGGTAGGGCTCACATGCACACGCAATGCCCCTCATGCCCCACGCCAGGGAAGGGAAAGCCGGGGGATCGCTTTGGCTTCCGTGTGAAATGCGGGATACCGTAGGTCTCACATGCACACACGCAGTGCCCCTCACGCATTGCGCCAGGAAAGGGAGGGCTTTGGCTGCCGGGCGAAATGCGGGGTAGGGCTCACATGCACACGCGCAGTGCCCCTCATGCTCCATGCCAGAAAAAGGAAAAACCAGGGGAACACTTTGGCTGCTGGGCAAAATGCGGGGTAGGGCTCACATGCACACGCGCAGTGCCCCTCATGCTCCACGCCAGAAAAAGGAAAAACCAGGGGAACACTTTGGCTGCTGGGCAAAATGCGGGGTAGGGCTCACATGCACACGCAATGCCCCTCATGCCCCACGCCAGGATAGGGAAAGCCGGGGAACGCTTTGGCTTCCGTGTGAAATGCGGGATACCGTAGGTCTCACATGCACACACGCAGTGCCCCTCACGCATTGCGCCAGGAAAGGGAGGGCTTTGGCTGCCGGGCGAAATGCGGGGTAGGGCTCACATGCACACGCTGTCCCCCGCACGCATTGCGCCAGATAAAAGAAGGCCAGGGGAACGCTTCGGCTGCCGGGCGAAAGCGGGGTAGGGCTCACATGCACACACGCAGTGCCCCTCGTGCCCCACGCCAGGGAAGGGAAAGCCGGGGGATCGCTTTGGCTTTCGGGCGAAATGCGGGGTAGGGCTCACATGCACACGCGCAGTGCCCCTCATGCTCCACGCCAGAAAAAGGAAAAACTAGGGGAACACTTTGGCTGCTGGGCAAAATGCGGGGTAGGGCTCACATGCACACGCAATGCCCCTCATGCCCCACGCCAGGGAAGGGAAAGCCGGGGGATCGCTTTGGCTTCCGTGTGAAATGCGGGATACCGTAGGTCTCACATGCACACACGCAGTGCCCCTCACGCATTGCGCCAGGAAAGGGAGGGCTTTGGCTGCTGGGCGAAATGCGGGGTAGGGCTCACATGCACACACGCAGTGCCCCTCGTGCCCCACGCCAGGGAAGGGAAAGCCGGGGGATCGCTTTGGCTTTCGGGCGAAATGCGGGGTAGGGCTCACATGCACACACGCAGTGCCCCTCATGCTCCACGCCAGAAAAAGGAAACACCAGGGGAACACTTTGGCTGCTGGGCAAAATGCGGGGTAGGGCTCACATGCACACGCAATGCCCCTCATGCCCCACGCCAGGGAAGGGAAAGCCGGGGGATCGCTTTGGCTTCCGTGTGAAATGCGGGATACCGTAGGTCTCACATGCACACACGCAGTGCCCCTCACGCATTGCGCCAGGAAAGGGAGGGCTTTGGCTGCCGGGCGAAATGCGGGGTAGGGCTCACATGCACACGCGCAGTGCCCCTCATGCTCCACGCCAGAAAAAGGAAAAACCAGGGGAACACTTTGGCTGCTGGGTAAAATGCGGGGTAGGGCTCACATGCACACGCGCAGTGCCCCTCATGCCCCACGCCAGAAAAAGGAAAAACCAGGGGAACACTTTGGCTGCTGGGCAAAATGCGGGGTAGGGCTCACATGCACACACGCAGTGCCCCTCATGCTCCACGCCAGAAAAAGGAAAAACCAGGGGAACACTTTGGCTGCTGGGCAAAATGCGGGGTAGGGCTCACATGCACACGCAATGCCCCTCATGCCCCACGCCAGGATAGGGAAAGCCGGGGAACGCTTTGGCTTCCGTGTGAAATGCGGGATACCGTAGGTCTCACATGCACACACGCAGTGCCCCTCACGCATTGCGCCAGGAAAGGGAGGGCTTTGGCTGCCGGGCGAAATGCGGGGTAGGGCTCACATGCACACGCTGTCCCCCGCACGCATTGCGCCAGATAAAAGAAGGCCAGGGGAACGCTTCGGCTGCCGGGCGAAAGCGGGGTAGGGCTCACATGCACACACGCAGTGCCCCTCGTGCCCCACGCCAGGTAAGTGAGAGCCGGGGGATTGCTTTGGCTGCTGGGCGAAATGCGGGGTAGGGCTCACATGCACACACGCAGTGCCCCTCGTGCCCCACGCCAGGGAAGGGAAAGCCGGGGGATCGCTTTGGCTTTCGGGCGAAATGCGGGGTAGGGCTCACATGCACACACGCAGTGCCCCTCATGCTCCACGCCAGAAAAAGGAAAAACCAGGGGAACACTTTGGCTGCTGGGCAAAATGCGGGGTAGGGCTCACATGCACACGCAATGCCCCTCATGCCCCACGCCAGGGAAGGGAAAGCCGGGGGATCGCTTTGGCTTCCGTGTGAAATGCGGGATACCGTAGGTCTCACATGCACACACGCAGTGCCCCTCACGCATTGCGCCAGGAAAGGGAGGGCTTTGGCTTTCGGGCGAAATGCGGGGTAGGGCTCACATGCACACGCGCAGTGCCCCTCACGCATTGCGCCAGAAAAAGGAAAAACCAGGGGAACACTTTGGCTGCTGGGTAAAATGCGGGGTAGGGCTCACATGCACACGCGCAGTGCCCCTCATGCCCCACGCCAGAAAAAGGAAAAACCAGGGGAACACTTTGGCTGCTGGGCAAAATGCGGGGTAGGGCTCACATGCACACGCAATGCCCCTCATGCCCCACGCCAGGATAGGGAAAGCCGGAGAACGCTTTGGCTTCCGTGTGAAATGCGGGATACCGTAGGTCTCACATGCACACACGCAGTGCCCCTCACGCATTGCGCCAGGAAAGGGAGGGCTTTGGCTGCCGGGCGAAATGCGGGGTAGGGCTCACATGCACACGCTGTCCCCCGCACGCATTGCGCCAGATAAAAGAAGGCCAGGGGAACGCTTCGGCTGCCGGGCGAAAGCGGGGTAGGGCTCACATGCACACACGCAGTGCCCCTCGTGCTCCACGCCAGGTAAGTGAGAGCCGGGGGATTGCTTTGGCTGCTGGGCGAAATGCGGGGTAGGGCTCACATGCACACACGCAGTGCCCCTCGTGCCCCACGCCAGGGAAGGGAAAGCCGGGGGATCGCTTTGGCTTTCGGGCGAAATGCGGGGTAGGGCTCACATGCACACGCGCAGTGCCCCTCATGCTCCACGCCAGAAAAAGGAAAAACCAGGGGAACACTTTGGCTGCTGGGCAAAATGCGGGGTAGGGCTCACATGCACACGCAATGCCCCTCATGCCCCACGCCAGGGAAAGGAAAGCCGGGGGATCGCTTTGGCTTCCGTGTGAAATGCGGGATACCGTAGGTCTCACATGCACACACGCAGTGCCCCTCACGCATTGCGCCAGGAAAGGGAGGGCTTTGGCTGCCGGGCGAAATGCGGGGTAGGGCTCACATGCACACGCGCAGTGCCCCTCATGCTCCACGCCAGAAAAAGGAAAAACCAGGGGAACACTTTGGCTGCTGGGCAAAATGCGGGGTAGGGCTCACATGCACACGCAATGCCCCTCATGCCCCACGCCAGGATAGGGAAAGCCGGGGAACGCTTTGGCTTCCGTGTGAAATGCGGGATACCGTAGGTCTCACATGCACACACGCAGTGCCCCTCACGCATTGCGCCAGGAAAGGGAGGGCTTTGGCTGCCGGGCGAAATGCGGGGTAGGGCTCACATGCACACGCTGTCCCCCGCACGCATTGCGCCAGATAAAAGAAGGCCAGGGGAACGCTTCGGCTGCCGGGCGAAAGCGGGGTAGGGCTCACATGCACACACGCAGTGCCCCTCGTGCTCCACGCCAGGTAAGTGAGAGCCGGGGGATTGCTTTGGCTGCTGGGCGAAATGCGGGGTAGGGCTCACATGCACACACGCAGTGCCCCTCGTGCCCCACGCCAGGGAAGGGAAAGCCGGGGGATCGCTTTGGCTTTCGGGCGAAATGCGGGGTAGGGCTCACATGCACACGCGCAGTGCCCCTCATGCTCCACGCCAGAAAAAGGAAAAACCAGGGGAACACTTTGGCTGCTGGGCAAAATGCGGGGTAGGGCTCACATGCACACGCAATGCCCCTCATGCCCCACGCCAGGGAAAGGAAAGCCGGGGGATCGCTTTGGCTTCCGTGTGAAATGCGGGATACCGTAGGTCTCACATGCACACGCGCAGTGCCCCTCACGCATTGCGCCAGGAAAGGGAGGGCTTTGGCTGCCGGGCGAAAGCGGGGTAGGGCTCACATGCACACACGCAGTGCCCCTCATGCTCCACGCCAGAAAAAGGAAAAACCAGGGGAACACTTTGGCTGCTGGGCAAAATGCGGGGTAGAGCTCACATGCACACGCAATGCCCCTCATGCCCCACGCCAGGGAAGGGAAAGCCGGGGGATCGCTTTGGCTTCCGTGTGAAATGCGGGATACCGTAGGTCTCACATGCACACGCGCAGTGCCCCTCACGCATTGCGCCAGGAAAGGGAGGGCTTTGGCTTTCGGGCGAAATGCGGGGTAGGGCTCACATGCACACACGCAGTGCCCCTCATGCTCCACGCCAGAAAAAGGAAAAACCAGGGGAACACTTTGGCTGCTGGGCAAAATGCGGGGTAGGGCTCACATGCACACGCAATGCCCCTCATGCCCCACGCCAGGGAAGGGAAAGCCGGGGGATCGCTTTGGCTTCCGTGTGAAATGCGGGATACCGTAGGTCTCACATGCACACACGCAGTGCCCCTCACGCATTGCGCCAGGAAAGGGAGGGCTTTGGCTGCCGGGCGAAATGCGGGGTAGGGCTCACATGCACACGCTGTCCCCCGCACGCATTGCGCCAGATAAAAGAAGGCCAGGGGAACGCTTCGGCTGCCGGGCGAAAGCGGGGTAGGGCTCACATGCACACACGCAGTGCCCCTCATGCTCCACGCCAGAAAAAGGAAAAACCAGGGGAACACTTTGGCCGCTGGGCAAAATGCGGGGTAGGGCTCACATGCACACGCAATGCCCCTCATGCCCCACGCCAGGATAGGGAAAGCCGGGGAACGCTTTGGCTTCCGTGTGAAATGCGGGATACCGTAGGTCTCACATGCACACACGCAGTGGCCCTCACGCATTGCGCCAGGAAAGGGAGGGCTTTGGCTGCCGGGCGAAATGCGGGGTAGGGCTCACATGCACACGCGCAGTGCCCCTCATGCTCCACGCCAGAAAAAGGAAAAAACCAGGGGAACACTTTGGCTGCTGGGCAAAATGCGGGGTAGGGCTCACATGCACACGCAATGCCCCTCATGCCCCACGCCAGGGAAGGGAAAGCCGGGGAACGCTTTGGCTTCCGTGTGAAATGCGGGATACCGTAGATCTCACATGCACACACGCAGTGCCCCTCACGCATTGCGCCAGGAAAGGGAGGGCTTTGGCTGCCGGGCGAAATGCGGGGTAGGGCTCACATGCACACGCTGTCCCCCGCACGCATTGCGCCAGATAAAAGAAGGCCAGGGGAACGCCTCGGCTGCCGGGCGAAAGCGGGGTAGGGCTCACATGCACACACGCAGTGCCCCTCATGCTCCACGCCAGAAAAAGGAAAAACCAGGGGAACACTTTGGCTGCTGGGCAAAATGCGGGGTAGAGCTCACATGCACACGCAATGCCCCTCATGCCCCACGCCAGGGAAGGGAAAGCCGGGGGATCGCTTTGGCTTCCGTGTGAAATGCGGGATACCGTAGGTCTCACATGCACACGCGCAGTGCCCCTCACGCATTGCGCCAGGAAAGGGAGGGCTTTGGCTTTCGGGCGAAATGCGGGGTAGGGCTCACATGCACACACGCAGTGCCCCTCATGCTCCACGCCAGAAAAAGGAAAAAACCAGGGGAACACTTTGGCTGCTGGGCAAAATGCGGGGTAGGGCTCACATGCACACGCAATGCCCCTCATGCCCCACGCCAGGGAAAGGAAAGCCGGGGGATCGCTTTGGCTTCCGTGTGAAATGCGGGATACCGTAGGTCTCACATGCACACGCGCAGTGCCCCTCACGCATTGCGCCAGGAAAGGGAGGGCTTTGGCTGCCGGGCGAAATGCGGGGTAGGGCTCACATGCACACGCGCAGTGCCCCTCATGCTCCACGCCAGAAAAAGGAAAAACCAGGGGAACACTTTGGCTGCTGGGCAAAATGCGGGGTAGAGCTCACATGCACACGCAATGCCCCTCATGCCCCACGCCAGGGAAGGGAAAGCCGGGGGATCGCTTTGGCTTCCGTGTGAAATGCGGGATACCGTAGGTCTCACATGCACACGCGCAGTGCCCCTCACGCATTGCGCCAGGAAAGGGAGGGCTTTGGCTTTCGGGCGAAATGCGGGGTAGGGCTCACATGCACACACGCAGTGCCCCTCATGCTCCACGCCAGAAAAAGGAAAAACCAGGGGAACACTTTGGCTGCTGGGCAAAATGCGGGGTAGGGCTCACATGCACACGCAATGCCCCTCATGCCCCACGCCAGGATAGGGAAAGCCGGGGAACTCTTTGCCTTCCGTGTGAAATGCGGGATACCGTAGGTCTCACATGCACACACGCAGTGCCCCTCACGCATTGCGCCAGGAAAGGGAGGGCTTTGGCTGCCGGGCGAAATGCGGGGTAGGGCTCACATGCACACGCTGTCCCCCGCACGCATTGCGCCAGATAAAAGAAGGCCAGGGGAACGCTTCGGCTGCCGGGCGAACTGCGGGGTAGCGCTCACATGCACACGCTGTCCCCCGCACGCCCCACGCCAGGTAAGGGAAAGCCAGGGGAGCGCTTTGGCTGCTGGGCGAAATGCGGGGTAGGGCTCACATGCACACACGCAGTGCCCCTCGTGCCCCACGCCAGGGAAGGGAAAGCCGGGGGATCGCGTTGGCTTTCGGGCGAAATGCGGGGTAGGGCTCACATGCACACACGCAGTGCCCCTCATGCTCCACGCCAGAAAAAGGAAAAACCAGGGGAACACTTTGGCTGCTGGGCAAAATGCGGGGTAGGGCTCACATGCACACGCAATGCCCCTCATGCCCCACGCCAGGGAAGGGAAAGCCGGGGGATCGCTTTGGCTTCCGTGTGAAATGCGGGATACCGTAGGTCTCACATGCACACACGCAGTGCCCCTCACGCATTGCGCCAGGAAAGGGAGGGCTTTGGCTTTCGGGCGAAATGCGGGGTAGGGCTCACATGCACACACGCAGTGCCCCTCATGCTCCACGCCAGAAAAAGGAAAAACCAGGGGAACACTTTGGCTGCTGGGCAAAATGCGGGGTAGGGCTCACATGCACACGCAATGCCCCTCATGCCCCACGCCAGGGAAGGGAAAGCCGGGGGATCGCTTTGGCTTCCGTGTGAAATGCGGGATACCGTAGGTCTCACATGCACACACGCAGTGCCCCTCACGCATTGCGCCAGGAAAGGGAGGGCTTTGGCTGCCGGGCGAAATGCGGGGTAGGGCTCACATGCACACGCTGTCCCCCGCACGCATTGCGCCAGATAAAAGAAGGCCAGGGGAACGCTTCGGCTGCCGGGCGAACTGCGGGGTAGCGCTCACATGCACACGCTGTCCCCCGCACGCCCCACGCCAGGTAAGGGAAAGCCAGGGGAGCGCTTTGGCTGCTGGGCGAAATGCGGGGTAGGGCTCACATGCACACACGCAGTGCCCCTCGTGCCCCACGCCAGGGAAGGGAAAGCCGGGGGATCGCTTTGGCTGCCGGGCGAAAGCGGGGTAGGGCTCACATGCACACACGCAGTGCCCCTCGTGCCCCACGCCAGGGAAGGGAAAGCCGGGGGATCGCGTTGGCTTTCGGGCGAAATGCGGGGTAGGGCTCACATGCACACACGCAGTGCCCCTCATGCTCCACGCCAGAAAAGGAAAAACCAGGGGAACACTTTGGCTGCTGGGCAAAATGCGGGGTAGGGCTCACATGCACACGCAATGCCCCTCATGCCCCACGCCAGGGAAGGGAAAGCCGGGGGATCGCTTTGGCTTCCGTGTGAAATGCGGGATACCGTAGGTCTCACATGCACACACGCAGTGCCCCTCACGCATTGCGCCAGGAAAGGGAGGGCTTTGGCTTTCGGGCGAAATGCGGGGTAGGGCTCACATGCACACACGCAGTGCCCCTCATGCTCCACGCCAGAAAAAGGAAAAACCAGGGGAACACTTTGGCTGCTGGGCAAAATGCGGGGTAGGGCTCACATGCACACGCAATGCCCCTCATGCCCCACGCCAGGGAAGGGAAAGCCGGGGGATCGCTTTGGCTTCCGTGTGAAATGCGGGATACCGTAGGTCTCACATGCACACACGCAGTGCCCCTCACGCATTGCGCCAGGAAAGGGAGGGCTTTGGCTGCCGGGCGAAATGCGGGGGTAGGGCTCACATGCACACGCTGTCCCCCGCACGCATTGCGCCAGATAAAAGAAGGCCAGGGGAACGCTTCGGCTGCCGGGCGAACTGCGGGGTAGCGCTCACATGCACACGCTGTCCCCCGCACGCCCCACGCCAGGTAAGGGAAAGCCAGGGGAGCGCTTTGGCTGCTGGGCGAAATGCGGGGTAGGGCTCACATGCACACACGCAGTGCCCCTCGTGCCCCACGCCAGGGAAGGGAAAGCCGGGGGATCGCTTTGGCTGCCGGGCGAAAGCGGGGTAGGGCTCACATGCACACACGCAGTGCCCCTCGTGCCCCACGCCAGGGAAGGGAAAGCCGGGGGATCGCGTTGGCTTTCGGGCGAAATGCGGGGTAGGGCTCACATGCACACACGCAGTGCCCCTCATGCTCCACGCCAGAAAAAGGAAAAACCAGGGGAACACTTTGGCTGCTGGGCAAAATGCGGGGTAGGGCTCACATGCACACGCAATGCCCCTCATGCCCCACGCCAGGGAAGGGAAAGCCGGGGGATCGCTTTGGCTTCCGTGTGAAATGCGGGATACCGTAGGTCTCACATGCACACACGCAGTGCCCCTCACGCATTGCGCCAGGAAAGGGAGGGCTTTGGCTTTCGGGCGAAATGCGGGGTAGGGCTCACATGCACACACGCAGTGCCCCTCATGCTCCACGCCAGAAAAAGGAAAAACCAGGGGAACACTTTGGCTGCTGGGCAAAATGCGGGGTAGGGCTCACATGCACACGCAATGCCCCTCATGCCCCACGCCAGGGAAGGGAAAGCCGGGGGATCGCTTTGGCTTCCGTGTGAAATGCGGGATACCGTAGGTCTCACATGCACACACGCAGTGCCCCTCACGCATTGCGCCAGGAAAGGGAGGGCTTTGGCTGCCGGGCGAAATGCGGGGTAGCGCTCACATGCACACGCTGTCCCCCGCACGCATTGCGCCAGATAAAAGAAGGCCAGGGGAACGCTTCGGCTGCCGGGTGAAAGCGGGGTAGGGCTCACATGCACACACGCAGTGCCCCTCGTGCCCCACGCCAGGTAAGTGAGAGCCGGGGGATTGCTTTGGCTGCTGGGCGAAATGCGGGGTAGGGCTCACATGCACACACGCAGTGCCCCTCGTGCCCCACGCCAGGGAAGGGAAAGCCGGGGGATCGCTTTGGCTTTCGGGCGAAATGCGGGGTAGGGCTCACATGCACACACGCAGTGCCCCTCATGCTCCACGCCAGAAAAAGGAAAAACCAGGGGAACACTTTGGCTGCTGGGCAAAATGCGGGGTAGGGCTCACATGCACACGCAATGCCCCTCATGCCCCACGCCAGGATAGGGAAAGCCGGGGGATCGCTTTGGCTTCCGTGTGACATGCGGGATACCGTAGGTCTCACATGCACACACGCAGTGCCCCTCACGCATTGCGCCAGGAAAGGGAGGGCTTTGGCTGCAGGGCGAAATGCGGGGTAGGGCTCACATGCACACGCTGTCCCCCGCACGCATTGCGCCAGAAAAAGGAAAAACCAGGGGAACACTTTGGCTGCTGGGCAAAATGCGGGGTAGGGCTCACATGCACACGCTGTCCCCCGCACGCATTGCGCCAGATAAAAGAAGGCCAGGGGAACGCTTCGGCTGCCGGGCGAAAGCGGGGTAGGGCTCACATGCACACACGCAGTGCCCCTCGTGCCCCACGCCAGGTAAGTGAGAGCCGGGGGATTGCTTTGGCTGCTGGGCGAAATGCGGGGTAGGGCTCACATGCACACACGCAGTGCCCCTCGTGCCCCACGCCAGGGAAGGGAAAGCCGGGGGATCGCTTTGGCTGCCGGGAGAAAGCGGGGTAGGGCTCACATGCACACACGCAGTGCCCCTCGTGCCCCACGCCAGGTAAGGGAAAGCCGGGGGATCACTTTGGCTTTCGGGCGAAATGCGGGGTAGGGCTCACATGCACACACGCAGTGCCCCTCATGCTCCACGCCAGAAAAAGGAAAAAACCAGGGGAACACTTTGGCTGCTGGGCAAAATGCGGGGTAGGGCTCACATGCACACGCAATGCCCCTCATGCCCCACGCCAGGATAGGGAAAGCCGGGGAACGCTTTGGCTTCCGTGTGAAATGCGGGATACCGTAGATCTCACATGCACACACGCAGTGCCCCTCACGCATTGCGCCAGGAAAGGGAGGGCTTTGGCTGCCGGGCGAAATGCGGGGTAGGGCTCACATGCACACGCTGTCCCCCGCACGCATTGCGCCAGATAAAAGAAGGCCAGGGGAACGCCTCGGCTGCCGGGCGAAAGCGGGGTAGGGCTCACATGCACACACGCAGTGCCCCTCATGCTCCACGCCAGAAAAAGGAAAAACCAGGGGAACACTTTGGCTGCTGGGCAAAATGCGGGGTAGAGCTCACATGCACACGCAATGCCCCTCATGCCCCACGCCAGGGAAGGGAAAGCCGGGGGATCGCTTTGGCTTCCGTGTGAAATGCGGGATACCGTAGGTCTCACATGCACACGCGCAGTGCCCCTCACGCATTGCGCCAGGAAAGGGAGGGCTTTGGCTTTCGGGCGAAATGCGGGGTAGGGCTCACATGCACACACGCAGTGCCCCTCGTGTCCCACGCCAGGGAAGGGAAAGCCGGGGGATCGCTTTGGCTGCCGGGCGAAAGCGGGGTAGGGCTCACATGCACACACGCAGTGTCCCTCGTGCCCCACGCCAGGGAAGGGAAAGCCGGGGGATCGCGTTGGATTTCGGGCGAAATGCGGGGTAGGGCTCACATGCACACACGCAGTGCCCCTCATGCTCCACGCCAGAAAAAGGAAAAACCAGGGGAACACTTTGGCTGCTGGGCAAAATGCGGGGTAGGGCTCACATGCACACACGCAGTGCCCCTCGTGCCCCACGCCAGGGAAGGGAAAGCCGGGGGATCGCTTTGGCTTCCGTGTGAAATGCGGGATACCGTAGGTCTCACATGCACACACGCAGTGCCCCTCACGCATTGCGCCAGGAAAGGGAGGGCTTTGGCTGCCGGGCGAAATGCGGGGTAGGGCTCACATGCACACACGCAGTGCCCCTCATGCTCCACGCCAGAAAAAGGAAAAACCAGGGGAGCACTTTGGCTGCTGGGCAAAATGAGGGGTTGGGCTCACATGCACACGCAATGCCCCTCATGCCCCACGCCAGGATAGGGAAAGCCGGGGAACTCTTTGGCTTCCGTGTGAAATGCGGGATACCGTAGGTCTCACATGCACACACGCAGTGCCCCTCACGCATTGCGCCAGGAAAGGGAGGGCTTTGGCTGCCGGGCGAAATGCGGGGTAGGGCTCACATGCACACGCTGTCCCCCGCACGCATTGCGCCAGATAAAAGAAGGCCAGGGGAACGCTTCGGCTGCCGGGCGAACTGCGGGGGTAGCGCTCACATGCACACGCTGTCCCCCGCACGCCCCACGCCAGGTAAGGGAAAGCCAGGGGAGCGCTTTGGCTGCTGGGCGAAATGCGGGGTAGGGCTCACATGCACACACGCAGTGCCCCTCGTGCCCCACGCCAGGGAAGGGAAAGCCGGGGGATCGCTTTGGCTGCCGGGCGAAAGCGGGGTAGGGCTCACATGCACACACGCAGTGCCCCTCGTGCCCCACGCCAGGATAGGGAAAGCCGGGGGATCGCTTTGGCTTCCGTGTGAAATGCGGGATACCGTAGGTCTCACATGCACACACGCAGTGCCCCTCACGCATTGCGCCAGGAAAGGGAGGGCTTTGGCTGCCGGGCGAAATGCGGGGTAGGGCTCACATGCACACACGCAGTGCCCCTCATGCTCCACGCCAGAAAAAGGAAAAACCAGGGGAACACTTTGGCTGCTGGGCAAAATGCGGGGTAGGGCTCACATGCACACACGCAGTGCCCCTCGTGCCCCACGCCAGGGAAGGGAAAGCCGGGGGATCGCTTTGGCTTCCGTGTGAAATGCGGGATACCGTAGGTCTCACATGCACACACGCAGTGCCCCTCACGCATTGCGCCAGGAAAGGGAGGGCTTTGGCTGCCGGGCGAAATGCGGGGTAGGGCTCACATGCACACACGCAGTGCCCCTCATGCTCCACGCCAGAAAAAGGAAAAACCAGGGGAACACTTTGGCTGCTGGGCAAAATGAGGGGTTGGGCTCACATGCACACGCAATGCCCCTCATGCCCCACGCCAGGATAGGGAAAGCCGGGGAACTCTTTGGCTTCCGTGTGAAATGCGGGATACCGTAGGTCTCACATGCACACACGCAGTGCCCCTCACGCATTGCGCCAGGAAAGGGAGGGCTTTGGCTGCCGGGCGAAATGCGGGGTAGGGCTCACATGCACACGCTGTCCCCCGCACGCATTGCGCCAGATAAAAGAAGGCCAGGGGAACGCTTCGGCTGCCGGGCGAACTGCGGGGTAGCGCTCACATGCACACGCTGTCCCCCGCACGCCCCACGCCAGGTAAGGGAAAGCCAGGGGAGCGCTTTGGCTGCTGGGCGAAATGCGGGGTAGGGCTCACATGCACACACGCAGTGCCCCTCGTGCCCCACGCCAGGGAAGGGAAAGCCGGGGGATCGCTTTGGCTGCCGGGCGAAAGCGGGGTAGGGCTCACATGCACACACGCAGTGCCCCTCGTGCCCCACGCCAGGGAAGGGAAAGCCGGGGGATCGCGTTGGCTTTCGGGCGAAATGCGGGGTAGGGCTCACATGCACACACGCAGTGCCCCTCATGCTCCACGCCAGAAAAAGGAAAAACCAGGGGAACACTTTGGCTGCTGGGCAAAATGCGGGGTAGGGCTCACATGCACACACGCAGTGCCCCTCGTGCCCCACGCCAGGGAAGGGAAAGCCGGGGGATCGCTTTGGCTTCCGTGTGAAATGCGGGATACCGTAGGTCTCACATGCACACACGCAGTGCCCCTCACGCATTGCGCCAGGAAAGGGAGGGCTTTGGCTGCCGGGCGAAATGCGGGGTAGGGCTCACATGCACACACGCAGTGCCCCTCATGCTCCACGCCAGAAAAAGGAAAAACCAGGGGAACACTTTGGCTGCTGGGCAAAATGCGGGGTAGGGCTCACATGCACACGCAATGCCCCTCATGCCCCACGCCAGGATAGGGAAAGCCGGGGAACGCTTTGGCTTCCGTGTGAAATGCGGGATACCGTAGGTCTCACATGCACACACGCAGTGCCCCTCACGCATTGCGCCAGGAAAGGGAGGGCTTTGGCTGCCGGGCGAAATGCGGGGTAGGGCTCACATGCACACGCGCAGTGCCCCTCATGCTCCACGCCAGAAAAAGGAAAAACCAGGGGAACACTTTGGCTGCTGGGCAAAATGCGGGGTAGGGCTCACATGCACACGCAATGCCCCTCATGCCCCACGCCAGGATAGGGAAAGCCGGGGAACGCTTTGGCTTCCGTGTGAAATGCGGGATACCGTAGATCTCACATGCACACACGCAGTGCCCCTCACGCATTGCGCCAGGAAAGGGAGGGCTTTGGCTGCCGGGCGAAATGCGGGGTAGGGCTCACATGCACACGCTGTCCCCCGCACGCATTGCGCCAGATAAAAGAAGGCCAGGGGAACGCCTCGGCTGCCGGGCGAAAGCGGGGTAGGGCTCACATGCACACACGCAGTGCCCCTCATGCTCCACGCCAGAAAAAGGAAAAACCAGGGGAACACTTTGGCTGCTGGGCAAAATGCGGGGTAGGGCTCACATGCACACACGCAGTGCCCCTCATGCCCCACGCCAGGGAAGGGAAAGCCGGGGGATCGCTTTGGCTTCCGTGTGAAATGCGGGATACCGTAGGTCTCACATGCACACGCGCAGTGCCCCTCACGCATTGCGCCAGGAAAGGGAGGGCTTTGGCTTTCGGGCGAAATGCGGGGTAGGGCTCACATGCACACACGCAGTGCCCCTCATGCTCCACGCCAGAAAAAGGAAAAACCAGGGGAACACTTTGGCTGCTGGGCAAAATGCGGGGTAGGGCTCACATGCACACGCAATGCCCCTCATGCCCCACGCCAGGATAGGGAAAGCCGGGGAACTCTTTGGCTTCCGTGTGACATGCGGGATACCGTAGGTCTCACATGCACACACGCAGTGCCCCTCACGCATTGCGCCAGGAAAGGGAGGGCTTTGGCTGCCGGGCGAAATGCGGGGTAGGGCTCACATGCACACGCTGTCCCCCGCACGCATTGCGCCAGATAAAAGAAGGCCAGGGGAACGCTTCGGCTGCCGGGCGAACTGCGGGGTAGCGCTCACATGCACACGCTGTCCCCCGCACGCCCCACGCCAGGTAAGGGAAAGCCAGGGGAGCGCTTTGGCTGCTGGGCGAAATGCGGGGTAGGGCTCACATGCACACACGCAGTGCCCCTCGTGCCCCACGCCAGGATAGGGAAAGCCGGGGGATCGCTTTGGCTGCCGGGCGAAAGCGGGGTAGGGCTCACATGCACACACGCAGTGCCCCTCGTGCCCCACGCCAGGGAAGGGAAAGCCGGGGGATCGCGTTGGCTTTCGGGCGAAATGCGGGGTAGGGCTCACATGCACACACGCAGTGCCCCTCATGCTCCACGCCAGAAAAAGGAAAAACCAGGGGAACACTTTGGCTGCTGGGCAAAATGCGGGGTAGGGCTCACATGCACACACGCAGTGCCCCTCGTGCCCCACGCCAGGGAAGGGAAAGCCGGGGGATCGCTTTGGCTTCCGTGTGAAATGCGGGATACCGTAGGTCTCACATGCACACACGCAGTGCCCCTCACGCATTGCGCCAGGAAAGGGAGGGCTTTGGCTGCCGGGCGAAATGCGGGGTAGGGCTCACATGCACACACGCAGTGCCCCTCATGCTCCACGCCAGAAAAAGGAAAAACCAGGGGAACACTTTGGCTGCTGGGCAAAATGCGGGGTAGGGCTCACATGCACACGCAATGCCCCTCATGCCCCACGCCAGGATAGGGAAAGCCGGGGAACTCTTTGGCTTCCGTGTGAAATGCGGGATACCGTAGGTCTCACATGCACACACGCAGTGCCCCTCACGCATTGCGCCAGGAAAGGGAGGGCTTTGGCTGCCGGGCGAAATGCGGGGTAGGGCTCACATGCACACGCGCAGTGCCCCTCATGCTCCACGCCAGAAAAAGGAAAAACCAGGGGAACACTTTGGCTGCTGGGCAAAATGCGGGGTAGGGCTCACATGCACACGCAATGCCCCTCATGCCCCACGCCAGGATAGGGAAAGCCGGGGAACGCTTTGGCTTCCGTGTGAAATGCGGGATACCGTAGATCTCACATGCACACACGCAGTGCCCCTCACGCATTGCGCCAGGAAAGGGAGGGCTTTGGCTGCCGGGCGAAATGCGGGGTAGGGCTCACATGCACACACGCAGTGCCCCGCACGCATTGCGCCAGATAAAAGAAGGCCAGGGGAACGCCTCGGCTGCCGGGCGAAAGCGGGGTAGGGCTCACATGCACACACGCAGTGCCCCTCATGCTCCACGCCAGAAAAAGGAAAAACCAGGGGAACACTTTGGCTGCTGGGCAAAATGCGGGGTAGGGCTCACATGCACACACGCAGTGCCCCTCATGCCCCACGCCAGGGAAGGGAAAGCCGGGGGATCGCTTTGGCTTCCGTGTGAAATGCGGGATACCGTAGGTCTCACATGCACACGCGCAGTGCCCCTCACGCATTGCGCCAGGAAAGGGAGGGCTTTGGCTGCCGGGCGAAATGCGGGGTAGGGCTCACATGCACACACGCAGTGCCCCTCATGCTCCACGCCAGAAAAAGGAAAAACCAGGGGAACACTTTGGCTGCTGGGCAAAATGCGGGGTAGGGCTCACATGCACACGCAATGCCCCTCATGCCCCACGCCAGGATAGGGAAAGCCGGGGAACTCTTTGGCTTCCGTGTGACATGCGGGATACCGTAGGTCTCACATGCACACACGCAGTGCCCCTCACGCATTGCGCCAGGAAAGGGAGGGCTTTGGCTGCCGGGCGAAATGCGGGGTAGGGCTCACATGCACACGCTGTCCCCCGCACGCATTGCGCCAGATAAAAGAAGGCCAGGGGAACGCTTCGGCTGCCGGGCGAACTGCGGGGTAGCGCTCACATGCACACGCTGTCCCCCGCACGCCCCACGCCAGGTAAGGGAAAGCCAGGGGAGCGCTTTGGCTGCTGGGCGAAATGCGGGGTAGGGCTCACATGCACACACGCAGTGCCCCTCGTGCCCCACGCCAGGGAAGGGAAAGCCGGGGGATCGCTTTGGCTGCCGGGCGAAAGCGGGGTAGGGCTCACATGCACACACGCAGTGCCCCTCGTGCCCCACGCCAGGGAAGGGAAAGCCGGGGGATCGCGTTGGTTTTCGGGCGAAATGCGGGGTAGGGCTCACATGCACACACGCAGTGCCCCTCATGCTCCACGCCAGAAAAAGGAAAAACCAGGGGAACACTTTGGCTGCTGGGCAAAATGCGGGGTAGGGCTCACATGCACACACGCAGTGCCCCTCGTGCCCCACGCCAGGGAAGGGAAAGCCGGGGGATCGCTTTGGCTTCCGTGTGAAATGCGGGATACCGTAGGTCTCACATGCACACACGCAGTGCCCCTCACGCATTGCGCCAGGAAAGGGAGGGCTTTGGCTGCCGGGCGAAATGCGGGGTAGGGCTCACATGCACACACGCAGTGCCCCTCATGCTCCACGCCAGAAAAAGGAAAAACCAGGGGAACACTTTGGCTGCTGGGCAAAATGCGGGGTAGGGCTCACATGCACACGCAATGCCCCTCATGCCCCACGCCAGGATAGGGAAAGCCGGGGAACGCTTTGGCTTCCGTGTGAAATGCGGGATACCGTAGGTCTCACATGCACACACGCAGTGCCCCTCACGCATTGCGCCAGGAAAGGGAGGGCTTTGGCTGCCGGGCGAAATGCGGGGTAGGGCTCACATGCACACGCGCAGTGCCCCTCATGCTCCACGCCAGAAAAAGGAAAAACCAGGGGAACACTTTGGCTGCTGGGCAAAATGCGGGGTAGGGCTCACATGCACACGCAATGCCCCTCATGCCCCACGCCAGGATAGGGAAAGCCGGGGAACGCTTTGGCTTCCGTGTGAAATGCGGGATACCGTAGATCTCACATGCACACACGCAGTGCCCCTCACGCATTGCGCCAGGAAAGGGAGGGCTTTGGCTGCCGGGCGAAATGCGGGGTAGGGCTCACATGCACACGCTGTCCCCCGCACGCATTGCGCCAGATAAAAGAAGGCCAGGGGAACGCCTCGGCTGCCGGGCGAAAGCGGGGTAGGGCTCACATGCACACACGCAGTGCCCCTCATGCTCCACGCCAGAAAAAGGAAAAACCAGGGGAACACTTTGGCTGCTGGGCAAAATGCGGGGTAGGGCTCACATGCACACACGCAGTGCCCCTCATGCCCCACGCCAGGGAAGGGAAAGCCGGGGGATCGCTTTGGCTTCCGTGTGAAATGCGGGATACCGTAGGTCTCACATGCACACGCGCAGTGCCCCTCACGCATTGCGCCAGGAAAGGGAGGGCTTTGGCATTCGGGCGAAATGCGGGGTAGGGCTCACATGCACACACGCAGTGCCCCTCATGCTCCACGCCAGAAAAAGGAAAAACCAGGGGAACACTTTGGCTGCTGGGCAAAATGAGGGGTTGGGCTCACATGCACACGCAATGCCCCTCATGCCCCACGCCAGGATAGGGAAAGCCGGGGAACTCTTTGGCTTCCGTGTGACATGCGGGATACCGTAGGTCTCACATGCACACACGCAGTGCCCCTCACGCATTGCGCCAGGAAAGGGAGGGCTTTGGCTGCCGGGCGAAATGCGGGGTAGGGCTCACATGCACACGCTGTCCCCCGCACGCATTGCGCCAGATAAAAGAAGGCCAGGGGAACGCTTCGGCTGCCGGGCGAACTGCGGGGGTAGCGCTCACATGCACACGCTGTCCCCCGCACGCCCCACGCCAGGTAAGGGAAAGCCAGGGGAGCGCTTTGGCTGCTGGGCGAAATGCGGGGTAGGGCTCACATGCACACACGCAGTGCCCCTCGTGCCCCACGCCAGGGAAGGGAAAGCCGGGGGATCGCTTTGGCTGCCGGGCGAAAGCGGGGTAGGGCTCACATGCACACACGCAGTGCCCCTCGTGCCCCACGCCAGGGAAGGGAAAGCCGGGGGATCGCGTTGGCTTTCGGGCGAAATGCGGGGTAGGGCTCACATGCACACACGCAGTGCCCCTCATGCTCCACGCCAGAAAAAGGAAAAACCAGGGGAACACTTTGGCTGCTGGGCAAAATGCGGGGTAGGGCTCACATGCACACGCAATGCCCCTCATGCCCCACGCCAGGGAAGGGAAAGCCGGGGGATCGCTTTGGCTTCCGTGTGAAATGCGGGATACCGTAGGTCTCACATGCACACACGCAGTGCCCCTCACGCATTGCGCCAGGAAAGGGAGGGCTTTGGCTTTCGGGCGAAATGCGGGGTAGGGCTCACATGCACACACGCAGTGCCCCTCATGCTCCACGCCAGAAAAAGGAAAAACCAGGGGAACACTTTGGCTGCTGGGCAAAATGCGGGGTAGGGCTCACATGCACACGCAATGCCCCTCATGCCCCACGCCAGGATAGGGAAAGCCGGGGAACGCTTTGGCTTCCGTGTGAAATGCGGGATACCGTAGGTCTCACATGCACACACGCAGTGCCCCTCACGCATTGCGCCAGGAAAGGGAGGGCTTTGGCTGCCGGGCGAAATGCGGGGTAGGGCTCACATGCACACGCTGTCCCCCGCACGCATTGCGCCAGATAAAAGAAGGCCAGGGGAACGCTTCGGCTGCCGGGCGAAAGCGGGGTAGGGCTCACATGCACACACGCAGTGCCCCTCGTGCCCCACGCCAGGTAAGTGAGAGCCGGGGGATTGCTTTGGCTGCTGGGCGAAATGCGGGGTAGGGCTCACATGCACACACGCAGTGCCCCTCGTGCCCCACGCCAGGGAAGGGAAAGCCGGGGGATCGCTTTGGCTTTCGGGCGAAATGCGGGGTAGGGCTCACATGCACACACGCAGTGCCCCTCATGCTCCACGCCAGAAAAAGGAAAAACCAGGGGAACACTTTGGCTGCTGGGCAAAATGCGGGGTAGGGCTCACATGCACACGCAATGCCCCTCATGCCCCACGCCAGGGAAGGGAAAGCCGGGGGATCGCTTTGGCTTCCGTGTGAAATGCGGGATACCGTAGGTCTCACATGCACACACGCAGTGCCCCTCACGCATTGCGCCAGGAAAGGGAGGGCTTTGGCTGCCGGGCGAAATGCGGGGTAGGGCTCACATGCACACGCTGTCCCCCGCACGCATTGCGCCAGAAAAAGGAAAAACCAGGGGAACACGTTGGCTGCTGGGCAAAATGCGGGGTAGGGCTCACATGCACACGCTGTCCCCCGCACGCATTGCGCCAGATAAAAGAAGGCCAGGGGAACGCTTCGGCTGCCGGGCGAAAGCGGGGTAGGGCTCACATGCACACACGCAGTGCCCCTCGTGCCCCACGCCAGGTAAGGGAAAGCCAGGGGAGCGCTTTGGCTGCTGGGCGAAATGCGGGGTAGGGCTCACATGCACACACGCAGTGCCCCTCGTGCCCCACGCCAGGGAAGGGAAAGCCGGGGGATCGCTTTGGCTGCCGGGAGAAAGCGGGGTAGGGCTCACATGCACACACGCAGTGCCCCTCGTGCCCCACGCCAGGTAAGGGAAAGCCGGGGGATCACTTTGGCTTTCGGGCGAAATGCGGGGTAGGGCTCACATGCACACACGCAGTGCCCCTCATGCTCCACGCCAGAAAAAGGAAAAACCAGGGGAACACTTTGGCTGCTGGGCAAAATGCGGGGTAGGGCTCACATGCACACGCAATGCCCCTCATGCCCCACGCCAGGATAGGGAAAGCCGGGGAACGCTTTGGCTTCCGTGTGAAATGCGGGATACCGTAGGTCTCACATGCACACACGCAGTGCCCCTCACGCATTGCGCCAGGAAAGGGAGGGCTTTGGCTGCCGGGCGAAATGCGGGGTAGGGCTCACATGCACACGCTGTCCCCCGCACGCATTGCGCCAGATAAAAGAAGGCCAGGGGAACGCTTCGGCTGCCGGGCGAAAGCGGGGTAGGGCTCACATGCACACACGCAGTGCCCCTCACGCATTGCGCCAGGTAAGTGAGAGCCGGGGGATTGCTTTGGCTGCTGGGCGAAATGCGGGGTAGGGCTCACATGCACACACGCAGTGCCCCTCGTGCCCCACGCCAGGGAAGGGAAAGCCGGGGGATCGCTTTGGCTGCCGGGCGAAATGCGGGGTAGGGCTCACATGCACACGCGCAGTGCCCCTCATGCTCCACGCCAGAAAAAGGAAAAACCAGGGGAACACTTTGGCTGCTGGGCAAAATGCGGGGTAGGGCTCACATGCACACGCAATGCCCCTCATGCCCCACGCCAGGATAGGGAAAGCCGGGGAACGCTTTGGCTTCCGTGTGAAATGCGGGATACCGTAGGTCTCACATGCACACACGCAGTGCCCCTCACGCATTGCGCCAGGAAAGGGAGGGCTTTGGCTGCCGGGCGAAATGCGGGGTAGCGCTCACATGCACACGCTGTCCCCCGCACGCATTGCGCCAGATAAAAGAAGGCCAGGGGAACGCTTCGGCTGCCGGGCGAACTGCGGGGTAGGGCTCACATGCACACGCAGTCCCCCGCACGCCCCACGCCAGGTAAGTGAGAGCCGGGGGATCGCTTTGGCTGCTGGGCGAAATGCGGGGTAGGGCTCACATGCACACACGCAGTGCCCCTCGTGCCCCACGCCAGGGAAGGGAAAGCCGGGGGATCGCTTTGGCTGCCGGGCGAAAGCGGGGTAGGGCTCACATGCACACACGCAGTGCCCCTCGTGCCCCACGCCAGGTAAGGGAACGCCGGGGGATTGCTTTGGCTGCTGGGCGAAATGCGGGGTAGGGCTCACATGCACACACGCAGTGCCCCTCGTGCCCCACGCCAGGGAAGGGAAAGCTTGGGGATCGCTTTGGCTTTCGGGCGAAATGCGGGGTAGGGCTCACATGCACACACGCAGTGCCCCTCATGCTCCACGCCAGAAAAAGGAAAAACCAGGGGAACACTTTGGCTGCTGGGCAAAATGCGGGGTAGGGCTCACATGCACACGCAATGCCCCTCATGCCCCACGCCAGGATAGGGAAAGCCGGGGAACGCTTTGGCTTCCGTGTGAAATGCGGGATACCGTAGGTCTCACATGCACACACGCAGTGCCCCTCACGCATTGCGCGAGGAAAGGGAGGGCTTTGGCTGCCGGGCGAAATGCGGGGTAGGGCTCACATGCACACGCTGTCTACCGCACGCATTGTGCCCGATAAAAGAAGGCCAGGGGAACGCTTCGGCTGCCGGGCGAACTGCGGGGTAGGGCTCACATGCACACGCAGTCCCCCGCACGCCCCACGCCAGGTAAGGGAAAGCCGGGGGATCGCTTTGGCTGCTGGGCGAAATGCGGGGTAGGGCTCACATGCACACACTCAGTGCCCCTCGTGCCCCACGCCAGGGAAGGGAAAGCCGGGGGATCGCTTTGGCTGCCGGGCGAAAGCGGGGTAGGGCTCACATGCACACACGCAGTGCCCCTCGTGCCCCACGCCAGGGAAGGGAAAGCCGGGGGATCGCGTTGGAATTCGGGCGAAATGCGGGGTAGGGCTCACATGCACACACGCAGTGCCCCTCATGCTCCACGCCAGAAAAAGGAAAAACCAGGGGAACACTTTGGCTGCTGGGCAAAATGCGGGGTAGGGCTCACATGCACACGCAATGCCCCTCATGCCCCACGCCAGGATAGGGAAAGCCGGGGAACGCTTTGCCTTCCGTGTGAAATGCGGGATACCGTAGATCTCACATGCACACACGCAGTGCCCCTCACGCATTGCGCCAGGAAAGGGAGGGCTTTGGCTGCCGGGCGAAATGCGGGGTAGGGCTCACATGCACACGCTGTCCCCCGCACGCATTGCGCCAGATAAAAGAAGGCCAGGGGAACGCTTCGGCTGCCGGGCGAACTGCGGGGTAGGGCTCACATGCACACGCAGTGCCCCGCACGCCCCACGCCAGGTAAGGGAAAGCCGGGGGATCGCTTTGGCTTCCGGGCGAAATGCGGGGTAGGGCTCACATGCACACGCAATGCCCCTCATGCCCTACGCCAGGATAGGGAAAGCCGGGGAACGCTTTGGCTTCCGTGTGAAATGCGGGATACCGTAGGTCTCACATGCACACACGCAGTGCCCCTCACGCATTGCGCCAGGAAAGGGAGGGCTTTGGCTTCCGGGCGATTGTGCGGGGTAGGGCTCACATGCACACACGCAGTGTCCCTCATGCCCCACGCCAGGTAAGTGAGAGCCGGGGGATTGCTTTGGCTTCCGGGCGAAATGCGGGGTAGGGCTCACATGCACACGCAGACAGTTGCCTCTCTACTGAGGTGCCAGCAAAAACCATGATCTCACAGTTGCCTATATTCACACGCATCCCGAAGGCCTCACATAACTCATGCCACCTGTTTAGCAGGAACTGCATGCGATGGATGGACAGCGCACAGAACGTCAGATCGTCAGCGTACAGCAGGCAGGCCACAAGCTTGCCGCCAATCTCAGGTGCCTTATTACTCCACGTGCGACTGGGTAGTTCGTGCCTATCCCATGCATCTATGTAATCGGCCAGGGCTTCAATGAAGATCCCAAACAGGTCCGTGCTTTTAGGGCATCCTTGCTTAACCCCCTGCAGTGATGCAAACAGGCTGCTTAACTTGCCGTTCACTTTCACCCGTAGGCAGACCTTCTGATAGCATCTCTCTAGCACCGTCAACATGTGCCCGCTCACCCCTCGCTCAGCCAGTCGTTGCCAAAGCACCCATCTAGGCACTTTGTCGAACGCCTTCAATCAATCAATCTGACAAACAAACAGCGGTTTTGCCCCGATAGCACTTTGCTTATGCGTAATGTGCCGCAGCGCGAACAGATGGTGGGCTGTGCTGTACCCAGCCCTGAAAGCCGCCTGACAGCGATGCCTTCCCTCCGTAACGTCGCCAAACTGTGCGAGCCGTGCCTGGTTGAGGGCGGCGTAGCACTTAGCCAGCGTGCCTCCCACTGCTATGCCTCGGTAGTTCGTACGATCCCCAGCTTCTCCCTTCTTCTTGTACACCGGCGTGAGGTGTGATTCCTCAAACTGCGCAGGGTAATCACCTAGCATCCTAATGCGCTCCATCAAAGCCGTAAGGGCTGGTATAATGGCGTTGACCGTGGTGGGGTTTTCCCCCTCCGTGCGGTAGGTGCATTTCTTGTAGCATTCACTGGGCGCCTCTTCTGGCCCACACGACTTATTGTTGCCCATTTTGCCAACCGCATAGTGCACCTCGTCTTGCGTAAAGCTAGCATTAAGCACCTCGTCAGCCTGCCGTGTACGTTCTGCGACGGCAGCACAGCCTAGAAGCGTCTGCGTTGATCCCTGCCTGCCAATACCGTTTACGTAGCTCAAGATTTCTACTACCCTGGCCTCCGCGTCGCTGGTGCGCTCGTGTAAGCCTGCATTATAAAGGCCATCGAAATAAGTACTCCACTCTTCAACATCCTCAAGCGGACACTCGCCTGCCTGCCCACCCTTCAACAGCTGCCAGTGCTTGCGGGGGTTTGTGCGGCATGCCTCAGCATGTCCGCGCAGCGCCTGGTGCTCGTAACTAGCCTTGGCCTCGCGCTTTACTCTGTTGTAAACACGCCTCGCCTCCCTTAGGACAGCGTATTCTGGCCAGCACGCGTGTTCTGGCCAGCACGCGTGTGCTTGTTGATGAGATGCCTTAGGACAAAAAGATGGTGTGTTGTGCCATACTTCCTCCTGAATCCGGCCTGGGCCGTGTGCCTCCACTCAAACTCCTCCCCGGAATTCGCCAGCCTCTCCAGAAGGATCGATGCATAGCACTTTGCGAGGGCGCCACCTACTGCAATGCCCCGGTAATTACCAGGCGCCTGCACGTCCCCTTTCCGCTTGTAAATTGGTGTCAAAACAGTAGTAGTAAATTGCTCAGGATAAGCCCCTTCGCTCCAGATTTTAGTAAACAACACATGCACCAGCGGTGCAACTCTATTGAGTGCCGGTGTCGGCGGATCCGTGGTGGGGTCGCCCGGTTTTACCATGTGTCCCTCCCTTGTCCCCTGTCCCCTCGCCCTGCTACGCCCTGTCCCATCAACTCCGGAAGCCCTTAGCGGAAAAACCATGGGCGAGCTATAGCTCTGCGTAGCTTCGTAGCTTGGAGGTTTTGCGACGTCTGCTCCCGAGTGAATACATATAAAAATGTTCATTGTTACATTGTTGATGATACACTGCACCCTTGTTGCAGCTTATCAGTTAGATATGCCATCCTTTTTGATATTGGGACACGAAAAAGGTGGAACGACTGATCTTTACCATCAACTTATCCGCTTCAACGGTACTGGGGAAGTTCCAGACTTGGAGCGGCCTGATCCCCCGATTTACTCATTTTTGAACGCGCATGCAAACTTCAAACATATGGCAAACAAAGAGGCGTATGCGGTTCACAAAGCACAGTATGGTACACTTATTCGCGATTTCGCGCCCTTATCTTTCAAATTTAATGAGTACAGCCTCAGATTGGGACACCCATGCAGCAATGTCACTGAGGAGACGCTCGTTTCATGTTTCAAATCTGCCAATGGATATTCTCTGGACGCAACGCCGACATATCTAATGTCACCGCTTGTTCCGTTGTACTTGTTGTCATTGTCTCGAGATGCCAAAGTCATAGTCATGTTGCGGGATCCTGTGGAACGCATTGAGAGTCTATGGAATCATTGGCAACACAGCGAAACGGAATCGTGGAATTCGTTTATCCATACGCAAACTCTCAATGATGTAGTGGACGAATTTTTTCAATATGTAGAAAACAACAATCTATTTTCTACAAGTCTTTTAAATTTAGAGCGTTGCACGGCACAAAGTATGCATTTTAGTATTAAATTGAATTGTTACACGTTTTATTATCAAGTTATTTTCTCTGTTTTTCTTGATTACGACAAGTTGTGTCTATTTTTAGGCAGCTTTCATTCGTATGCTCTGGCTACATGGCGAGCACGATTTTTTAAGCCAGGCCACGTTCTCATAATAGATTCTCATGAGTATTTTCGACATCGTACATCTGTCATGCAGGATGTTACCATGTTCCTGTACGGCCGCATGCCTACTGCCGTCGAACAATCTTTGGCGAGTGCAGGTGTTGTGCATAACTCTAAGCGGTTATCGGATGCAACATACGACGCACGCACTGGCCTGCACAAGCGATTGAAGGACAAATCTGCACTTTCGGAAAAAAACTTTAAGCGACTGTCAACCTTTTATATGAAGCATACAATGCATTCAATTCCTAAAATTTTAGCAATTTTGCGGGCTGAAGGGGCGACAGTTGTAGGCTTTAAAGCGAAGCCTTGGACCGACTCTTCCCGATAACTCTTTCTGTTCGATGATACGTCCGGAATGCAGAGTAATTGTCGATCCCGACAGAGGGATGACACGGGCCGTAGGTTGCACGGATTTCCCACCTAACCAACTTATGCATAGACGAGCGCTGGTTTGGAAGAATCGCAAGTTTGGTTGGACCCTAGCGACAGGTTTGGATTGACGGGTTTGCAGGTAGCATTGACGGACTCGCCAGTTGGGAATTGACGTAGTTGCAGGTTTGAATTGACGGACCTGCAGGTTTGGTTAGATGCGTTTGCGATCCAGGATTGGTGCTGGGGCAAGAGGGGTTGGGCGGTTGGGCGCCCCTTCTCGGGCTCGCACGGCACGGTGTGGCGCGGTCGGCGCAGGGTAAGCTGGCCGATGGTGCGCCGCTTGTGGTGAGCATAGCGGGGTGTAGGTGCGATGCACGTGGCGCCTCACAGTGTCGCATGACTTGATGTTACAGGTTGTAAGTGTGAATTCCCTCAGCCCTGTAACGAGACTAAGCGAGCCGCAAATGCCCATCGTCTCGGCTTGTACCGTCATCTTGAGCAAAAGTAGCACTAGTCGTGCCCAACTTAACCATCTGCGTTGCCCGTCTGGCCCAGATTTCCCTCATTAACTGTTTGCCACTGGCAGAGCCTGAAACGCATGAGCATTCTGTGTTTCTCGTACGGCATCGTGGCGTGCATGTGTGCTGGTGGCATGGTCGGTGCATGGCCCTCAAAACCAAGACCCATCCAGTGCTTGTATTTAGCCATGTGAATCCCAGGTTGCATCCCATCCGAAAGGAAAACATCCGGTGCAGTAGCCAGTCTGGCATGAGCCCAGCCTGACATAAGGCGCGCGCGGAAAGCCCCAAGTAGAGCGGCCTCCGGGAGTGGCCGGGACAGCAGAAAGTCAGCCCTCTCAGCCGCAGTGCGCCTATGTAAATCAGCAGGGGAGTCAGCCCAGACATTAGCCAAGATCTCAATCAGATGCAGGAAGGCACGCCCCCAGCGATCGAGCGTACGCAGGTCAGCGGGACCGTTGTCGCGCGCCTGTATTGCCTCAACCAACTCGTCCCTCAACGCCTTGTAGCACAGACTGTGCTTTTGCTTCTGAATGCGACTATAAAAACCTATAAGCATTTTGAAAACGTGGTAGTGCATTGGCAGTTGGCCTAGCTCAACAAAGAGCAGCCTGTGTGCGGGACGCGCGGCCCCTGCGCACCTGCGCATGAAGGTGATTTGTATCTTCACGGCCGGGTCCCTCAAAGCCGCTTCAAACAGCCCGTGCGCGAGATTACCGCTGTTCCTAGAATGCCTGGCGGTCCGCCTTTTAGTGCGTCCATAAGCATGTCGGGACCCCAGGCCTCGCAACCATACGTCGCAATCGCCCGCACCTGGGCGTCATACGCACATCAGGGACCAAAATCTTGCGCTTTTGGGTGCGACTCATAAGGCTAAACATAGCTCCTCGCGGAGCGTCATTAAGCGCCTCTCGGCATGTGCTCAAGGCACGGTCGGGGCCATAAACCAGGCCTAGATAGCGCGCCTTGGACACAGCGGGGATGGGCTGCCCCTGCAGCGTAAGGCGTCGCACTGAGAGCCAACCCTGTTAGCGTCCTCTGCACATTCTGCGAACACCATGCGCTCACACTTCCTCACATTGGCACGCATGCCGAACCAGGCACAGAAATTGTCAACGCAGCGCAGTAACTCCTTCATCCTGTGGGCCGAGGTGGCTAGCAAGCTCACATCGCCAGCGTAGAAAAGTAGGGATACACGCTTTTCACCTAGCTGTTGGGCCGCATTAGGATGACGTGACGCCTCGGGCCCATCAGATTGGTCATACGCATCAATCAGGTCTCCAAGCACCTCGATATACAGTCCAAACAACTCTGTACTCAGTGGATCTCCCTGCTTCACGCCCAATTTCGAAAGGGAGGCGCCCCCTAGATTGCCATCCACCTTGACTCTCATTTCCACACGCTCGTATGCGTGTTTGATGGCAGCAAGCATATGCCCCTACACTCCCCGTTCTTGTAGTCTCGCCCACAACACCTCCCGCGGGACCTTGTCGAAGGCCTTCTCAAAATCAATTTGCACAATAATGAGGGGTGCGCTACCCGGAAGGCAGTGCCTCTTAGTTAGAATCCGCTTGACGAAAAGGTGATGCGCGGTGCCATAACCAAACTGAAAGCCAGCTTGGGCAGCATGCCGTCAGCCAAGCTTGTCAGTTGCTTTGGCAAGACGCGCTAGCAAGACAGACGCGTACAGTTTTGCAAGTGCACCACCCACGGCAATACCCCGGTAGTTACCAGGCACGTTGGCGTCCCCCTTCTTATGATTGCGAGGTTACAAGAAGGGGACAGTGTAAACACCATCACGGCTACGAGGGAAGCCACCATTCCGAAGAACGCAGCAAACCGCAACCCCCGCTTGGCTGCCAACCCAACTCACAGCTGCGTAGGTGCGTCGAAGCTAAGCCGCAGCCCGCCAAAGCCACACCAAACAGCAGCATCACAAAGCCCGCGGCTCATAAGGCACCGCACATCTGAGCAACAGCCAAGCAGACAGACCACACGAAAACGCGGAATCTAGCGCCAGCAGACGCAAGCTAGGGCGGCGAAACAGGTGGGCACGCCCAAACACTCCCACAGACGCACAACACCAACCTCATGGAGACGGCGGCGGAGACGCATCATCCCACGGCGGAACCAACGCCACGCCACCACCCGACCCGCGCGCCAGGAAGGGGTGGCCAGAGGGGACCGCATCCCACCCACCAGGCCTGACACCCAAACTAGAGAAGGCCTGCAGGCGCCCCCAGAAATCCGTAATGACAGCAACACCAATAGCTAACACACGCGCTGACGGGAGGGTTGCGGACACAGGCAAACCGTGGCCAGCCATAACCACCCGTTGCCGCCCCAAGTCCATGGCTGACAACGCAGCAAGACACACAACATCCCACACCGGCTGACACAGCCCAACCGGCGGCTGGACCAGCCACAACTCCGACCGGGCAAGGGCATCCAAAGAGTCACAGGGCAACGCGCCCATAGCCATACCGATAGCTTCACGCAGCGCCCGTGCCACCACGCAATCCCAGAAGTAGTGCCGGCGATCCCCGTGCGCCATCCCCTCGCCACAAGCCTGACAAACATGCACTACGCCCGCAGCCCGCTCACTGGCACGTTTAGGGAACGCCCAACACGCATTGGCGGACAAACGCCACAAAGCCTCTTTATGCCGATTCTCCCACTTCAAGGCCCACAAGCGCGCAAGTGTGGCACGGAACGCACCCGCGGCCAACAGCTGGTCCGCGTCAGGCACGCTAATGACACCGGCCTCACGAACATACTCTATAAGTGCTTCGCGCCCAACCGCTCAAGCTGTGGCGCCAGCTGCATAAGCGTACCAATCTTGACCGTATACTCCAGTAACAGCACGGGCGGCCCCGCCACTGGAACCCAACCACCCTTCTTATGCACGGGCGTAACCAACGTAGTCGCAAACTGAGCAGGGAAATCACCCGTAGTAAAGATATGCTGCAGCAGAACATGCAGGACCGGTGCCAACCTGTTGACCTCTCTCGTCCCGGGCTCGTCCCCCGGCTGTATCAACCTACGTGCATACTTGTAGCATTCCGCCGGTGCACACTCATTGCCAGGCGACTTGCCGTTGGGCAGTCGTCTGATAGCGGCCGTCACCTCCTCACAAGTAAGAGGGGCGTCTAATATAGCCGCGGCCTCCCCGCGCCTATGTCTTACCACCCAGTCATCATGCCAATACTCAGGCGCGTCAAACACATGCGTATTGATGTAGCCAAGAGCACTCTTGACACGGTCAATCGAGAAATCCCCATCCCCTGCGTTCAGCAGCGCCGAGAAATGCCGAGTCCATGTGCCAGTGTCTTGAATTGCGCACGTACAACGCGCCCCGTCCCCCAGCATGCGCCATAGTTCCTTATGGTCATGCCGGCACCGAGGAGCCCAGTCCGGCTCCACGCAGCGGCCAGCTGTGGGCGTGGGGCACCGGTTGACACCATCCCGCATTTCGCCTGGCAGCCAGAGCGATACCGCGGCCTGCCCTTTCCTGGCGCGGGGTGTGAACGGCAGTGCGTGTGCATGCGAGCCCTACCCCGCATTTCGCCCGGCAGCCAGAGCGATATCCCGGCCTGCCCATTCCTGGCGCGGGACGTGAACGGCAGTGCGTGTGCATGCGAGCCCTACCCCGCATTTCGCCCGGCAGCCAGAGCGTTCCCCCGGCCTGCCCTTTCTTGGTGCGGGTCGTGAACGGCAGTGCGTGTGCGTGCGAGCCCTACCCCGCATTTCGCCCAGCAGCCAAAGAGTTTTCCTGGCCTGCCTTTTCCTGGTGCGGGGCGTGAACGGCAGCGCGTGTGCATGCGACCCCTGTCCCGCATTTCGCCCGGCAGCCAGAGCGATACCCCGGCCTGCCCTTTCCTGGCGCGGCACTTGAACGGCAGTGCGAGTGCATGCGAGCCCTACCCCGCATTTCGCCCGGCAGCCAGAGCGATACCCCGGCCTGCCCTTTCCTGGCGCCGCACTTGAACGGCAGTGCGAGTGCATGCGAGCCCTACCCCGCATTTCGCCCGGCAGCCAGAGCGATACCCCGGCCTGCCCTTTCCTGGCGCGGGGCGTGAACGGCAGTGCGTGTGCATGCGAGCCCAACCTCGCATTTCGCCCGGCAGCCAGAGCGTTCCCCCGGGCTGCCCTTTCCTGGCGCGGCACTTGAACGGCAGTGCGTGTGCATGCGAGCCCTATCCCGCATTTCTCCCGGCAGCCAGAGCGATACCCCGGCCTGCCCTTTCCTGGCGCGGTACTTGAACGGCCGTGCGTGTGCGTGCGAGCCCTACCCCGCATTTCGCCCGGCAGCCAGAGCGATACCCCGGCCTGCCCTTTCCTGGCGCGGTACTTGAACGGCAGTGCGTGTGCATGCGAGCCCTACCCCGCATTTCGCCCGGCAGCCAGAGCGATACCCCGGCCTGCCCTTTCCTGGCGCGGTACTTGAACGGCAGTGCGTGTGCATGCGAGCCCTACCCCGCATTTCGCCCGGCAGCCAGAGCGATACCCCGGCCTGCCCTTTCCTGGCGCGGCACTTGAACGGCAGTGCGTGTGCTTGCGAGCCCTACCCCGCATTTCGCCCGGCAGCCAGAGCGATACCCCGGCCTGCCCTTTCCTGGTGCGGGGCGTGAACGGCAGTGCGTGTGCATGCGAGCCCTACCCGGTATTTCGCCCGGCAGCCAGAGCGATACCCCGGCCTGCCCTTTCCTGGCGCGGCACTTGAACGGCAGTGCGTGTGCATGCGAGCCCTACCCCGCATTTCGCCCGGCAGCCAGAGCGATACCCCGGCCTGCCCTTTCCTGGCGCGGCGCGTAAACGGCAGTGCGTGTGCATGCGAGCCCTACCCCGCATTTCGCACGGCAGCCAGAGCGATACCCCGGCCTGCCCTTTCCTGGCGCGGCCCTTGAACGGCAGTGCGTGTGCATGCGAGCCCTACCCCGCATTTCGCCCGGCAGCCAGAGCGTTCCCCCGGCCTGCCCTTTCCTGGCGCGGCACTTGAACGGCAGTGCGTGTGCTTGCGAGCCCTACCCCGCATTTCGCCCGGCAGCCAGAGCGATACCCCGGCCTGCCCTTTCCTGGCGCGGGGCGTGAACGGCCGTGCGTGTGCATGCGAGCCCTACCCGGTATTTCGCCCGGCAGCCAGAGCGATACCCCGGCCTGCCCTTTCCTGGCGCGGCACTTGAACGGCAGTGCGTGTGCATGCGAGCCCTACCCCGCATTTCGCCCGGCAGCCAGAGCGATACCCCGGCCTGCCCTTTCCTGGCGCGGTACTTGAACGGCACTGCGTGTGCATGCGAGCCCTACCCCGCATTTCGCCCGGCAGCCAGAGCGATACCCCGGCCTGCCCTTTCCTGGTGCGGGGCGTGAACGGCAGTGCGTGTGCGTGCAAGCCCTACCCCGCATTTCGCCCGGCAGCCAGAGCGATACCCCGGCCTGCCCTTTCCTGGTGCGGCACTTGAACGGCAGTGCGTGTGCATGCGAGCCCTACCCCCGCATTTCGCCCGGCAGCCAGAGCGATACCCCGGCCTGCCCTTTCCTGGCGCGGCACTTGAACGGCAGTGCGTGTGCATGCGAGCCCTACCCCGCATTTCGCCCGGCAGCCAGAGCGATACCCCGGCCTGCCCTTTCCTGGCGCGGGGCTTGAACGGCAGTGCGTGTGCATGCGAGCCCTATCCCGCATTTCGCCCGGCAGCCAGAGCGATACCCCGGCCTGCCCTTTCCTGGCGCGGGGCATGAACGGCAGTGCGTGTGCGTGCGAGCCCTACCCCGCATTTCGCCCGGCAGCCAGAGCGATACCCCGGCCTGCCCTTTCCTGGCGCGGTACTTGAACGGCAGTGCGTGTGCATGCGAGCCCTACCCCGCATTTCGCCCGGCAGCCAGAGCGATACCCCGGCCTGCCCTTTCCTGGTGCGGGGCGTGAACGGCAGTGCGTGTGCGTGCAAGCCCTACCCCGCATTTCGCCCGGCAGCCAGAGCGATACCCCGGCCTGCCCTTTCCTGGTGCGGCACTTGAACGGCAGTGCGTGTGCATGCGAGCCCTACCCCGCATTTCGCCCGGCAGCCAGAGCGATACCCCGGCCTGCCCTTTCCTGGCGCGGCACTTGAACGGCAGTGCGTGTGCATGCGAGCCCTACCCCGCATTTCGCCCGGCAGCCAGAGCGATACCCCGGCCTGCCCTTTCCTGGCGCGGGGCTTGAACGGCAGTGCGTGTGCATGCGAGCCCTATCCCGCATTTCGCCCGGCAGCCAGAGCGATACCCCGGCCTGCCCTTTCCTGGCGCGGGGCATGAACGGCAGTGCGTGTGCGTGCGAGCCCTACCCCGCATTTCGCCCGGCAGCCAGAGCGATACCCCGGCCTGCCCTTTCCTGGCGCGGTACTTGAACGGCACTGCGTGTGCATGCGAGCCCTACCCCGCATTTCGCCCGGCAGCCAGAGCGATACCCCGGCCTGCCCTTTCCTGGTGCGGGGCGTGAACGGCAGTGCGTGTGCGTGCAAGCCCTACCCCGCATTTCGCCCGGCAGCCAGAGCGATACCCCGGCCTGCCCTTTCCTGGTGCGGCACTTGAACGGCAGTGCGTGTGCATGCGAGCCCTACCCCGCATTTCGCCCGGCAGCCAGAGCGATACCCCGGCCTGCCCTTTCCTGGCGCGGCACTTGAACGGCAGTGCGTGTGCATGCGAGCCCTACCCCGCATTTCGCCCGGCAGCCAGAGCGATACCCCGGCCTGCCCTTTCCTGGCGCGGGGCGTGAACGGCAGTGCGTGTGCATGCGAGCCCTATCCCGCATTTCGCCCGGCAGCCAGAGCGATACCCCGGCCTGCCCTTTCCTGGCGCGGCCCTTGAACGGCAGTGCGTGTGCGTGCGAGCCCTACCCCGCATTTCGCCCGGCAGCCAGAGCGATACCCCGGCCTGCCCTTTCCTGGCGCGGTACTTGAACGGCAGTGCGTGTGCATGCGAGCCCTACCCCGCATTTCGCCCGGCAGCCAGAGCGATACCCCGGCCTGCCCTTTCCTGGCGCGGCACTTGAACGGCAGTGCGTGTGCTTGCGAGCCCTACCCCGCATTTCGCCCGGCAGCCAGAGCGATACCCCGGCCTGCCCTTTCCTGGCGCGGGCGTGAACGGCAGTGCGTGTGCATGCGAGCCCTACCCCGCATTTCGCCCGGCAGCCAGAGCGATACCCCGGCCTGCCCTTTCCTGGCGCGGGGCTTGAACGGCAGTGCGTGTGCATGCGAGCCCTATCCCGCATTTCGCCCGGCAGCCAGAGCGATACCCCGGCCTGCCCTTTCCTGGCGCGGCACTTGAACGGCAGTGCGTGTGCGTGCGAGCCCTACCCCGCATTTCGCCCGGCAGCCAGAGCGATACCCCGGCCTGCCCTTTCCTGGCGCGGTACTTGAACGGCACGTGCGTGTGCATGCGAGCCCTACCCCGCATTTCGCCCGGCAGCCAGAGCGATACCCCGGCCTGCCCTTTCCTGGCGCGGCACTTGAACGGCAGTGCGTGTGCTTGCGAGCCCTACCCCGCATTTCGCCCGGCAGCCAGAGCGATACCCCGGCCTGCCCTTTCCTGGCGCGGTACTTGAACGGCCGTGCGTGTGCGTGCGAGCCCTACCCCGCATTTCGCCCGGCAGCCAGAGCGATACCCCGGCCTGCCCTTTCCTGGCGCGGTACTTGAACGGCACTGCGTGTGCATGCGAGCCCTACCCCGCATTTCGCCCGGCAGCCAGAGCGATACCCCGGCCTGCCCTTTCCTGGCGCGGCACTTGAACGGCAGTGCGTGTGCTTGCGAGCCCTACCCCGCATTTCGCCCGGCAGCCAGAGCGATACCCCGGCCTGCCCTTTCCTGGTGCGGGGCGTGAACGGCAGTGCGTGTGCATGCGAGCCCTACCCCGCATTTCGCCCGGCAGCCAGAGCGTTCCCCCGGCCTGCCCTTTCCTGGCGCGGCACTTGAACGGCAGTGCGTGTGCTTGCGAGCCCTACCCCGCATTTCGCCCGGCAGCCAGAGCGATACCCCGGCCTGCCCTTTCCTGGTGCGGGGCGTGAACGGCAGTGCGTGTGCATGCGAGCCCTACCCCGCATTTCGCACGGCAGCCAGAGCGATACCCCGGCCTGCCCTTTCCTGGCGCGGCCCTTGAACGGCAGTGCGTGTGCTTGCGAGCCCTACCCCGCATTTCGCCCGGCAGCCAGAGCGATACCCCGGCCTGCCCTTTCCTGGTGCGGGGCGTGAACGGCAGTGCGTGTGCATGCGAGCCCTACCCCGTATTTCGCCCGGCAGCCAGAGCGATACCCCGGCCTGCCCTTTCCTGGCGCGGCACTTGAACGGCAGTGCGTGTGCATGCGAGCCCTACCCCGCATTTCGCCCGGCAGCCAGAGCGATACCCCGGCCTGCCCTTTCCTGGCGCGGTACTTGAACGGCACTGCGTGTGCATGCGAGCCCTACCCCGCATTTCGCCCGGCAGCCAGAGCGATACCCCGGCCTGCCCTTTCCTGGTGCGGGGCGTGAACGGCAGTGCGTGTGCGTGCAAGCCCTACCCCGCATTTCGCCCGGCAGCCAGAGCGATACCCCGGCCTGCCCTTTCCTGGCTGCGGCACTTGAACGGCAGTGCGTGTGCATGCGAGCCCTACCCCGCATTTCGCCCGGCAGCCAGAGCGATACCCCGGCCTGCCCTTTCCTGGCGCGGCACTTGAACGGCAGTGCGTGTGCATGCGAGCCCTACCCCGCATTTCGCCCGGCAGCCAGAGCGATACCCCGGCCTGCCCTTTCCTGGCGCGGGGCATGAACGGCAGTGCGTGTGCATGCGAGCCCTATCCCCGCATTTCGCCCGGCAGCCAGAGCGATACCCCGGCCTGCCCTTTCCTGGCCTGGCCCTTGAACGGCAGTGCGTGTGCGTGCGAGCCCTACCCCGCATTTCGCCCGGCAGCCAGAGCGATACCCCGGCCTGCCCTTTCCTGGCGCGGGTCGTGAACGGCAGTGCGTGTGCATGCGAGCCCTACCCCGCATTTCGCCCGGCAGCCAGAGCGATACCCCGGCCTGCCCTTTCCTGGCGCGGGCGTGAACGGCAGTGCGTGTGCGTGCGAAGCCCTACCCCGCATTTCGCCCGGCAGCCAGAGCGATACCCCGGCCTGCCCTTTCCTGGCTGCGGCACTTGAACGGCAGTGCGTGTGCATGCGAGCCCTACCCCGCATTTCGCCCGGCAGCCAGAGCGATACCCCGGCCTGCCCTTTCCTGGCGCGGCACTTGAACGGCAGTGCGTGTGCATGCGAGCCCTACCCCGCATTTCGCCCGGCAGCCAGAGCGATACCCCGGCCTGCCCTTTCCTGGCGCGGGGCTTGAACGGCAGTGCGTGTGCATGCGAGCCCTATCCCGCATTTCGCCCGGCAGCCAGAGCGATACCCCGGCCTGCCCTTTCCTGGCGCGGGGCATGAACGGCAGTGCGTGTGCGTGCGAGCCCTACCCCGCATTTCGCCCGGCAGCCAGAGCGATACCCCGGCCTGCCCTTTCCTGGCGCGGTACTTGAACGGCACTGCGTGTGCATGCGAGCCCTACCCCGCATTTCGCCCGGCAGCCAGAGCGATACCCCGGCCTGCCCTTTCCTGGTGCGGGGCGTGAACGGCAGTGCGTGTGCGTGCAAGCCCTACCCCGCATTTCGCCCGGCAGCCAGAGCGATACCCCGGCCTGCCCTTTCCTGGCGCGGCACTTGAACGGCAGTGCGTGTGCATGCGAGCCCTACCCCGCATTTCGCCCGGCAGCCAGAGCGATACCCCGGCCTGCCCTTTCCTGGCGCGGCACTTGAACGGCAGTGCGTGTGCATGCGAGCCCTACCCCGCATTTCGCCCGGCAGCCAGAGCGATACCCCGGCCTGCCCTTTCCTGGCGCGGGCCTTGAACGGCAGTGCGTGTGCATGCGAGCCCTACCCCGCATTTCGCCCGGCAGCCAGAGCGATACCCCGGCCTGCCCTTTCCTGGCGCGGGGCATGAACGGCAGTGCGTGTGCGTGCGAGCCCTACCCCGCATTTCGCCCGGCAGCCAGAGCGATACCCCGGCCTGCCCTTTCCTGGCGCGGGACTTGAACGGCAGTGCGTGTGCATGCGAGCCCTACCCCGCATTTCGCCCGGCAGCCAGAGCGATACCCCGGCCTGCCCTTTCCTGGCGCGGGGCGTGAACGGCAGTGCGTGTGCGTGCGAGCCCTACCCCGCATTTCGCCCGGCAGCCAGAGCGATACCCCGGCCTGCCCTTTCCTGGCGCGGCACTTGAACGGCAGTGCGTGTGCATGCGAGCCCTACCCCGCATTTCGCCCGGCAGCCAGAGCGATTACCCCGGCCTGCCCTTTCCTGGCGCGGCCCTTGAACGGCAGTGCGTGTGCATGCGAGCCCTACCCCGCATTTCGCCCGGCAGCCAGAGCGATACCCCGGCCTGCCCTTTCCTGGCGCGGGCCTTGAACGGCAGTGCGTGTGCATGCGAGCCCTACCCGCATTTCGCCCGGCAGCCAGAGCGATACCCCGGCCTGCCCTTTCCTGGCGCGGGCACTTGAACGGCAGTGCGTGTGCGTGCGAGCCCTACCCCGCATTTCGCCCGGCAGCCAGAGCGATACCCCGGCCTGCCCTTTCCTGGCGCGGTACTTGAACGGCAGTGCGTGTGCATGCGAGCCCTACCCCGCATTTCGCCCGGCAGCCAGAGCGATACCCCGGCCTGCCCTTTCCTGGCGCGGGGCTTGAACGGCAGTGCGTGTGCTTGCGAGCCCTACCCCGCATTTCGCCCGGCAGCCAGAGCGATACCCCGGCCTGCCCTTTCCTGGTGCGGGGCCGTGAACGGCAGTGCGTGTGCATGCGAGCCCTACCCCGTATTTCGCCCGGCAGCCAGAGCGATACCCCGGCCTGCCCTTTCCTGGCGCGGCACTTGAACGGCAGTGCGTGTGCATGCGAGCCCTACCCCGCATTTCGCCCGGCAGCCAGAGCGATACCCCGGCCTGCCCTTTCCTGGCGCGGTACTTGAACGGCAGTGCGTGTGCTTGCGAGCCCTACCCCGCATTTCGCCCGGCAGCCAGAGCGATACCCCGGCCTGCCCTTTCCTGGTGCGGGGCGTGAACGGCAGTGCGTGTGCGTGCGAAGCCCTACCCCGCATTTCGCCCGGCAGCCAGAGCGATACCCCGGCCTGCCCTTTCCTGGTGCGGCACTTGAACGGCAGTGCGTGTGCATGCGAGCCCTACCCCGCATTTCGCCCGGCAGCCAGAGCGATACCCCGGCCTGCCCTTTCCTGGCGCGGCACTTGAACGGCAGTGCGTGTGCATGCGAGCCCTACCCCGCATTTCGCCCGGCAGCCAGAGCGATACCCCGGCCTGCCCTTTCCTGGCGCGGGGCTTGAACGGCAGTGCGTGTGCATGCGAGCCCTACCCCGCATTTCGCCCGGCAGCCAGAGCGATACCCCGGCCTGCCCTTTCCTGGCGCGGCACTTGAACGGCAGTGCGTGTGCGTGCGAGCCCTACCCCGCATTTCGCCCGGCAGCCAGAGCGATACCCCGGCCTGCCCTTTCCTGGCGCGGTACTTGAACGGCAGTGCGTGTGCATGCGAGCCCTACCCCGCATTTCGCCCGGCAGCCAGAGCGATACCCCGGCCTGCCCTTTCCTGGCGCGGGTACTTGAACGGCAGTGCGTGTGCATGCGAGCCCTACCCCGCATTTCGCCCGGCAGCCAGAGCGATACCCCGGCCTGCCCTTTCCTGGCGCGGTACTTGAACGGCAGTGCGTGTGCTTGCGAGCCCTACCCCGCATTTCGCCCGGCAGCCAGAGCGATACCCCGGCCTGCCCTTTCCTGGCGCGGGGCGTGAACGGCAGTGCGTGTGCGTGCGAGCCCTACCCCGCATTTCGCCCGGCAGCCAGAGCGATACCCCGGCCTGCCCTTTCCTGGCGCGGGGCTTGAACGGCAGTGCGTGTGCATGCGAGCCCTATCCCGCATTTCGCCCGGCAGCCAGAGCGATACCCCGGCCTGCCCTTTCCTGGTGCGGCACTTGAACGGCAGTGCGTGTGCGTGCGAGCCCTACCCCGCATTTCGCCCGGCAGCCAGAGCGATACCCCGGCCTGCCCTTTCCTGGCGCGGCACTTGAACGGCAGTGCGTGTGCATGCGAGCCCTACCCCGCATTTCGCCCGGCAGCCAGAGCGATACCCCGGCCTGCCCTTTCCTGGCGCGGGCACTTGAACGGCAGTGCGTGTGCATGCGAGCCCTACCCCGCATTTCGCCCGGCAGCCAGAGCGATACCCCGGCCTGCCCTTTCCTGGCGCGGTACTTGAACGGCAGTGCGTGTGCATGCGAGCCCTACCCCGTATTTCGCCCGGCAGCCAGAGCGATTACCCCGGCCTGCCCTTTCCTGGCGCGGCACTTGAACGGCAGTGCGTGTGCGTGCGAGCCCTACCCCGCATTTCGCCCGGCAGCCAGAGCGATACCCCGGCCTGCCCTTTCCTGGCGCGGTACTTGAACGGCAGTGCGTGTGCATGCGAGCCCTACCCCGCATTTCGCCCGGCAGCCAGAGCGATACCCCGGCCTGCCCTTTCCTGGCGCGGCACTTGAACGGCAGTGCGTGTGCTTGCGAGCCCTACCCCGCATTTCGCCCGGCAGCCAGAGCGATACCCCGGCCTGCCCTTTCCTGGCGCGCACTTGAACGGCAGTGCGTGTGCTTGCGAGCCCTACCCCGCATTTCGCCCGGCAGCCAGAGCGATACCCCGGCCTGCCCTTTCCTGGCGCGGGACTTGAACGGCAGTGCGTGTGCATGCGAGCCCTACCCCGCATTTCGCCCGGCAGCCAGAGCGATACCCCGGCCTGCCCTTTCCTGGCGCGGCGCGTAAACGGCAGTGCGTGTGCATGCGAGCCCTACCCCGTATTTCGCACGGCAGCCAGAGCGTTCCCCCGGCCTGCCCTTTCCTGGCGCGGCCCTTGAACGGCAGTGCGTGTGCATGCGAGCCCTACCCCGCATTTCGCCCGGCAGCCAGAGCGATACCCCGGCCTGCCCTTTCCTGGCGCGGCGCTTGAACGGCAGTGCGTGTGCATGCGAGCCCTACCCCGCATTTCGCACGGCAGCCAGAGCGATACCCCGGCCTGCCCTTTCCTGGCGCGGCACTTGAACGGCAGTGCGTGTGCATGCGAGCCCTACCCCGCATTTCGCCCGGCAGCCAGAGCGATACCCCGGCCTGCCCTTTCCTGGCGCGGCACTTGAACGGCAGTGCGTGTGCATGCGAGCCCTACCCCGCATTTCGCCCGGCAGCCAGAGCGATACCCCGGCCTGCCCTTTCCTGGCGCGGCCTTGAACGGCAGTGCGTGTGCATGCGAGCCCTACCCCGCATTTCGCCCGGCAGCCAGAGCGATACCCCGGCCTGCCCTTTCCTGGCGCGGCACTTGAACGGCAGTGCGTGTGCATGCGAGCCCTACCCCGCATTTCGCCCGGCAGCCAGAGCGATACCCCGGCCTGCCCTTTCCTGGCGCGGCCTTGAACGGCAGTGCGTGTGCATGCGAGCCCTACCCCGCATTTCGCCCGGCAGCCAGAGCGATACCCCGGCCTGCCCTTTCCTGGCGCGGGTCGTGAACGGCAGTGCGTGTGCATGCGAGCCCTACCCCGCATTTCGCCCGGCAGCCAGAGCGATACCCCGGCCTGCCCTTTCCTGGCGCGGCACTTGAACGGCAGTGCGTGTGCATGCGAGCCCTACCCCGCATTTCGCCCGGCAGCCAGAGCGATACCCCGGCCTGCCCTTTCCTGGCGCGGCACTTGAACGGCAGTGCGTGTGCATGCGAGCCCTACCCCGTATTTCGCCCGGCAGCCAGAGCGATACCCCGGCCTGCCCTTTCCTGGCGCGGCACTTGAACGGCAGTGCGTGTGCTTGCGAGCCCTACCCCGCATTTCGCCCGGCAGCCAGAGCGATACCCCGGCCTGCCCTTTCCTGGCGCGGCACTTGAACGGCAGTGCGTGTGCATGCGAGCCCTACCCCGCATTTCGCCCGGCAGCCAGAGCGATACCCCGGCCTGCCCTTTCCTGGCGCGGCACTTGAACGGCAGTGCGTGTGCATGCGAGCCCTACCCCGCATTTCGCCCGGCAGCCAGAGCGATACCCCGGCCTGCCCTTTCCTGGCGCGGTACTTGAACGGCAGTGCGTGTGCATGCGAGCCCTACCCCGCATTTCGCCCGGCAGCCAGAGCGATACCCCGGCCTGCCCTTTCCTGGCGCGGGCCCTTGAACGGCAGTGCGTGTGCATGCGAGCCCTACCCCGCATTTCGCCCGGCAGCCAGAGCGATACCCCGGCCTGCCCTTTCCTGGCGCGGCACTTGAACGGCAGTGCGTGTGCATGCGAGCCCTACCCCGCATTTCGCCCGGCAGCCAGAGCGATACCCCGGCCTGCCCTTTCCTGGCGCGGCCTTGAACGGCAGTGCGTGTGCATGCGAGCCCTACCCCGCATTTCGCCCGGCAGCCAGAGCGATACCCCGGCCTGCCCTTTCCTGGCGCGGGCACTTGAACGGCAGTGCGTGTGCATGCGAGCCCTACCCCGCATTTCGCCCGGCAGCCAGAGCGATACCCCGGCCTGCCCTTTCCTGGCGCGGCACTTGAACGGCAGTGCGTGTGCTTGCGAGCCCTACCCCGCATTTCGCCCGGCAGCCAGAGCGATACCCCGGCCTGCCCTTTCCTGGCGCGGCCTTGAACGGCAGTGCGTGTGCATGCGAGCCCTACCCCGCATTTCGCCCGGCAGCCAGAGCGATACCCCGGCCTGCCCTTTCCTGGCGCGGTACTTGAACGGCAGTGCGTGTGCTTGCGAGCCCTACCCCGCATTTCGCCCGGCAGCCAGAGCGATACCCCGGCCTGCCCTTTCCTGGCGCGGCACTTGAACGGCAGTGCGTGTGCGTGCAAGCCCTACCCCGCATTTCGCCCGGCAGCCAGAGCGATACCCCGGCCTGCCCTTTCCTGGTGCGGCACTTGAACGGCAGTGCGTGTGCATGCGAGCCCTACCCCGTATTTCGCCCGGCAGCCAGAGCGATACCCCGGCCTGCCCTTTCCTGGCGCGGCACTTGAACGGCAGTGCGTGTGCTTGCGAGCCCTACCCCGCATTTCGCCCGGCAGCCAGAGCGATACCCCGGCCTGCCCTTTCCTGGCGCGGTACTTGAACGGCCGTGCGTGTGCTTGCGAGCCCTACCCCGCATTTCGCCCGGCAGCCAGAGCGATACCCCGGCCTGCCCTTTCCTGGTGCGGGGCGTGAACGGCAGTGCGTGTGCGTGCGAGCCCTACCCCGCATTTCGCCCGGCAGCCAGAGCGATACCCCGGCCTGCCCTTTCCTGGCGCGGCGCGTAAACGGCAGTGCGTGTGCATGCGAGCCCTACCCCGTATTTCGCACGGCAGCCAGAGCGTTCCCCCGCCTGCCCTTCCTGGCGCGGCCACGTGAACGGCAGTGCGTGTGCATTGCGAGCCCTACCCCGCATTTCGCCCGGCAGCCAGAGCGATACCCGGCCTGCCCTTTCCTGGCGCGGGTACTTGAAACGGCAGTGCGTGTGCATTGCGAGCCCTACCCCGCATTTCGCCCGGCAGCCAGAGCGATACCCCGGCCTGCCCTTTCCTGGCGCGGCACTTGAACGGCAGTGCGTGTGCGTGCAAGCCCTACCCCGCATTTCGCCCGGCAGCCAGAGCGATACCCCGGCCTGCCCTTTCCTGTGCGGCAATTGGTGTAACGCGTGCGTGGCATGCGAGCCTACCCGCATTTCGCCGGCAGCCAGAGCGATACCCCGCTGCCCTTCCTGGCGCGGCACTTGAACGGCAGTGCGTGTGCATTGCGAGCCCTACCCCGCATTTCGCCGGCAGCCAGAGCGATACCCCGGCCTGGCCCTTCCTGGCGCGGCACTTGAACGGCAGTGCGTGTGCATTGCGAGCCCTACCCCGCATTTCGCCCGGCAGCCAGAGCGATACCCCGGCTGCCCTTTCCCTGGCGCGGCTACTTGAACGGCCAGTGCGTGTGCTGCGAGCCCTACCCGCATTCGCCCGGCAGCCAGAGCGATACCCCGGCTGCCCTTTCCTGGCGCGGGCTTGAACGGCAGTGCGTGTGCATGCGAGCCCTACCCCGCATTCGCCCGGCAGCCAGCGCGATACCCGGCCTGCCCCTTTCCTGGCGCGGCATCTTTGAACGGCAGTGCGTGTGCATGCCGAGCACCTACCCCGCATTTCGCCCGGCCAGCCAGAGCGATTACCCGGCCTGCCCTTTCCTGGCGCTGGCACTTGAACGGCAGTGCGTGTGCGTTGGAGCCCTACCCGCATTTCGCCCGGCAGCCAGAGCGATACCCCGGCCTGCCCTTTCCTGGCGCGGGGCGTGAACGGCAGTGCGTGTGCTGCGAGCCCTACCCCGTATTTCGCCCGGCAGCCCAGGCGATACCCCGGCCTGCCCTTTCCTGGCGCGGCACTTGACTGCAGTGCGTGTGCATGCGAGGCCCTACCCCGCATTTCGGCCACGGCAGCCAGAGCGATACCCCCGGCCTGCCCTTTCCTGGTGCGGCACTTGAAACGGCAAGTGCGTGTGCATGGCGAGCCCTACCCCGTCATTTCGCACCGGCAGCCAGAGCGATACCCCCGCCTGCCCTTTCCTGGCGCGGCACTGAACGGCATGCGGTGTGCTTGCGATCCCTACCCCCGCATTTCGCCTGGCAGCCAGAGCGATACCCCGGCCTGCCCTTTCGGTCGCGGGCTACTGGTGAACGGCCGTGCGTAGTGCATTGCGAGCCCCTACCCCGCATTTCGGCCCGGCAGACCAGAGCGATACCCGGCCTGCCCTTTCCTGGCGCGGCACTTGAACGGCAGTGCGTGTGCATGCGAGCCCTACCCCGCATTTCGCCCGGCAGCCAGAGCGATACCCGGCTGCCCTTTCCTGGCGCGCACGTGAACGGCAGTGCGTGTGCATGCGAGCCCTACCCCGCATTTCGCCGGCAGCCAGAGCGATACCCCGGCCTGCCCTTTCCTGGCGCGGGACGTGAACGGCAGTGCGTGTGCATGCGAGC